>OX376373.1:157133113-157733113 GCA_947369275.1 Nemotelus nigrinus
AACATACATCATTTACTTGAAGCATTCTATTCATTTGTTATTTTTCTACTAAGCCAATAATTCAGTTCATTCAAATTATATCTAAACTAAGAAATTCAACTTATTTCAAGTTCGTTATTTGGTATTTCTTTCAAAGGGTTTATTCATCTGAGTTCAAATAGATTTCAATTCAAGAAAACACACCTTCAAAGATTTTATAAAATATTTATTCAACATCAATTCCGATAATTATTCAACTTCAAACTCAACTTGACCTCTAAACCAATGCATTAATCATTAATGTATCGTACCATTAAATTTTCTAAATTTAATTCAGTTTATAAAATAAATCACACATTTATCATAAATCACTTTTCAAAGGCCTAAAATTATTTTTCATAAATCTCCATTTGATTTCATGAATGAAAACTAAATTTACAAACGAAAAATCAAACTGAATGAGTGGGTCAGACAACGCAAGAATTGAGGAGATATTATCAATGAATGAAAATGAATAGTGACGGGATTCCCAAAGTCAAACAAAACAACGTTTATATTGTCCGCCTTCACTGCTATGTATTATACTATCGTTTTAGTTTCAATTGCTTTGATTGAAATTTATGTAAGATTTCGAAACGGAAATTTTGCGTGGATCAATTTAAGTATTAAAAATTTTACTTGAGGCTTGAAACGAGAAAAAAATGTTTTAATAATAGTTTACGGAATAAATATGACCAGACGTCGTTAATCGAATCAATCATTGATAATTTTTCATTCTCTATCTTGAAACTCCTACATGCTGTCATGTTTTCATTTAAGCAAAAAAATATGTATTGTTTAATGAAAATACCGGGCGCCAGAAGAAAACAATAGAATTTAAACTGAATTGTTTTTTCTGATCAATTTTTCG
This sequence comes from Nemotelus nigrinus, assembly GCA_947369275.1. Taxonomy (NCBI): domain Eukaryota; kingdom Metazoa; phylum Arthropoda; class Insecta; order Diptera; family Stratiomyidae; genus Nemotelus; species Nemotelus nigrinus. Next base: position 157,134,003 of record OX376373.1, read on the forward strand.
GATTTGTTTGATTTAATAGAGGATGGAATAAATTTGATTCGAGAAAAAGGGATAGATAGTAGTTCTAATGAAATAAATTAATCGTGGGTGCTAAAAATTGAATAGTTTATCGGTTGTTTGAATCGTTTTCTTATTCCGATTCTTTTGGTACTTTTTTAAAACACTGAGCCGGTACTTATGTGAAGCGCACACATTTTTCATAAGAAAATGACAAAAATTCCCGTGAAATTAGTTGAATGTGAGCCAGTGCAGATTGGTTGACTCAGGCTATGATTTTTACAAAAAAGTTTTTTCGGGAACTATCAGAAGACCCAACTGACACCTCTGAATACTCAGGCCAGATTACCCATTTTACTGCGAAAAAAACAGACTGCCCACAGACTACCAGACTTTCCCGAATCTATTAATAAAGTCCAATCCATTTTGTTTACGGCTCTGCAAATTTTCTAAAATTTTGTTGAATGGGAGTCCTGTTGTCCCATGGCTAGGTTCTGAGGGGAAGATCCTTGTGTGTGTCTGGCCACTTCAGAAGATAGTCATCTCTTTTTATGGACACCAACTATCCAATTCCTAAAAATTGCATTTGCGGATGCGGTTGGCACACCTAATGTGGGCTCTGCAGCTAAGTATATCCAGCTTATTCAACCCAGGAACAAAGTTCAATTGCGTCCACCATTCTTGATATTTTTGTAGAATTCAAGTGTCTACATAACGCCAGCTGCTCGGCAGCGATACGTTTTCCCTCCACTTTTCGTCAATCACTCAGCAATCAGCTTTCAGATTAGCAAATATTTTTGCTTGAAAAACAGAGAGAGAAGCCCATCTATCATTTGATGAGGTCAGGTACACACAAGCTCCAGATTTAGTAGCTATGTTCCAGCCGTCTCTAAAGAAGTACAAATATCTGGGTGCTTCCAGTCACTTCTCCTCAAAAAGGTTACTTCATATCTTTTCTCGAAGGCATCTCGAGAACCGGAGATATGTCGTCAGCTCATCGTCGTTCTCTAAATTTTAATGTCGATTGGAGGCAGATTGAGATTCTACATCGGAAGTAGTGTTCATCGCGCTACAGGCACGTAAGCACACAGTCCTTGTAGAGTGGCTAATTTCTTGTGATCATATTTCTGAAAAATTGTCCACCAAACCACGGGTGCATACGTGATCATCACCCTTATGATAGTTTTTAGATCCACGTAGCTTCATGAGTTTTCAGACCCCCATAGCTCTCTTCAGACCGCAAAGCTCTCTTTCCGAAAGCATTTAAAGCTCAAGTAAGCTTCACGTTTACATGCTTCTTTCACAAAGTTTTCCTGTCTAAGATTACTTCTAGATATTTGACTTCATCTGAAAGTTGAGGATTTGCAGGTACCTTTTAGTTTAGAGAGCACTAGTCCTGCCAGTTTTCCGTGCCGAGTGAACATGTTAGGCTGATTGGCCTAAAGGATCTGAAAGCATGCCAAAAGATTTCATTTGCTGCGGCCATCCAGGGCTGGTGACTTTAAATTCTGAAAGGATATGATTGCGTGTCTGATCTTTTCACTGTTCATCACAAATCTGGCTGTGTATTAGCATTTCCTATTGCCGCTAAAGCAAAAGACGCACAGAAGTCGTCCGCGTTTCAGTCATGGGAGCGTCCGGAAAGTAACTCCCAACTATGATTTGTTGAGGTTTCTTTCTGAGCTTAGTAATCTTGGTAAAGAATCCAGCTTAGGTAATTGGCTGTTTTCCACAACTTCGAGGTATCTCTTGCAACTTCCAGTACCCCAGAAAACGATATGACTGATTTACTCTCGGAAGCTCTCACCAGTTTTGTTCTTATGTCTTTGTGAGATTCTGTAGGCGGTCTTCTGTAGTTGCCGGCTCCACCAAGAAACCAAGTTGCTGTATCTGCTCTTGCTGGTCGAGCAGACATCTTTATAGCTGACTAACATGGCTCTATTCAGATTGCAGAACGAGTAGCTTCATTCTCTTGATTCAACGTACTGAACCAGGTTCTTCAGCTTCTGTGTTGGCGGTGGGAGTAAGATGTCAAAAAGAAGATAAGCTGTAGTGATAATCGCGCGTTTAGCCTGCCATTATTCGAGTACTGTATGATTACGGCTGACGGGTTGTGGGTTGAAAGCTGTCTGAGCGTGGTGGCAAACAGATGAAACCATAACACAAGTCTTCGGCTTCGGTGCCCTTTGATGTTAAAAGACCCCTCTGACTGAGCTAGCGTAAATCCTGCTGCCTCGAATCCACGGCTCCTGGGCGAGCACAATGTAGAAATAGGCTTGCAGTTTTGCTAATTTTTTGGTAAAAAGAAAAGAAGAAGCCTCGCCATGCTGAGAGTTGATCGGAACTATCCTTATTTCTTTAGGCATAGAAGTGTTAAGAATGAATATCTCCGCTGATAGATTGGGCGTCTGAGCTATCTGCCAGAAAGTTCTCCGGTATAGCTGGGTCCTCCCTGCTTTTCAGCGATATCTCCGGATCTTGATTTGCAGCGGGAAACATCGATTCTTTACAAGGTTCCTCTTCTGCCTTTGGTTGAATCTATATCTTGTTAGCAATGCGCGGTTGACGTGGCTTTACTTCCAGCTACTAACCAAGCTTTCTTTCGGTTCTCCAGGTAAGCTCTGAGGCTGCATCTAGTTTCTTGGGGAAGCTTGCTAGCTTTTGCTGGATTGATTTTCCGTTCCACTTTCGCCGGCTGTTTTTATTTTTGTCGAATGTTCTTTGTTTGCCTGCGATTGAGGGCCTACAGCACTCATTACTTGTATGCTTTCTGCGGACAGCTCGGTTGCACTACCCGGAGTTTTTTGAGGACTAGAGAGAAGGCATATTTTCTCTAGACACGGCCATATTCGGATTCCAGCAGGCGCTGTACTCGCCTCTCCAGATTTTGTAATCACAGGAGACACTAATTCAAAAAGTCGCTGGTCATGAAATTTCCCATAATGGTAGCCTGTGATCTTTCACTGCAACCAAGGCTCTCCATTGCAGTGATACATTAGCTTGGGACGTGCAGAATCCGAACTGTTGCCGTACGAGTGAGCCTCCAAGCATAATTGCATTTCCAGCTGCCAACTGCAGAGATATTGTCCTTTAAATTAATCATGTTATTTTCCCGGCACGCTTAGCGTGACATCTTGCGATGCAGAAGCCCTTCGCCGATGCCCGGGAGGAGCAGGCAAAGTAATAATAATCAAAAATAAATAAAGTTAATGAACAAAAAGTGCATAGAAATAACAAAAATAAAATTACAATAAATAAATACATGAAAAATAAAATGAAAAACAAATATCAAAGAGAAAATAAATATTTCAAAATTAATAAATAAATAATAACTAAATTGAAATTGAAAAATACAAAATAAACAAATATTAGATAAATAAAAATAAATTAAACAAGAAATTGTTCTAGTTTTGAAGTACAGTATATAATAAATATATCAAACAATTCATCTTGTAATTATGCTTATTATACATTAAATTAAATTAATGCATTAAATGAACTTAATTGAATTTATAATATTACATTTCGTAAAAAAAAATCATATCAAATCAGTCAAAATTGGAAGAAAATTCTCTGCCTATTCTCTTCAACTGGTATTATCTTCAGTTAACCGCCTAATCACTACCCATACACTTTTAGAGATCATACCCAAACTGCTTTTAATTACGACCAAGTACAACTTGTAGACCACAATACACATACAACTAATTAATTGAAGAAAAAACTACACCAGCAACAAAAACATGACATTACTAGGCCTACAACAACCATGCACACAACAAGCTCATACACGCTGCATAAATCTGTCGCGACAATGATAAATTACACAAATTGCAGATAAGAAAGTGTTTCTAACTACTTTCAAGCTGAAAAACAAACTACCAGCATTCCGAACGAAATAAGTATGTAATTCATTCATTCAAGGTGTTAAACCTGGAGCGCGAACTAGTGTTACTTTATACACACTTACTATGCGCAAACTAAGTTAGTAAAATCGTTCAGGTCTAGTATCTAGCCAAGAGATACGTGACATTTTCTCTATTGCAAGGTAGAAAAAAAAATTAATAGGCTTTTTGTTTTTTTTTGTTGCTGTTGTTGCAATCGTTTTTCTCTTCGTGCATCACAACCATACCTCTTACCGCTGATAGTTTGTTGTAGTTGTAAATTAATATTATGTGGAGAGTGCGAAGTACGATAATTATTGTTAATTGTTACGTGGGAGTATATTGTAGTTGAGATAAGATATCGACAAAACACGCAAGCGTAGTGATGTGATAGATGGAATTCGTTTAAGATAGAAGTAGAAGATAAAAAAAAATTTCGAGTTCATAGTTTGGTTTCATGATCGAATGATTTGTAGGTCGATTATACGCCTACAATTGATGAAACAAAGAATGAAGGTGAGTTGAAATGGTAGTTAATAGGTTATCAGCACTTGTAACGCGATTTTTTATCCGTTTAAAAATAATTTGAGTGAAACTTGTACTCGAATAGTTGAATCTGAAAATAGAGTTTTAAAATTATGGTCTGACCAAACAGAAATCAATAAGTTAGGAATTTAGTTGTGTGTAATTTAATAAAAATGTATGTACTTAGCAAACAGATCACAATTTATAATTTAACGACATCAAGTCGGTTGCTTGTCAAGATATAATTTGTAGAAGAATTTGGATTTGTTGTTGTGTGTCAAACATATAACTCGATACCATTGAAATATTTATTTAGGGATGCAATTAAATTCTAATAAAGGTTGATTCCGTTGATGGGTGCAATTTAAATGCAAATACAAATAATTGGCTTTTAACGAATGTATGCAAAGATATGAAAAAAATATTAACACTTCGATATTAAGGGGACATAGCACCTTCATATTGAAAAAAAAAATTGTTTTTTTCAAAGGTTAGTTTTTAATTGAATAAAATATCTTAATGAAACTTTGTACACATACTTTACTTGTTTATACAATGTCGTCTGCTATAATTTTTTTGAAAAAACACCAGGAAAAACCTGGCGTGCATGATAACTGCCCTCAGAAGAGGCTGAGAAAAAAAACAAAAACGGGGTTTTTATATCAGCATCAAAGCGGCCTTAGAATGAACTGAAAAAATGTGGTTGAAAAATAACAAAATGGCGGCGTTATATCGGCGTAAAATCGGTTATAACTAAAAAAATTTAATGCCGATTTTTTCATCCGGAGTTCATTCTGAGCATTAACATGTGAACGATTAGGTAAAAACATTTTTCTTAATCATGCACGCCAACTTAAAAAAGGTTGTTCCGAGAAAATCGCGTTTGAAGTTAAAATTCAATATTTTTTTTAATAAATCTTAACGAACTTTAATCTGCGTTGCCTGGACCATACAATATACCTTCCTCTTGTTCATACTCCTCCTCTTCCAAAGATTTTTGCTCTCTTCGAGCAGTTCTGGCCTCTTTAGATGCCTCAATCGAGTGTTTTTCCGCCTGGTTGAATGCTGCTTATCTCTATTTTCTGCATGTTCCAACGCACATTGGCCAATTGTAATTCCCATGACTTGTATTATTTTCAAGATAACCATAAATCCTTCATTGAATGTACATGCAGAAATATTTGCAGCCATATTTATGATATTTTTTCCACAAAAAGTATGTTTAGGGGCCAAATTCCAAATACAAGAATTATAGCTTTCGTTATTATTCTGCGTAAAATTGCCCAAGCAGCGCTTTAATAAATCTTTTGATGATAAGTCTTCATAAATAGGCTTTAAGACTTCTTGTACCTCATCATCTAAAGGTGGATGATGCTTGAAATTTTTTAAAGTATTACCACCAGCTGCCTCCGCCTTGTGCCAGTTACACCAAGTCTTTTCTCCAACAGGACAATAAGAGTGTTGAGGGTTCTCATCAGTTGAAATTTTTTTGGGAATATGTTGACCAAATTTCCTGGCACATGTTTTCAACCGAGTTATAATTTCGTCGTAAAGGTGAGGTAGGCCATAATATGTTGATACATTTTTCATTAATTTTAGTGTCAGTTGAACTTTTTTCGGACATTTTTTTTTTGGAATCTGTACACTTTTTTAGAAGCATATTTTTCAGCAATTTTTTTCTGTTTTGTTTTTTGCCGAGGCTAACTTCTTTTTGCTTCTTTTGAAAGAGTTGACTCACTTATCTTTCTCTACACTTTAGCCTAAGTCGATGCAGCGGTATAGCGAAGTGAACGAACATCATAGGAAAAAAGACTGGTGCGCTTCGCTATATAAGGTCATACATTTTTTTTTTAATTTCAATTTTATATTATTAAAACCATGTTTCATTCTAACATTTCCAATCAAAAAACAAAAATCGATTTATGAAAAATTTGAAGGTGCTATGTCCCCTTAAGTACGTCAGCATGCAATTATATTAGTTATGAGGAGGCCATTTTCATTTCTTAGCATCTACCCTGTGTTCAAAATAATCTCAATGCTACATATTTTTTTCGAAATATTGCAACCAAATTGCTGCGTACATGCGTAGTAGTTCAAATTACGATAAAACTGCAAAAAGTGTATAAATTGCGGAGAAAGCCATAGCGCGAAATGCGACTGATGTTCACTGTATTCGAAAATTAAGTAGAAAAATATAGAGAAGAACAACAAAAAATATAATCTCGCAATCTTGCATCATCAGAAAGTTTAGAAGCGGGATTTCCTGGGATTTTATTAATTGTATGATCTTCCATCCGATGACCTCGTCGAGTCTACCACAAAAATTGCTCATGCAGTATCGTTGCAGCGCTGCGGTGGCGAACTTCCGACAGTATTCGACCATATGAGGTAGATGTGAGGCAGATCCCCACGAGACTGAATTACACCTACATAAGTCTACTGTTTCATGTAGTTAATGCTAATGGTCAACATTCCTGAAAAATATAGATGACATTAATACAGACAATTTTTAGTAGCCATCAGTAGGTTGGCGCTACGTGCTCGCCGCAAGAACTCACCACCAAGGTTGTGCAATTAGGTGCCTTCTTGTGGGGCAATGTATAGTCTTTGATGGTTGTTGATAACCGCAAACTATTACGGTGCCAATATTCGCTCTCATCTCATCTTCGATTTCTTCAACTACTATTCCTAATTAGGCCATGCGCTATCCAGTACCAGAGACTAATCTTAGGCAATCCGCACACGGGTCGTTGAGCTAACGTCGTAGATGCGATATTTCTACGCTTGGTCGTCACAACCTATGTAAATCAATGGGTGACCGCTAACGGAGCGTTAGCCTATCGTGAAGAGCGAGAAGCGTAGTCGGTTCACGTTGAGTGCGTCTCAAGCGTTGTGCATTGCAGGCCTCAAGTCGAATGTCTAGTCGTTTTTGCAAGCGCGATGGATGACGGCAACGTACAATTCGTGGGGGAGGTGGAAAAATGCCCCGAATTGTATGATTTTACGACGCATACTGACGTTTTCTTCGCGACCCGTGTGCGGACATGATACGAGGATGACGGCACTCGTTTTCTCGCGAGCTTCACAAGTGTCAAACGCATATCTCACGTATCGCATGGCTAACGACCCGTGTACGGAGTGCCTTAGTCTACCAGGAATTCATACTGGCAGCGTGAAATTTCATTGAGCCCTGGCAGAAGCAGAGAAATTAAAAAAAAAATCGTTCAAATACCATAACTCCAAACACTCAGAGAAAACAGAAGACGCAGATATCCTTACATCCACAACAGCTGCGCCAAAAATCTCAAACACAACTTTTATTTTCTTAGTCCTCGTCAACAGGAAAATCTTATTGTGGATGCAATATGCCATCTGGGGCTCTCTAATGCTATTCCAAAACCTGCCGTTCCTGCAACTCTTTCCCAAGTAGATGTTGTTTGGCCGCCTATTCGCTACATGCTGAATTTGTTGCTTCTGTTTTTCCAAGCATCAGCACTGTGTTAGCGTGTTGATGGTTTTTTTTTTGTATGAACTCTCCAGCTACCTCAACAGTTTCTGCAGTAACCTCTACATATCAATTGAGCTAACTCTCCAGTTACCTCAATTGATATGCAGAGATTTCAATTTACCCAACGTAAAATGAGATCCTTATTATTCGTTCATTTTATCAAAAAGCAGCATAGATCTAGAAACCTCAACATTTCTATCTCTTCCCCAATCCAACACGTCTTCAATATAATAACAAAAGGTTAGACGTCTTTTCAAACCAAACTTCCTCAGGTGTATTCGTTAGCTCTGCACACTAACCACACACTCTCGATTCCCAGGACGCACCAATTTCAATTGATATGTCGCTTGTCCAATATTCTTCCAATATTTTATAATTTCTGTGCCCACCGTTTCAACTTCGTTTAAACTAACTCCCTGAGTATGAGTTCTGAGATAAATTGAGTCATCTGGTTTTCCTCGCGAGGACTAGACGCTTATGGATTGCACTTACATCCAGTGGCGGCTCGACACAAAAATACTATTATAAGGTATACGCAGATACCTACAAGAAATATATACTTTACTTTAACTCAGTGGCCACTGCTTACATCTAATAGTTTGCATCCTCTTGTTGAAGTTACACTTGCATTGAATTTGAAAGATAAAATAAAATATCTAAGCACACGGACTTAGAATAAGATGTGATCAAATACAAGATATTGCGATCTGCGTCGAAAGTTGCTACGCATAATTACTGTTATAGCTTCGAGTCGTCTATCAACTAAAATCGTCAAAAGCCTTATGGCGATACATCGACTCTATCAATAGTTTCCCTGATATTCCTCACATTATATCCCTGGGTGAAACAACGTCTTCTCATGTGCAAGAAGTATATGAGTTCTTTCCTTATTATTTCTCAACTTTTTACTCCCAGTCTTCAAAACCTACCTCGTATAGCGTTCCCTTTTCCTTTCTTAGCAATTTATCCTCTTTGTACAAATAAATCCGTTGGAAGTTGTATCCTCGATAATAGCACGGGTTGTTGTAATGATGGTATTCAGAATGCTCTGAAATCTCTTTTCTCTTCTTTGTTTGTTTCCTTATCCATTATTTTTATATGTAGCCATACTACTGGGGTTTGTCCGGCGCAATGAAAAATTGTAAATAGTTTCCCGTTTCACAAGTCGAGTGATCGAGCGTGTATTTCCAATTATCGCTCTATATCCCTCCTTAAGTTAAGTACACTTGACGAAGGTATCTTATTTAACAAGCTGTATCTCCACATATAACTTTTCCTAGCTCAAGAGTAGCATGGTTTGGTTCAGAGAAAGTCTAATCTTTTTAATATTTTGTCGTTCACTGTCACTGTCTCATTTGCTTTGGATCAACAGTAGATTTTTTAGCACTGATTTTTCTAAAGCCTTCAATTCTCTTGACGATCAGCGGCTGCTCTTGAAGCTGTTTGCCTATGGATTCTCTGACTTCATCATTCCATCTACGTACAGATAGTCACTGTCAATTCAGGCTTTTTATCTCCCTTCCAGCCAATATGCAGAGTTCCACAAGGCTCCATTCTTAGTCATGTTCTCTTTCTACTTTTTATGTATGACCGACCACCTTTCCTTTATTAATTCATCTTGTTTTTGGACGCTGATGACTTCATGCTGTTAAGAGCAATTACGCTACAAAATTACGAGCAGTAAAAGGCGTACTTCTCATCAATGACGAGTCTCTTAGTGTGGTCGAAAAATTCCAGGATCTTAACGTCGTATTCGACACTAAGCTTAAATTTGGTCAGCACATCTTCACCTCGGCGCACAGAGCATTGAATATATAGGCGCCTTGGGCAAAAATGTAATGTTTGTAGATTCTTATGTCTTCCTGATTATGAATTTAAACCTCTGCTGAAAAATTGTCGCTTTTTGGGGGAAAAGCCAATCGTATATAAATCTTATGCTTTGTCTACATAGCCAAAGTAAAACATTTGAAATTTTACAACGGGCAAGAACAGTAACCCTTCCCCAATCATCTATATACTTAGCAACAAAAACTTCTGTTTACGGGAACTCACGACCCAATGATCAGATGCAGTTGAAATTTATAGAATGTATTCATCTTCAGTATGACCAAGTCTAATAGAAATGATTTTGAAATGCGGCCAATTCTGGGCCAGTGGTGCCATCTTGAAAAATCACTAAGAAAAATAACTGCTTTTAGCCCTATAAATTCTGATTCAGTCATTCGATTTCGACGAAATTCACACAGTAACCAAACCTTACTTTAGGTCACCTTTGGTGGAAATTTGGTTGGAAAATTCGGCTGGAGCTGCCAGCTATAGTAATTTTGGTGTCTTAAATTTTGAAAATTCGCTGAGGAATCAAATCATCATCAGTCATGGAATCATACCGAAATTCAAATGGCAAATTAAACTTATTGTAGGCAATATTCAGTAGAAATCTAGTTAGAAAAGTAATGGTAGGGTTGCCAGCTATGGTTGTTGTAGTATTTTTTCCCCATATTTTTAGTAAGCGATTTTATCATAGAATTTTCAAATCGTAGTGATCTTGTAGTGTTATTTTCTCCTAACATTAAGATCTAGAAAATTTGGCAACTTTTGCGAATGGTAACCCTAAATTTCTTTGTATCCCTATAACTTCCAATGCAATGATCGGATCAATAAGAAATTTGCAGAGCAGGTTGACTTGAACGTGAGGCAGATGTGACATATTTGTCGCCTCGGTGCTAGCATATGGTTGTCAGTACGAGGCGTTTTTGTTATTTTCGTATCAATAACTGCTTGCATTAAGTATTCACATCGCGGACATTTGCAATGAATATAAGTAAACAATCTTTAAATTTTCTAAGATCTGAACACTTTTCGGATGGCAGCCCCAAACACCTTTCTATCGCTGTAACTGTCGTCATCGAAATTAAAATAAGTTTAGGGTCTATTATTACTTAGGGTACATTAGTCTTTGTAGGAAAAGTAGCTAGTGGTCGAATAAACACTCAATATCTGCACAAATTCTCTACTATTCTGCGAACATTAGTGTTTCTAACGGTTCTGATGCGCTAGGTTGTTTTTTTTTTGTTACTAAACATACTTTATCTATTCACTAATTGCAATTTGTTCTTGTTGTTTGTACTGATGATTGAGTGAATAAATAAATTAATCAAAATACATTTGCATGCTTTCAAATACCATATGTGCCACCATAAGTCAATAGTTCAAAGTCCATTAAAAACCATATATATCAAAGGTCATATGTGCACATGTGAAGCACCATAATATCAACTAGATTTCATCTAAATAACACCTTACCTCACACAATTTTCTTATTATCATAATTTTCAAATCGAAATGCAACAACTAATGCATGTTATCTTCTCCATAACTAACATCTATTTTATCACTTTTAATACTCATCCACCGGTCTCAACTTTTCAATTTTCTTCCACCGCTTCAAACTGATTGCATCAAACTTCCTCCAAGCTAATCCGGTTGTCATCTAAGGCCTCCCATTAGTTGTCATTAGCGTTCACACTTGAATAGCAAATAATCGCTCGTGATTCCACCCGAGAAAAGCAGTTGCACCAGAATCCATCGTTATTAGCTACTCATTAGGCTTCAATATGTCTAGCAATGTACCTATGCATATAAGACACACTTTTATGGCCCACATATGCATAAGACCAATCGACTAGTAGTTAATTCCAAAGCCAATATTCTCGCCGATAAGGAAGTGAAAAACTATATCCATACACGACTTCTTAGTCTACTTGACTTCCTCGGCCTATAGCAGTACTGTAATTTTTCCCATATCTCTGCACCTCACCCCGGGGGTCACACTCTTCACCAAACGTCTTGAATCGACTAGCAGTGCTCATCGGCTTTTTATTGATGCGTCTTTAGTCGATTTAAACTAATGTCTAAAATGTCTATCTACTATCTATTCATTTCCTACCATCATAATCACCATGCTATGCTTTGCGTCATCCATCCATCTATCTATCCATCAAGTTTACTTAGGCTGCATATGCTATTCAAGCCTATGCCAGCCTTATTCGTTGCTTATGCTGTGTATTATGTTGTGAAATGAAAGGTGAAACGGAAATTTCAATTAGAGATTTAACTGTAAAATTGTCTATGAGATGCGTAAAAATCTATTTAGAGTGTCATTAGTATTGAAGGAATGATTTTTTTTTGAATAGATAAAAGAAAACAACAGTTTTCAATCTTTTAAGTCTTAGTATTTTCAATGAAATCACAAGAAAAGAACTTGATTATATGGTGATTGATTTAATTATGTATGCGTGTTTTCAGAGTCATTAGTATAGTTTGGGATTTACTTGAAGATGAAAGAAACAGAAGCTGGGAACGGATAAAGACCAAATTTTAGAGTTGTTTTCAGATTTGAAAAATTCGCTTAGATTAGACTAAGTAAAGTAGGTATCGAGTCCCTTGTAAAATAAGTCAAGTGAATGTTGGTAGTAGAAAAATATAGCTGACCTCCTATAAAATTGTCAAAACACCACTTTATCAAATTTTTGGAAGATATATGAAAAAAGATATATTCAGAACAACAACGATCGCTGCCGTACGATATTATTACCAAAAACACAAAAAAATAAGTAGAGCAATCTTTTTGCTCTTCATATGACTTTGGGGCCGAACTGCTATCATACTGTCTAAATCCATTTAAAATCTAAAATGTGTCCGTCAACAACGAACGTTGACCAAAAAAAATTTCAGTTTTGCTAGTCATCTTCTCATCAAACTAGGAAGCTATGAATTTGTTAACGAATTGAAAGCGATAACTTAATCGCAGTAAAGTTATCTAAACAATTAGATAGACTTGAAGTTCAAAACCTCAGACAATTTTTCTATCTCTATTTTTTCTTCTAAAATATAAATACCTATACTTAAATTTGTTGCCCAAAGCTAGCAGACGGACTAGAATCTAGAATTGTCTAGAATCGAGGCAAAATAAGTAGGACCTTGTACAGTTTAGATATTATGAACCGACAAAATTTCGGTTAAAAGCCTTCTTGTCGTGCTCAAAGTTGCAAGAGACGAAACAAATATTTTTGAATCTAGAAAAGTAGATGCAAAAAAACAACTGCTGTTAAGATACTGCAAAGCACACTCGTCCCAAATTTCGGGAAGATTTAGATGGTTCGATATGAAAATCGTGTTCAGTGAAAGTTTTTTTTCTTCTTGTTATTGTATATGACTGATGATATGATAATGGTATAAAGAGGAATATCGGCAATAGTGTAAAAAAGAATAACTGACATTTGTAGAAAAAAAAGCTCTTTTACATTTGAAACAATTTTATATTAGAGAACTTTGAAATAGGAAGCACTATTGTATGATTCATTTAGGATCTCAAAGGGTTTAAATCGCGTCATTTCTTTCGAAGTGTTTTATTTATCACAATCAGCTATATCTTATTGAATGCGAAATGATGGTCGATCGTCAATATCAAATTTGAACTTAATTTTCGAACCATTTTTTGACACGCCCAATCAGGGTTTGGGCTCATGCAGAAAAAAATTTATCTCAAGCTAAGTCAATTTTTTGTCCAAGTTTGAAGCCAGCAAGATGATTATTTCAAACTAAAAGAACTTAGACAGAAAATCTGGATGATCCCTTCAACAGCTCGAGTATTTGCGATCGAATGGGTTAAAAGCCCCCACTAACGAGCAGTCCGAATGGCCTGAGTCCATTTGGCTTGAGTCCGTTTGGTTTAAGCCCAATTTAGCTCGCCAGTCACGATAGAGCCTCGATCCAGTCAGTCCATTTCATTTTCTGTCATTAATTTAGAAAAAAAATGAAGATAAATTTGAAGAAAAAAATATTTGAAACCTATTAATAGATCAGATGCATGTGGAGGAGTTTTTTGCTATTGCAACTTGCATCTACATAAAGCAACGATAGCCAAAAACGAAGTGGTAAAAATTGTAGATTTGATAAAAGAACTCCCACTTGAGCCTTCTGATTGTCAAAATTATTTGAGAATGGATGATACGACATATAAAACGTTGCTATAGTTGGTCACCCTATTTATCAAACGAAACGATACAAATATGAGGCAAACTATCACTCCTTACGAAAGATTGACCGCTACTTTGCGGTACTTAGCAAGCGGTTGCAGGCTTTGGGTCAAATAATATAATATACATTCATGTGACCTATATTATTCGATAACTTCCAAAACAAAATCATGGCCACCACTATCCATTATGCTGAATGTTTCGATTAAATAAAATAATCACAGAAACAGTCAATGAGCTTGTCACAGGTCAGCGTGCAAAGCAAGACTGCCACGTTGTTTGGACTGAGGCTTCAACACACACGACTAGTCCATATTATCAATTGTCCAAATTCGCCCTACTATTTACTCACACACGGTCAAGCCAAAAAATGGCCCGATGGCATGAGTCCATGCAGTTTAGATTGATTGGAAATCTAATTTGGTTCCATGAGTCCTTCCGAGTTCTCCCTCACACGGTGAGATTTTGGACTGATGGACTGCTCGTGAGTGGGTCCTTAAGAAGTGTCTATTATACTGCAGTCCGACATTTTTCTCATTCATGAGTTAACACCGGATTCGAAAAAAACATACACTATTACATAATTCTACAAAGTAAGAAAAACCTATCTTTTGTGGAAGTATATTACAATCAATAATGGAAAATGCCCTTTCCATATGTCTGAATGATGCAGAAAAACACAAATCATTGAAGCACAAAACATAAGCACGGTAGTATTGTTATCAGATCATTGTTCGTTCCGTTCCTAAATTACTCGTACTTCCGGAATTCTTCAAATTTCTTTAATAACTAACTTTTACGGTCCTCTCGCAACCGCTACCCCCTCTCGCTCACAAAAATTCTGCACGTTCTCATTAGTGATGGGTAAAACCAGCACACTTTACTGTGCTAGCACACTTCGCACACCACACTTAAGTGTGCTAGCACTGTGCTCCCAGCACTGACACAGTGCCGCACATTGACACAGTGCCGACACACTGACACAGTGCCGACACACTAGCACAGTGACGACACACTAGCACAGTGCCGGCACACTGTCACAGTGCCGACACATTAGCACAGTGGCGACACACTGACACTGCCGGCACACTGACACTGCCGACACACTGACACAGGGCCGAAACACTGACACAGGGCCGAAACACTGACACAGGGCCGACACACTGACACAGTGCCGACACACTCACACTGCCGGCACCCTTGTACTGGCAGGCACACTCCACGGGAACGAATGCTGTACGAGTGGCGTTGATTTTGCCCATTAATATGATGTGCTTCGGTAACAAGGCGTTGTTTGCATTGCAGAATGTGTACACATTTTGCGGTTTCGAAAGCATTAGCTATTGAATGCATTAGCTGATGAATGAGATAATTAGGGAACGAAAAAAGGCAGATAAGATTTGTTATTCGTATATTTTCTGGGTGAAAGTTTTGATTTTGAGTACACTACCGATGATTTGTGTGTTTCTAAATGCTGCGGACGTCTTCAAACGGGATGAAAGTTTAAACACAGATACAAATACGTTTACTTGCGGTACATATGAAAGAAATGCTTTCACGTTGAAAATATTTGTGGAAAATAGGTTTTGAGCAGATAGAAGGGTTTTGTCGTAACATGCAACGATAAAATGATGCCGATAAAATGATCTGCTGCAGATAGAAGGTTTATGGTAAGTAGTGCTATGTTTTTAAATATTCAAATATTAAAGGAGTTTTTAGGGCAAAAGTAGCTGAAATCGGCCAATTTTGGGTTAGAGTGATTTCGGACATAACGGGCCAAGACCTATTGCTGTGATACAAACATTTCGGTTTTGTAGGGGAGTAAGGGTTTTTTTGGACATAGTTTGGCAAAAATTGTCTTTACGGCGCTTTCGATGATTGAACGTGGTCGGGGAGTACAATAGTGATATTATAAGGACGAAAAAAATGTTTGATAGGGGAAATTGGGCAAAACCATCCAATTTTCCCAAATTTTTTTTTTGGTCACACTGTGTCAGTGTGTCGGCCCTGTGTCAGTGTGTCGGCCCTGTGTCAGTGTGTCGGCAGTGTCAGTGTGCCGGCAGTGTCAGTGTATCGCCACTGTGCTAATGTGTCGGCACTGTGTCAGCGTGCCGGCACTGTGCTAGTGTGTCGTCACTGTGCTAGTGTGTCGGCACTGTGTCAGTGTGTCGGCACTGTGTCAGTGTGCTGCCGACACACTTATAAAGTGCCGCACTCGCACAGCACACTGAAGTGTGCTAGCACACTGTGCTATGCACGCACAGGTGCTGCCCATCACTAGTTCTCATATACATATTATAATTTTATTTTCTGATTTTATGTATTTTTATTATTGTTTCTTCTCATAATTTTATTTCTTTTATGATTTTATTGAGTATTATATATAGATATTTTTATGTTATATGATATATATAATATATATATATATATATATATATATATATATATATTTTAATGTTATATATATATATATATATATATATATATATATATATATATATATATATATATATATATATATATATATATAGATATATATATATATATATATATATATATATATATCTTATATATACATGTATTAATTGTGTGTAAAACACACGGTGCAGAAAGTCGCATCCTAGTACTGGCGGCCGTCAGAAATGCGCGAACTAGCACCCGAACCACGTTATCCAGCGATTGCAAAGCTACAAAGATGGCTAACTTGGCGTCCGTAATGGAAAATACTGCAAGTGAAAGAACTTAAACCATGACAATAAGGAAATACAGCAGAATGACAAGTACCAACTGTAAATCCATAAAGGGGAAGACTGTTCCTGTTGATACTCCAGGGGTAAGAAGCGCTAGTTTTACCTATATGTTCTTCTATTAGGTTGCTGCAGATGAAATGGCCGATTTAGCAAGGACATAAATTTGGCTGCAATTTTTGTGTATTATGTTGGCACAAGGCGGCGCAAATGATATGACATATTGAAGTATAAATACTGCTTCCTTGGTTTAGGAGTCATTTCTGTTTTGCACTTCATAGTGATCGTCAAAACAAAAAAAGAAAGTGAACATTGAAGTAAATAAAAAACGCCTACTCTTACTATACGAATTTAAATAAGAGCACAACGTTGCTTCCAACGAGGAATATCAACAGCGCAATTGGGCCTAATACAGTTAGCGAACGAACCACTCGGCGGTGTTTCGAAAAATTTCGATATGGAGATATAGACCTTGGAAGTGAGCCACGTAGACACCCAGGACCATCGATCGATAACGACGAGCTGCGTGCATTAATGGAGTCTGACCCCCGCCAAATCATAAGGGATCTTGCCGAGAAATTAGGCGTACACAATTCGACAGTTTGCCGCCATTTGCAACAACTTGGAAAAGTGAAAAAGCTTGACAAATGGGTTTTGCATGGTCTTACCGAGCAAAACGACGTGTCGAATGGAGATTTCAAGTTCTCTTCTCTCCCGCAACAAAAAGGAACCGCTCTTGCACCGAATTGTGACCTGCGATGAAAAGTGGATTTTGTACGATAATCATCGCCGATCGGCCCAATGGCTAGATGCCGATGAAGTGCCAAGACACATGCCGAAACCAAGCCTTCATCCAAAGAAAATAATGGTAACTGTTTGGTGGTCTGTAGCTGGAGTTATCCACTATTCGTTGCTGCAACCTGGCAAAACCATCAATGCTGAGAAATACTGTGCTCAACTTGATGAAATGCATCAGAAATTGATAGTCCAACGACCTAGGCTTGTCAACAGGGATGGAGTGATACTGCTTCATGATAACGCACGACCTCATATATCGAGAACAACGGTCCAAAAATTGAACAAGTTGTGCTATGAGACTCTTCCTCACCCTCCATATTCACCAGACCTTTCACCAACAGTTTACCATTTCTTTAAACATTTGGATCACTTTTTGACAGGAAAAAGATTTAATAATGAAGCTGCTGTCAAAAATGCCTTCGAACCAGAAACTCGGACTTCTACAAAACTGGAATAAATGTACTTGCATCTCGTTGAGAATAGTGTGTTGCATCTATTGGTCTTTATTTTGATTAAATAAATTATCTTCATAAAAAGTTACAGCTGTTTAAAAATTTATTACTAAATCGGCCATTTCATCTGCAGCAACCTAATAGTATAACAAAGCAGGAAGATTAAAATGAATGAGTTAAAGAAAGTTTTTGTATATTATTACAATTAATACTTACAGTAGCAAATATTCCTGATTTTCCAAAGGAATCGCAACGAATATAAAAGGGGTGGCATCTTACACATTCCTCGGCTGGTGTATGCAGGGTCTCGTTCACAGGAAGCGGCCTAGGGGACTAAAAACGCCCTTCACTTACTCCTAGGACCCAGCCACTTAAAGCATGATTATGAGGTGTTTTCCGGGGTCCGCTTCTTTATGTACTATAGGTCTTCGCGTCTCTTAGGAATGTGAGCTTCACCAGAAAGAAAAAAGTTAGACAGTTCACGAAACGAACTGATTTCGACTTGTACCAGTACGGCGGGGGCAAGTGTAGCCCACATTTCCCGGAGGAAAATGGCACCTGTCATTGAGGTTGGCACCCAAAGTGGAAGCTTCGCCGGGCTGTGGTTTATAGGCCATCCAGTATGGATTTGATATCTGCAATGACTAGAAACCATTTCCGGACCCGGCAATTGCTTAGGATTAATGTGTTCAAAGCACATTTCTCCGCCTGGACCCGGGAAAATGGGCTTATTATGGATTAGCATGAGGGTAGGTGCGCCGTCTACTCGTAATGAAATTGAGTTCATACATCAACTAAAACTGGTAGGAAAGATTTGTCGATACGCTGACGTTTGTGCAGAACTCACAGACACAGTCATAATTTTCGACCGTGTGGCGGAGCCTAACGACTGGTACAAACTTAAAACACTAGAACTATCTGTTACTGTTGATGAAAGCAAAAAATCACCTAAAATGGTTATGAAGAGAAGGGCTAATTTAAGAGCCGATTGCTTAAAACAGATTGAACCTGGAGACACCTTAACTAAAGTCAGGTCTATACGGCAGTCTCGATCAATAGATGTCTTTGTAGAATTTAGGGAAGAAAGTCGCACAAAAGGAGCCTTGAGGAATACAATCAAATGTATTCAGGGTACGCAAAAGGACAATCATGACACCCTACTTCTAAATGGGTTTTGTATGGGCATATGGGCACATACACTGGACCAAACAGCCACTTTGTGCTACAAATGCTGTGCAGAGGGTCAAAAAGTGAAAACGTGCACCGTAAAGGAGAGCTGTGTACTGTGTGCGGAAATAGGCTTCAACAAAGACGTGCCACAACATTCATATGAGTCAAGGCGTTCAAATTTGTTTGCAGAACGCATACTCCGCAAGCAAATTTGAACAAGAGTATAACTGCTAATTACCTGTTGTGAAAACCGGTGTCCGAAAAAACATCGACCTGCTACTTTTAAGTGAACAGTACAATTACTCAATACTTTTAATGCGCGGAGGGTGAATTTGGCCAGTTTGGTCAAGGGGTAGGTTTTGAACGGGTTAGATGAGAAATCACTTTCTCCAATTACTATTAAACTCCAAACGACACAATACAAGACTTCGAAGACAAATTCAGTGGCGGAGTCTTCAACACCGAAGCAATTACCTGAAGATTAATTAAAGGTATAATAGGTACTGGAATTAACTGGATTATTCTCATTTTTGTGCGTCCGCTAGACATGGCAGCCAGGATCAGCCGTCTAGTACTAAATGTCGATGCATCAATAAACTTCCTGCGTTTCGAGTACAAAAAGGTAATTCCAAATGTCTGCTTGCTTAAGCACTAATTCAAAACTGTAGAGTGCTCAAAAATTACTCAAGTGATGACCACCAGTACATTGTGCTGATGTACGAGATATCACTGGTCGGATCCTCAACATGCCGGCTACATGCAAGATATACATAGATAAATCCTTTGATATTCTCTCAACTCTTAACAGTAAACCCTGAGGCAACAGACTGGGTGTGGCCACTGAATGTCTCATCACTTCAAATGTGGAGTCCATCAAGACAACCTGTGAGACCTTAATGACACGCAATAAGGCCCGTCATGGGAAGCGATCGATTTACTGATAGACTCAATGTCGAATCTATAAATATCGGATCTGTGAAGATAATGCGCAAGATTCCTACGGCTCGCACGACTGACAACTGGGTTCCGGATAAATAAAACTCCAAAAGGAACGACCTCCGGAAAGCCACTAAGCTAAATAACGTTCGTTGCTAGGAAAGGCTTAGGGACGATTTATACGAAAATTTTGATGTAGGTATACAATCGTGAACCGCAGACCTGGGACCTTACAGTCTACTTACTTGGTGGATGTTGTCACTATGGAAAAGTTTTTCTTACCTACCCGAGACGAGCGAACGGAGATTTGGGACGCGTGGAGGACTTGCCTTTTTTTACCATAGGAATTAGAGAAACCCGTGCTTTTGATTAAAGGCAAGAACTTATCAGGTCTTCGTGGCTTTCCAGTGAAGAACTAAAGCTAATTTTTTTATCAGTGGACAAATTTGCTGCTGTGCATGTATAATGCTTCCCTCGCAAACGTGGTCTTATAAGCAAAAGCAAGGGTGACCCCCAGCTGCCATCAGCTTTTCGTTCATTGTGCGTTCTAGATTCTGCAGGGAGAGTTCTAAGGCAACTCATCAACTCGAGACTCATGTCAGAGATACAAGATGCTGGAGACTTTTCACCGAGACAACACGAGTATAGGTCAGCAGCAATCAAAAGGATGCGATTCTTATGTGACCGAAGCTGCTAACAGGACTGAAAACTACAACCATTTCTCATGACCAGTGGTAATCTTATTAACATCTGACATGAGAAACGATTTTCAACTTTGCCTAATGGCTAGACCTGCTTGAAGCGCTTGATCAGTTTCAACCGCCAAAGTATCTTCTACGAATGGTGAATGATTATCCAAGATATCATTTCCTTGTCTATGAAAAGAAAGATCTATGATAACGTCAGAAATGGCACAAGGATCGAACTTACGTTTTAGCCTCTCGAATAAAAGTAAACTAGCTGTGAAATAATCGGCACCAAGCTGAATGGCTTTGAGCAAAAAAAAAAAGACAACAAAAAAAGAATGGCGTAATGGCACACTAAGTACGCTGATGACCAATGAAAATGAAAAAATACCTCATTGCCAAGGGAACGAAGATTGATATCCCATAGGATACTTGAGAGAGATGGCCCGCACGGTTCGGACTTGGCAATACTCTTGCGACCATGAGACGCATCTGATCAAAAATGTAAACCCCTGGTTAGAGAGAAAACCCGTTATTTCATAACGCTATTACTTAGCGGACACGGACATTTTCGACCTTTTTCAAAAAGAAATTGGGCTAAACGCCATCCCACGAGTGCTTATACTTCCAATGTCTCAGATGGACGCATCTAAGAGCACAGCTAGTGACAGACATAGTTGGGACTATGCTACAAGAAAAGCAAGGTAGCGCATTGTTTGCAGGAAATACTTCGGGCAAAGAAAACTGATTTAGTAAATAATTTTTCCCGATGCTATCGCCTGAACAAAATTATGTAAATTTACAAAACCAAATTTTATCGCACTTTTTCGGAATCAAATTTTTCTATCTTCTCCACAACAATCTCTCCTGTCACGTCAAAATTTGCACGCCTCCATCTCTTCTAAAATAGATTCATCGACAATTTCACTTATATTCAACTGTCTTAACCCATCTTTTTGAAAAGGTCATGTTCCGCAACATGATTCGTAATGATTGACACCACTTTTGTCTAACGATCGCATGATCATATCGAATAAAACCGAAACCAAATTAACGAAAACAATAGAGCCCTTCAAACTCTCTCGGCTAAAATAATTGTTAGACGCGACATGCAAAACACAAAACCATTCAAAACCATCGTGCATATGAAGATACATTTTTCTGTTGAAGTTTTTGTCATTGTTTCGTGAAAGTAATCGACAGACCAACCAAGTTCAGTCATCAAATGTAATATGACTGCTCGGAAAATTTCTTTTTCGTCGTTTGGGATTTGAAATGAAATGAAATAAAGCACGATCATCGTGAAAAGGTCATTGCAATGAATCAGCAGTAACATGACAGCAGTGTTGCGGTTGTTGGATCATAATGATGATTATGATGACGATGATGATCATGACTTTATGGAAACGACGGTTATTGCAGACAGTAGGTAAAAGTAACGGGAGCATGCAATAATGTTGACAATATTGTGCACTTAAATAGTCCCACGCCTTCTAGACTCGAGGCTCTTTCTATAGTCCGTGAGGCAGATCCTGCGACAAATCGTGCAAAACTTTCCTCGTCAGATGAAGTATCGGTCCAACATGGGAATATGAAACATAACCGTTGTTGTACAAAACATTTATAAATGCATTCAAAATCTTTACAGCTCTGCTGCACTAGCTGGTTGAAGACAATTAAATTTCATGACCAGTAATCGATGACGCTGTGAGAACTGTACATGACCCCCGGGGAGTTCGTCTGAAGTAAGCTTCGTAATCGAATGCCTTAAACCTAATGATCAGAGTTCTCTATGTTGCTGTCGCTGTAGTATCATCTTCATGTCATTACCCGCGACATAGAAGACGATCTTGAAAAAAAATACGTTTATGATAACCGAGACTTATTTAGTTTCCCGAGACGATAACATTCAGATTATTTTCGCTTATTCAAAGATTGCATACGCAGAATTATGGTACGATCGAATTGATTGAGAGTGATCGTATTTCAGATGGTCGGCGTCGTGGTGTTATAATAAATGAAGGAAGTATATGATTGGAATTACAGTCCGGGAAATAAGAGTTAGAGCAGACAGTTTATTATTGATGAAAAGATTGTAAATAGGTTTACAGCAATGATAGGGAAGCAGGAAAAAAAGGTCAGTGACGATTATCAGAGATAATGGCTTTTTGAGCTTTTGAGTCAAAAAATAATAAATCGATCATGTAAAACTGTCTGATAAAAATATAACCTATAGAAGTGGAAATAAACTCAATAAACTTTGGTTGCCCAACGATGAAACTCAACATCCACTTAGATTGATCATAAGAAAAGGTCAAAGATAACGATAGATACTGGCAAAATAAGAGACTAACAGTGAAGATAAGTACTAAGCACAAGAAATCCAGTGCAACAATATACTGCTTCTTAATCGAGAGAGTATAGTTCCGACGATGGGAAAAAAATATGGGACGGGTAGAGAAAAATTAGGGTTGATCTCCTAAAAAAGGAAGAAGCAGGAAGTCACGCTCTACTGGATCTATGTTTGAGAAATCCAGTTATGGGAAAATCGTCGATAATCAATTATTTCTTCAATTTCCTGTTTCTGGAACTGAGTTTATGCCATTATTCGAGGAACTTAGATTCCATCAATTAATTTATTTTGAAGATTTTAATTGGTGAAAAATTAAAATCAAATTGAAATCTTTTGACTTGATAGGTTTTTAAAATCTATCAATCATCTGAAAAAAAAAAATCAATTTTCCAAAATTATTTATTTATCTATATACTACTCGAAACTCACTCGTCTTTCGTAATCCTTCTTTGACTGTACCTCATCCATCACTGCGGCAACTCCATGCAGAGTGTCAATTATAGTACAAAACGATGGACGTTTAAAATCATGCTGATATATATAAAATGCAACGACCTCACTCCGCTATCTATTTCCATCATAGTCATGAAAAGACAGCTCATAGCTGCATGCTGCATATTCAATAGCATATACATCACTCTCGTATGATACATGCATTGAAAAAAAATTCGATTTACTTACACGATCAGTCATTTAATAATTTCCATTATCTGCGAAAGCCACGTAAATAAGACACCTGAAGTGTCAGTCAAGTCAGCGATTTTTTTCTTCTTCGTTTATCAATTCTCAGACATGGATTAAAGCGCAGTACATTCCTTTCTTCGTTATTTAATTTCATTGAAGATACAGAATACGGAACAGATAGAACTAGATGAAGACAAAAACCGCGACCATCTGCGCTGGGACTCTACTTACTATTCATGTGGTGTGATGTCGTTGACCTAATTAGAAAGAAAACGAATCATTTATCATTTTATGACTTATTTTTGTCCAATTGGGAGTCAGATTCAGTGCTAGTTGGGTCACGTTGTGGACATCCAGTCGATGATGAATTATGCTGAGGGGTATTGTTGAAAAAAATGTACAGAGTTGCATAGATTTCAATTGTATTCTGGAGAGGTGACTCATAGAAACACGAGTAAAGCCCTCAGTAAGAATAGCTATTGTCATGGAAATATGATGGAAATATGGAGCTTCATGTTGGTCAGATAACAAAGCAGCGTGATATTTAGATGCATAGAAAAATTTATATTTGGTTGGAAAAAAATAGAAAAATTCTTTTATGCATTTCTTTCGACTGTTTGGTCTGAAAACAGGTTATTCAATGATTGATTGTTGGACTTTGTCGCATTTAACTGTCTGAAATTTAATCGCTTATTAAAACATTTCCTATCCATTTTGTGTTAAAAAAATGAATTTTGCATATCATATCGTAAGGCGAATAAAATCACCATGATTCCATGCATCATCTTTGAAACTTTAGACACCACATAAGTACAAATTCAACATCTTTGAATTTTCAATTTTGGCTATCTCTTGGTCAAAATTCTTATAAAATGCAACATCAACTTTGACATGGCTGACCGGGTTTAGCTGAAGACAAGATTAAATAGGATAAATGCAATGCAAACGCCGATTGCCTGCAAATTCATTCAAAAAAACAAAATTAAAGAAAGCCTAGAAACACAGAATAGATCCGAACCCAAATAATAGGTTATTCATGATGAAAGATCCATTCAAACATGCAAAACATTTCCCACAAGGTGAATTCTAGATTTACGACTTCCAGAACAAAATGTAAAAACTCTAGCGCACCTGACCCGCTAGAAATACTAATGTTCGATGAACAATAGAAGAATCGTGCAGATTTTGAGTGCATATTCTACCACACGTGCTCCAACCTGTTACAAGTGCAGAACCACTTCTTTGATCTTTATAATGCATTTAAACTCATGAAATTCAAGATTTAGGAAAGCCAAACACTGCAAAACATTGAAAGCAGCATAACATAACATAAACAAAGAAAATGCTCAGTGCTTGCAAGACTTTACCAGCACTGCAACTAAAAGTCTCCCACAATTGCCTCACGTCAAAATCAAATAACTTTATTGATCTCGATTTTATGCGATAATTTCGTCGAAAGTTACAGGGATAGAAATATGTTTAGGATCAAAAAGCGAAAAAAATTTGGAACCGAAAATTTTTTAGAACTAAGAATATATCAACATTGGTAACTTATTTTCATTGTAAATGTTCGCGATATGAATACTTAATGTAACCATTTATTGATACGAAAATAGCAAAAACGCCTCGCACTTGTAACTCTTCGCTAGTATCAAATCATATATTACACCTGCCTCACATTGAAATCACTGAAAACTGAATATTTGTTTATTGTCAGTAGAAGATCATGACCGTTTAAAAATTTTACGATAATTTTAAAACATTGCAAACAGATACAAAACCAGCAATAGCTGGCAACCATATCATGGTTTTTTAACCAATTTAAATTCACTTAGTTATTTGTCATTTGTTATTCATTAAGTTATTTGTCATTTATTTATTACTTTATTTGTTATCTATTTTTAAATAATTTATTGATGCGTTATTTGCTCTTTTTTGCGTGCCATCCATACCCCTAAACCTTAAGCGATAGCTTTTATGTCAATGTTTTATTTATTAATTATTATTTATTAATCTATTTGTTTCTTTTTTAATTTGTTTGTTACTTATTTAACTTGTTTGTGTTTACTTTTTGTTTTTACTTTACTTTACTTGTCCATTTTACTTTTAATTTGATATTTTATATGTGATTTTTTTGTACCTTGTTTGGTGAATAAATAAATAAATCCTTTCTGAATAATGCCTATAATAAGTTCCATATATCATACGAAATTCGTTCTGATTTCATGACTGCACTGGATGTTATAGGGCAAAAAGCTTTATTTTCCTGAGTGAATTTACAAAACCCAAGACTCCAAAATATCATTAGTACAAAGAGGGTAACAAAAGGTCCTGCCGACAAGGAAGAGCACTAACTGAAGGTCCTATGGACAAAGAGAGGGTCCTAACTGAAAGTTCTAATGACAATGAGAGGGCGTCAATAGAAGGGGTAAATTTGGGACCATAGGGTCGTGGCGGTTTCACCTTTGATCCCCATATTTTAGAAAGAGGATCGGTTACAGACTTAAAACTCAGTATATCGCGTTTCCTTACAAAATAATAAGTTTTTTCAAAATGAAAAAAACAACGGTTTTGGTTATTTTAGAAACTTTGTCCACAAATGAGAAGAAAAAAAACTCTAGCGCACCTGAACCGCTAGAAACACTAATGTTCGAAGAACAGTAGAAGAATCGTGCAGGTTTTGAGTGCATATTCCACCACATGTGCTGCTTATTACGGCCAAACTGTTTCAAATGCCAAGTTTTACTTTGGTCTCAAGAATGCATTATAACTCATATGGTGGAAGGTTTCAGATATTACCACTGGCATGAATTTCAACGTTTATGAGAGCAAAACACGGGTTAATTATATTCGTTATCAGTTGCTTATTTCACATAATTTTGAAAGCAGCATCTCATATAACATCAATGAAGAAAATGCTCAGTGCCTGCAGCACTGTAACTGAAGTTGGTGTTTGGGGCTGCGATCCGAAAAATTTGCAGAGCTTTAGGAATTGAAACATCGGTTATTTATTTTCATTGTAAATGTTTCCGGTATGAATACTAACTGTAAGCATTTATTGATACAAAAGTAGCACAACCGACTCGTGCTGGCAACCTTTCGCCAGTATCAAAGCCAACAATATATCACAACTGCTTCACGTTGTTATATTACATTCGAAGTTATAGGAGTATAAAGAAATTTAGGGTTACCTGCAGCGAGTTTTTTCCAATAATCGAAAGCTTAATATTTGCTGTTTATTGTCACTACAATATCATTACCAATTGAAAATTCTACGATAAAACAGCTTAATAAAGATATTGCAAACAAACACGAAACCAACAATAGCTGGCAACCCTATCGTGGCTTTTCTACCAAATTTGGCCTGAAT
The DNA here is from genome assembly GCA_947369275.1 of Nemotelus nigrinus. NCBI lineage: Eukaryota > Metazoa > Arthropoda > Insecta > Diptera > Stratiomyidae > Nemotelus > Nemotelus nigrinus. Next base: position 157,161,151 of record OX376373.1, read on the forward strand.
AATGTTTATAATAGGTTCCATTAATTGTAGGAAATTCGTATTGATTTCATGACTGCACTGGAAGTTATAGGGCAAAAAGTTTTATTTTCTTGAGCGAATTTTCAAAACCAAAGGCACAAAAATTACCATAGCTGGCAGCACCAATCGAATTTTTCAACCAAATTTCCACCAAACAAAGATTAGAGTAAGGTTCAGCTAGTGTGTCAATTTCATGAAAATTTGGTAACTAATTCACATTTCATAGGGCAAAAAGCAGTTTTTTTTCTTTGTAATTTTTCAAGATGGCACCACTGGCACAGAGTTACCCACAATTCAAAATCGCTTCTATCAGATCTGGTCCTACTTAAGTCCAATGCATTCTGTAAATTTCAGCTGTATATGATTATTGGTTCGTGAGTTCCCGTGAACAGAAATTTTTGATGCTAAAAATATAGGTTAACTGGGAGAGGGTTACCGTTCTTGTCCGACATTAAATTTTTAACGTTTTACTTTGAACGTGTAGACAAAGCATAAGATTTGTCTACAGATTGGTTTTATTGTAAGAAACGGACATTTTTTTGAATATTCGATGGTTGGAATGTTTTCACTTCCAAATTTTTTTTTTTCAAATTTAAGACACCAAAATTATCATAGCTGGCAGCTCCAACCGAATTTTTCGACCAAATTTCTATCAAACGTGGTTTGAGCTACTGTGTGAATTTCGTCAAAATCGAACGATTCAATCAGAATTTATAGGGCTAAAAGCAGCTATCTTTTTTTTCAAGATGGCACCACTGGCACAGAATCGCCTGCATTTCAAAATCACTTCTATCAGACCTGGTCCTATTTATGACCAATACATTCTGCAAATTTCAAATAATTCTGCTTATCGGATCGTGAGTTTCCGTGAACAGAAGTTTTTGATGCTAAAAATATAGGTAAATTGGGCAAGGGTTACCAGGCGTCCCGTTATACCATATCAAATTTTTTTTATTGTCTATGTAAACAAAGCAAAAGATTTACATATGAGTGGCTTTTTTTTAAGAAGCGGCATTTTTTCAAGAGAGACGATGATTTGGAGGTTTTCACTTTCAGTGCCTGCCCTAGCTACAGGGTTGCCAGCACGCTCATAAAAAGCTACACAAATCTACAACTAAATAATGCAAATACGTCCTGAAAATTTCGTAATGATTGAATAGCTTTGTCAAAAGCTATCGCAATTTAAAAATTTTCAAATTTTCCCGTTCTCTTTTTTGGCACCCAGCGCACACATGGGGTTAAAAAATTCCAAAACATTATCCGATTCACATGTAAAACACGTTCGAAATTTATTTCGTCAACTTTATTTTTGCGGAAATTATTTGTGTACGAAATAATAGGTATGTTAAAAATATCACTTAAATCGCCGCCGGCGCCAAAAGGTTAACAATAACTGACATTTAGTGAGACCTGGACCTATTCTGCATATACACCAATGTATCCTGAAAGTTTCAACTCAATCGGATGGCGCGTTCCCGAGATTATCTCACTGAAATTTTTTGATGATATATATATATATATATATATATATATATATATATATATATATATATATATATATATATATATATATATATATATATATATATATATATATATATATATATATATATATATATATATATATATATATATATATATATATATATATATATATATATATATATATATATATATATATATATATATATATATATATATATATATACATTAAAATAATCGAATCTTTTTAATTGAAACTGCGACGTACTTGAAATTTAACAGGCACAAGTCAGAAGATACAAAGAGGAGCTTATATCCTATGCTCGAATTGAATAAGGTTTTTGGGATTTCAATGGTAGATTCCATTCTAAAAACACTAACACATACATCCCGAAAATACTTGAAAATATACTTTCGCACGAAGTCCTAAAACGAGGTAAAAAAAAATAATGACATCAACATATAGCGAGTAAAGAACTGAAACTTATCAAGTTGCTTTTTCCGGCCACAAAATTCGAATTTGAAAATATTTTATAAGAGTTTGGTCGTTTTTGTTTAAAAAGTAAAGCTAAAAATATTTAGTCCAACGCATGGCAGACGTTTTTTGGTTGGTAGTAAAATAACAACCTTTTGAGACATAGCAAATAACCTACGACATGAAGACAAAGATACCCATATCTTTAAAACTTAAAGTAGAAGTGTGAAATTTTTCTGCTGGTTCCCGACTCTTGTTGAATTCTCACGAACATAGGCAAGCACGAAAATTTGGATGACTCGGTTGTTTGGTTTGTGGTCGTGGCTTGTCGCTCATTTTCGCTTGTAATTTTGCCGATTTTTGTTCACGAGGCAGAGTCAGATGCGAAATCAAGTTGTTCTGATGGGGCATATGTTGGGTCTACCTCCGGGTTGGGAGCTCTCATTCTGGATACAGAGAAACAGGATGAGAAAGCTAGTGTGTGAAAAGGACCCTGACTCTTGTTGATAATGGTGAAGATTAATTATCACCATTTCAAAACAGCATCAGGTGCCCTGCTCCATCGTATACCTAAGATGGTAGAAGGGGTTGTAAACGACCAGGTATGCGGACTATTCACCAAAGGGTAAAAACTGGTAGTACCTGATAGCCCGGAAAAACCATGAGTCTGCATTCTCGCTAACAATATAATGATATCTAATAGTTTCGTCGTTTTTCACAATTTATGTGACAAGGATAACATAGCTATTGCTGCGGAAATTAGTGGTTTGTTTCCTGCTACATTGCGCACGATTATGGTACAATGTTGCGGTTAACCCTGCAAGGATTTGCATGCTTCTTATTCTAGGAGCTAACTCTAATGTTCACCATGAATTATGGAGCAGCTCCAAGACAAATGGCTGTGGGAAGGTATTCTTTGACTCCATTCTAGCCAATGCCAATTTCGTGATGGCCGATCTTTCTCACCTCTAATTGGAGGGAACTTCTTAATCTTTGAGCGATACATGCATCTCCTGGGTAGGCGGAGGATCATCGGAAAGATTCGTTTTCTGATCACAATTACATATCCTTTAATGTTAGCTATGTGTAGCAGGTAAGTTTAATTGATACAAAAAGATCGAAGTGGGTAAAGTTCCAGTCCCTGATTTGATACTCACTGGAACTTTCTTGGAGGAGTATCGATTGTCACCAAGACCTGGATCTAGTGGCTAACGCCCATGCCAGTGCTATTGTATCTGCATCTAGAGCAGCGTACAACTCAACTAAAGCCAAAGATAATCCAAAACCGTCATGACGAAATGTGGGTACCACCACTTTGCCGAGATCGTGCAGGAAAAAATTCAACTTTAAAAAAAGATATGACTGGTCATAGTATAAATCAAAATTGAATGCTTTTAATTCATGTAGACAATTTAAACACCCCTCGCTTCTTAGAAATATACGGTTGCCGCATCACAAATATCGAGTGGGCTTTCAATAACATCAATTCGAATGCAATTGTGGAAATACTTGTGGTGCTGGATATTGTCGAATCGTTCCTCAAAAACAGACTTGTAGCTGATTCTCAGAGGAATGATCACATGTATCGAGGAGTCCACACGGGCCCACTTCAAGGTGGTATCCTTTCTCTTCTGCTGTGGTAATTACGGTAAATACTCTTGTGAGAGGCTGGACCATGCTGGCTGCAAAGTGCTTGCTTATGCGAATGACGTAGCCATAACTGTGTCACGCAAGCAAACATGGCACTCTACAACCGAAAGTCTCGTGTCTTTTCTCTATAGGAACACCGATGTCATGCGGCAAACTAGCCATCGGACGAAACTACCCTAAAGATGCTAAGTAGTTTTGGTTTGTATAATCATCCTGTGCGTTCGCAAGACAATATAAGGCCTCCAATCTTCATCCAGTGCGCTTAGCTGTGTTATAGAGTTACTACCTAATTGGCCGGCACGCACAATCATTGAATGTTGGATTCAACAATATATCTGTCCAAGCCGTGGCTCATAGAATAAAGTGGACTCTACCCTCCAACTCATGTGCCATTGCCCGACTTTGGTGAGGAAGAGAATGACCACAGTCTAGCTCCTTCCTCTCAAGTCCGACTGATGTATCCTTCATAGATTTAGAGAAAATAGTACAGTTTACTAGGAAAACCGATGATTTTCTGATTACCGTGGCTAAGTGAGAGTGATACCCATTCGTGGTATCAACCCGAATCTATATTATGCCTATGTGTGCCACTCGGTTCGATTCTCCCTACCTACGTCATCACCTTATCACAAGAGGGTGTGAAAAGGAGGAAGGGTGAAGATGACACACTTCGATGAAATACTTTTTACTGAATGGAATAACTAATATGTTCTTTCTTTAAGACACGTAACAACGAATGCCGGGCTTTTTCAAAGTGATCAGTAAAAGAGGCACTCTTTGAGTGGAATCGAATGATCTACGGCAATACGCCTCTCATGCGTGCTATTCCGAAGAGTCTCTAAAATTCATCACAGTTTACGAAATTTAAAGCACTGATCCTTAACATTTATACTAGGTCAAGATTCTCAACGAGTCATCACGAGCATAGGCATGTACAAGAGTGTTGAAGACACGCTTGCCGTCTACATGGGCGTAGTTTGTTCACTCGTCTTAATGACTTGGAAGCTTTGTTAGTTTTTGGTTTCGAGCAAAAAGGACTCGATTGGTGATGGAAAGTTTCGGTCATTTCAATGACTCAGTAAACGAGTCACATCGTTCAAATGATCGATTGAGAAGATTCGGTCATTTGAGTCAATGCTCTAACCATTCGCATACGGCACATAGTGAAGAATTAATTCCATTTCTGTAGCATTGGAAGAGGAATCTTGGACAAAGTTTTTAATAAAATAGCATTATTTGGCCTCAACTTAGAATTTTCTGTTAAGGAAAAAGGTTTCCATTCTCAAAAACTTAGCCTCAATTTCCATTCGATAATGACATTTCCAAATGAAGGAATCATTGAACCTTGAAACTTTGAAACATAATTTTCAGCTGGAGTACTACTACAGCCTCCTTCTACATTATCAACTGTAACGTTTGCACTTTCAGTTTGAGAACCGAATCTTACTGTAGGTTACACTACAACAGGAATGTCCTGCACATGTGTCCTTCGGTACTTTATTCTAAAAAATTGAACTACTAAATGTCGCAACCGATTTCTTATGGAGGGTCCACAAGAAACCGGATGCGACATGTACCAGTTCAATTCTTTAATCGGAAAAATGGTTAAGCAAAGATTAAATGACACAGTATGTTTGTAGTGACCGAGTCTCAGTAACTGAGTCGGTCAGTTTGAACTAATCGTTCACGACCGACTCATCACTAGGCTTGATTCGTTGAATGTCTCGACTAAAGAACGAAGGCAGCACTACAAATTACTCAGAACGCATCAAATTACCCCCTACGGTGAATAGCCTCTAGAAATGAATTTGTTGCCAGCTCTCCAAAAACAGTTCGATAAAGAAAAGATACTTATTGGCGTAAAAGTTGATATTGTTGCTCCATAATTTCACCGTGGAGACTAGTACTGAATTGAATAAACTCTTTCCCATCCCCCATCCCGGAACTTCAATCAGAAAAAATGTTCAAGCAACATCGCACAATATTTCTTATCGCTAAGAATTTATCATGAATGTGAATCATTGAAAGATAAAATCTGTGCTATCACATCTATTTTATCATTTCAAATAAACAGTTTACTATCGCAGTTGACATAAATAGTACAATGATACAATCCAGTGAATGGTTGTTCAACGTAAAATAAATTTCACCTTACCAGCAACACGAACCTTCTAATCTCGAATCAAGTGATTTAAATTCGATGAAAAAGATAGTTATTTTCGACACTGATAGATGTCTCTGAATTTAAAATAGATATTTAATTCAATTCTGCAACAAAAAAACAAGAATTATGTTGAATGACCTTCAAATGCCTTTTGGATGCTTATACAACAGGTTTAGGTTATGTTTGAAACAAATAATCGAAAATAATTACCGAACTTTCTAGCCAGAGGAAAACATACTTATGATTTCAATCGCACCACTTCATTCCCTCCGATTTCCAAAAGATAAGCTCAGGGCTTTGTGAATGAAATCCCCCCGAAAAAAAACTGATCTCTTGGTAATTTCCAAAAATGAATCAGTAAATTATAGTGTGATTATGCTAGTTTTGAAGTTGAGTTTTTTTCGTCGTCAGTCTTCATCAAACAGGTAGATTGGCGGATAGATAGATGGTATAACTGGGGTCTGTAATTTTTGGCATAGATAAAATGCGGTAAATGCTTTGATGCTATTTACTCGGCAATTATGGTAAATCTAGTGGATCTCAACAGGTTTTTTGGCACTGTTTACGAGAACTTAAATGCTATGAAAAGTGTGGCTTTTCAATGATTATTCAGGTATGAATGGTGTGTTGTATATTTCAGAGACGTTGTTTAATTAGGATACTTCAGCTCGAACTGAATCATTTAGAGGTGATGCTTTGAAAGTTACTTCATCACCGACTGATTGAATGCTATGTATCAAAGGTAATTTAAAAAAAACCGCGTTTAAGGTCAAATTGAACAAAAGATAGAAATATTTCAGCCTCCAAATCTCATCATCTTTGCAAAACAAAACTCCTCTGCTCTTTTGAATTAAAGCACTCGCTGCAAATAGAGATTTAAATTGAAATCTCATTCATTACCTTCTACAACATCCACGACCGCAACAACTCTTAATCTAAATTCTTGTTGCTTTTCGTCGATTGCACCCACTTGAAATACTTCAACTCGACAAAGTATCGACTGCTGGTCGTTTTAATGCTTCATTTTATGGCTAGAACAACTTATAACGACTCTTTAGAAAACTCAAACTGACTGACATCAATGTAGGTCAACTTCCTAAATTGACTTCCATGTTTTTTTTACAATGTGCATATTTTTGTTACATAGACAGTTTTTAGGAATTTAATTATCTTAGAATCAGGTTATATCTATTCGCAGTCAATGTATATACTGATCTAGATTTTTGGCAGTGTTTCGTCAAAAAGGCCAATGCAATTTCAAGATCTAATTCTTTCCGCTCGATATTTTCAGTCCAAAAAATTTAACCTGAAAAAAAACCTGTTAGCGATTCCCCGAAACGAGTTTTGTTTGGACTGCAAATCTAGGTTCTATCAATGCTTAGATAATATTTGCACTATGTGAGTAAGTCTCGAGTTTACATTAATTATTCATATTCGCATGGCTGAATTCTGTATGAGGGGCCCGATGAATTTTAATGGTTGATTTTAGGCTTATGGCGGCCTGTTGTAAAGAGAGTATTATTTGGCCACGAATTTAGCGTGCCTGTATGAGGCTTTTGCTTTGTAAATACACAGCTGCATCACTTAGTCATTTGAAAGGTGATGAATGTGACACGATAGAAGTCGTGACAAATGTGTGTTTTAGACTTTTCGGCACCATACTGTCTACATGAGTATAAATAATATATTCGTAATTATGCAAATTTTTAATATCTGGCATTTTGATCATAGATGGGATAGCTGAATGCTTTAAAAATTATAGGCTCAAGATGACCTTCTATACCTATTGGCTGTTAATGTATGCAATATGCGATGAAAAATATTGAATATGTAGTATTTTCGTAAAAAGCGCATTCGTTAAAAAAATTACGTGAAACAATTTTTTAAGAGTCTTGTGATTTTTTCTTTGCTCTCATGGATTTTTTCTTAGACTCTCAAATTTTCCTATAGCCCCAAATTTTTTTCTTAGCTCCCATAATTTTTTACTAGATTGTCGAGATTATTTCTAGACCTCTTGATTTTTTCTTAGCTTCAATGATTTTTCCTTATATTCCTGAGTTTTTTTTTAAGGCGACATAGAACCTTCAAATTGAAAAAAAAATTTTATTTTCAAAGGCTTGTTTTTAATTGAATAAAAAGACATATCTTAATGAAACTTTTTACACATACTTTATATGTCTTAGACTACATAAACAAAATTGTTAAAAATGTTTTGTGGCCCCCTGTCGCCTGTTACAATTTTTTGGAAAATACACCAAAAAAACCTGGCGTGCATGATAACTGCCCTCAGGAAAGTCTGAAAAAAAACAAAAACGGGGTTTTGACCAGCATCAAAGCGGCCTTGGAATGAACTAAAAAAAAAAATTTGGTTGAAAAATAACAAAATGGCGGCGTTTTTTCGAAAATCGAGTTTTTTTTCCCCCAAAAATCGGCTATAACTAAAAAAGTTTAATGCCGATTTTTTCATCCGAGGTTCATTCTGAGCATTAACATGTGCAAATTAACGTGTTAAAATTTCAAAACGATTGGATAATATTGTTTTTCTTAATCATGCACGCCAACTTGAAAAACGTTGTTTCGAGAAAATCGCATTTCAAGTTAAAATTCAATATTTTTTGCAATAAATCTTATCGAAAATTAATCTGCGATGCTTGGACCATACAATACACCTTCTTCTTGCTCATACTCCTCCTCTTCTAAAGATTTTTGCTCCCTTCGAGCAGTTCTGGCCTCTTTAGATGCCTCAGTCGAGTGTTTTCCGCCTGGTTAATTCTTGCAGCATCTCTATGCTCTGCATGTTCCAGCGCACATTGGCCAATTGTAATTCCCATGACTTGCATTTTTTTCAAGATAGCCATAAATCCTTCACTAAATGTACATACAGAAATATTTGCAGCCATATTTAGTACGTTTTTCCCACAAAAAGTATGTTTGGGGGCCAAATTCCAAACACAAGAATTATAGCTTTCGTTATTATTCTGCGCAAAATTGCCCAAGCAACGCTTTAATAAATCTTCTGATGATAAGTCATCATAAATAGGCTTTAAAATTTCTTGTACCTCATCATCTAAAGGTGGAGGATGCTTGAAATTGTTTAATGCATTATCACCCGCTGCCTCCGCCTTGCGCCAGTTACACCAAGTCGTTTCTCCAACAGGACAATAACAGTGTTGAGGGTTCTCATCAGTTGAAATTGTGTGGTAATATGCTGCCCAAATTTCCTTGCGCATATTATCAACTGAATCAGGATTTCGTCGTATTGTTAAGCCATAATGCGTGGCTAAATTTTTCATTAATTTTAGTGTCAGGTGAACTTTTTTCGGACCTTTTTTTGGAGATTCTACACTTTTTTTAGAAACATCTTTTACAGCTATTTTTTTATTTTTTTTGCCAAGGCTAGCTTATTTTTTGCTTCTTTTAAAGGAGATGACTCATTTATCTTTGTCTACACTTTGGCTTAAGTCGATGTAGCGATATAGCGAAGTGAACGAAAATCATAGAAAAAATGATCTTGGGGCGCTTCGCTATATATACTCATAAAATTTTTTTGTTTTAGAATTTCAATTTTATATTATTAAAATCATGTTTTAAAACCTTCATTCTAACATATTCAATCAAAAAACAAAAATCGATTTTTTAAAAATTTGGAGGTGCTACGTTGCCTTAATATAACGAAAAATCTTATATTCCTGAGATTTTTTCACGCCTCCTGAGTTTTTTTTAAGCTCCCATGATTTTTCTTAGACTTGTAGGATTTTTACTAGAGTCTGATTAAACCAAAATTTTATTCATACTTTTTATCTGCCCCAAAGCTGATATCGCTGGTAATGTAATTGAAATAAATTGAACTAACTGATTCTCTTTTTTAGTTGATCATGCTTCGCTGAAATTGAACATTTTTGTCTTGAATTTCATTCTTCAAATGACGCCTACTAATCCTCTTAAAAACTGAATGCTGCTTCTTAGTTTGACAGTGTGTTGAAGAATATCTGTGATATATTTACTACTCCAATTGGTTACCTTCCGCGTGAAATCTAGTGTCGGCTAATCACCGGTGCCGTGGGAAGTTTGGAGGGACAGGTCAAGTCCTAACTGTGTCACGAATTTTAGCACAATTACCAACACAAGGAAAAAAACCGAAAATTCACCGGCCCATGGCTTCACGAAGTCAAACAAAGTCAAACGACTAGCAGCAACGTCCTTCCTATAAATTAATGAAACACAGGAAGGGCAAACCAAAAAATAGAAACCTGAAATTATTTCAACAAAATAAATTACAAACTTTGCTAACACCAGTGCCATGTTTCCAACACGAGTGGATATCAGTCAAATCATTTGACTCACGGATCACGTAGATAGTGTTCCAGTGTGCTACTCTTATGTAAGCAGCATCAATCGACTCAACGCCCAAAGGCTTTCAAAAAAAGTAGCGTGTAACAAATAATGAACGGTTTCTTTTGCTGATCTGCTTTTGAATAAAGAATTTTGCTTTAAGGTTAAAAAAAACCGTCAGGCTTACGTCACCACCTACATCTGAAGTATCAGACAGGGCTAATCAACCAATTTTTTTAAAGCCTATATATGTTGCTTAGCATTCCCAATTTGGACTTATCTAAGAGTGTCTAAAAAACAGCATGAGATCAATCTTAAGGAATCTATCTCTGCAGACTGAGTCTGTAAATCCACCCACGCTGATCTCGCGCAGTACGGCAAGTGCTCGAATTCTGCAGGTCCCAATCTCATGCGAGGCTGCAATATAGGACCCTGTGTTTTCAGTCGGAAATCGCAGCTGACAAGTTTTTACATAGATTCAAAGATGACGCTGAAGAGCAGGTAGGACTCGGCTACACCGGATAATTCTCTGCCAGCCAGCATAGATGCCCAATCAGTCTCCGGATGAGCGCGAAAGTAACGAAAAATCGAAATGAAAGACGAAGCTGTTGTTCCTGAGTCCAAAAATTAGCGAGAAAGATCTTGTTGAGGCTGGTCTTTCAGACAAAAACACAGCTATCCCAAAAGTAGGGAAGAAAATGTACTCAGAAACTCCCAGCGCTGTGGTGGATTTGTCTGACAAGGATGGCAAATTAGATTACATCTAGCCAACCTGTTACCCTTATAGCTACGCGTACCCTTATAGCTACGCGTACCCTTATAGCTACGCGTACTAGTTCGTGAAGAAAACTATATAATGCATCCTCAACTGCAACCGTTAGATCCATCAACTCACTAGAGTTTCAGCAGTCTTCTAGCCGTGTGAAGTCTTCGATTGCGTTAGCGAATGAAGTCAAGATATTTTCAACTGGCTCTAGAACGAAATATAGACAGCAATCTGACGTCATACCTATTCCTGCTGCAAAGTGTTGCTAATGTTTATGATGACGTTCCGGCTCTGCGAATAATTCCAAATCCTTTTCAATTGTTTGTATCTCGCTTTGCGTACGAGACATCTACAACAAAGTTATATTTGTAATAATTACTCCAAATATTTTCGACCATGGGCGTGCATGAACTGAAGCAAAGAGGGGCAATGGCCCCCTCTATCACATAACTGCCTTTCTTATTTTGTTTTGCACTGTTGTGCCTTTACAGGTCTTCAATGAAAATCAAGGAAATTGTTCGTCGAATTCTGGTGTTTGCCTCCTCTATTTCAAAATCCTATGCACGCCTATGTCTTCGACTTCATCAAATTAACAAATCACAGCCAACCTAGGAGATGCTTGGCTTCTTTAGAGCTGGCTGGTTCGTAAATTAAGTTATTCAAAAACCGTGGAAATTTTTCATTTTGTGTATCCCTGTCTATTAAATTCACATCGTTTGTACTTTCAACATATATTCCTTGTAACTTTCCCTTTTCTACGTATGAACAAGTTCCCTCATTTACGAGCTGCTGCCGAGCTTCTAGACTTTCTTGTGCAATTATTTTTCGCCGATTGAATCTTCTCTAACTACTATTCCTTTTTTCGCTCTTTAAAATTCTCTTCTACTCTACCTGACTTCCTACTATTTACTAACATTACTGCTGCTCATTTACAAGATATATGTGATCTCTTCGCACTGTGTCTCCTCAGTATGCCTTATAATTTTATATCGTCTTATAATTTTTCTTTCGATTTCCTATTTCTCTCTTGACTCTCGAATAACCATCTTGAAATTGAATTCCTTACATTTTGTCTTCATTCAGGAAAATAGCTCGACATTAAGAAGAATATTGCATCTTTCTTATCTGTCCTATCCATTTTATTCATTAGTATTCTTCACTGGAAGCTGTGAAACATTTTGTCTATTCTCAAACCTCACCACAAATTATCGAAAATTCCTTGATGTGCAAAAATCATTGAACACTTTGCGTTTAATAATATAAATGATATTTATGATAGTAATAATATATATGATAATTTAAGGTATGACCTCATATATCCAAAATGTGACTTTGTCAAAGGTCGGTCTACATCTAAAAACCACGTTGAATGAACCCTCGGTATTTGGGAGGCTTCACTCTCCTGGAGTTTTTCGTCCTTTATGAATCGCACATATTTCGTTTCCTCCTCCGGCGTATCGTCCTCACTGTTATCCTCCCACTATTGGTGTGCCCCAGTGAGCTATATTTGGACCTCACTTATTTAATCTTTTAATTAGGAATCTTCCCAATGTTTTATCTTCATCTTGTCTCCTCTACACAGATAATTTAAAAATATATTAATTTGATATTCACGGTCCAACCATTACCAAAGGATCCTCATGAATTACGGTCTTTGCTAAGTCCTAAATACTCCTCTCCGAGCTAAGCGCAGAATTTATCTTGTCGAATGTTTTTTGTTCAAAATCAGCGTCGCCTATCTAACTTCATCTATAGTATCTCTGATAAACAAATGGCAATATGAGAAGCAAATAAGGCTCTGGTTTTTCTGAAGTACGTTTTTTAAAGTACGTTTACTTTCATTCCCCTTTTTGTGCCTTTTACGCATCCATAACAGTCTGCAACTCGGTCCTCTTCTGCACTCTAAACTTACAAGTTACTCTAGAATCTAGAGTAACCTGTAAAAGTCATATTCTTACCCGGTCTTTTCTCCTTCAGCGATCAAATATGATTCATATATCAGCAACTAAAGATTAAGCTCGAATGCTTATGTTATTGACATATTTACATCGGCTTGTGATAATCACCTCTAAGTGCTTCTTCACACTTCATTTTTCAGTAATTATTCCATAAAAAAATTCAGTTCAAATTACTATTTTCGAACGAAATCTTGACCTTGTCGGTTCCGAAACTTCAACACCATAACGTCCAATTTTTTCAAGCAAAGAAAAAATAACAATTTAATTTAATACAGTCATTTATCTCGGTCTTACATTGAATTGAATAAAATCATCATCACATTAAAGATTTCGAACCGTACATTTTCGTGAACAAATTAAGAGATTTCATCACATTAAAAATCAATTACATTCAACAATCTAAAATTTCGTTTATCTATTTGCAATAGCTAAGATACAAAAAAATATACATTCAATTTATCTATTTGAACTTGCCGCACTAAATTCACACGAAATTTGTTTGATTTGCAATTAGATCAGAGTTGAACCATAACTGAATAATACATAAGTTCACCTAGACCCCCTAATGGAAACGAATGTACCTATTTATATGTTTGCTTGGGTATTTTGCTGGTACTTACTCTAGTTCCTATACTCTCAGTTTTTGTATGCAAGAAGATACTCAACTAGTGCATATTATATAATTTCAGCAGAGAAGAGATGAAGATAGTTTTGCTTATTTGTTATGTGTTCTTGCGTGTGTGTTTTTCATTTGTTTTATTAATGTTTGTTTGTGTAACAAACATCTGACGCAGAATATTTCTTACCTGAAAATATCTAAAAATATATATTATTTTCAATTTAAAATAAAACAAATTCGGTTTAAAATTTCAATTTTCATGATGTGATTCCATGAAAGCGCAATAGTTCCCAGTTAAAATAATACGAATATCTGGAAAAATATTCAGAAAGATTATTTGTATAAACGAAAATTTGAAAAATGAAAATATGAAATCCCACATAAAATATCATATTTTGGCCATGAAAGTGAAGTGCCGAAATGTTTACTCTAGATACACAACATAATAGACCTAAGATTGAAACTAATATATCTAAATCTTTTGGCGGATAATACCATATGATTTTCGAAAGAAATGTCTTAATAAGTCGGCGTTCGAAAATAGTATGATAGATTTCAAGAGGAAAACGATTTTCAATTTCTCACTGGAACTCGCTAATTTTGTGAATCTAACTGTGAAATCGCTGATTTTAAAGACAACTCAAATCATTTAAATTGAACGCGCAAAAATATTAAATACTACTTTCATGACACTTGAGTCAATGCGTAGATAGAGCACTGACTACTAACGTGCGTGGTCCCTGGTTCGAATCCAGCCATGGACAGTCAAATAAGAGTACATAGAGAAAGCTTTGAGTTGACCTACTTGCGTGTGAATATCTGATTAAATCAAGTACTTACTCATTGCATCACTCTATTAACGGGTTGTAACTGTTGTATTTGTTTACATATTATTGAATCTATGAGCTGAAAAAGACATTTTTTTTTAAATAAATATTGCTTTTAAACTACACTTGCTGTTATATGCCACTTTCACTTAAGAGTAGTTTTATTAGAAGTTAGCTTAGCACCCAGACAAAGTTATCGATTTCAAAGCTTTGTCTCAAGGAAATATTGTGATTCCAGTTGGGACTCGATAATTTACTAATATAATTTACTTAGTGTTGAAAAAAAAAATACTCTGTCACATGTAAGTGACCCGTTGTGGTGAGTCAAGAAATCTCCTTCTGATAACGAAAAAAAGAGTTGCGCCGTATAGATCATGTGTATGCTGAATGACCCCACATTGGTTCGATTAATCGATCTTCAAATTATTTATTCGAGACGAGTATAGGCTAGATGGCTTGCACTATGATTGATGATAATATATCGTTTCCTGAAAATGATTCTACAAGATATCAAAATCAAAGCTATTAACATAACCACATTCAGTGTCATCGTACAAATTGATTTGGTTTCCAATCCAATTTCTTGATTTGGTGATCAATATTTGATCCTTAATAAATCATTTTTTTCCTATCATAGTGTGATCTCTGACTAATTTTTACAACTGCTGCATACGACCAATTGCTTCTGCTACTAAGTAATATTTTATAAAAATTACTTAGTAATTTTTATAAAATATTACTTAGTAGCCTACCGAAGAAAACATTTTTTTTTCGTAAGCACTGAAAAATTTGGGCAGCCTCTATAGTTAGCAGTATCATTAGTATCGCAGTTTAATCATTTAAGTAATTCATTTAATCATTTAAGTTTAATCATTCAAGTAATAAAAACCCAGCTACTTGACTAATTACATCATATTAATAATTTCAAACCTATATAAGTCTACTTCTTTAATCCGATTAAAATAATATAAGAAAAAAAATGATCGTCATCCGAATAAGTCAACCATTTTGCCCTTGAAACAATCTTTAATGTCCAAGACATTCAAGAGCACATTTAACTCTCGACTAAACGAATTTGAAACGATTTAATTTCCGTTTCTGTCTCTCAAATTTTATGTCATGTATGATGTGTGTGTGTTCATGACGCAGCTTTGCATACACAATCTATTTTAAAATTTTAATCATGTCAACTTACACTTTTCTTTCATTTTGGTGCTATTGGTGTTTTACTTTTAGGACCACATTAACTTAGCATGCACATTATCATTCTCGTGCTGTGTAATTGAAAGTAATTTATCATTCAAGTTCGAGGTCAAGGTGAAAGTATCTGACGATGTTAAAATGAAAAGTATTGATTTAAAGCAATTCAGGATTATATGTTTGCATGTGAATTAGGAACATTTTAAAATTTACCAAAAAAATTGATGGAATATACTACCGATTTTTTTTATCCATTTTATATCAGGAAGAAATCAATTTAACCAAGTTTTAACATAAAGTCACATTCCAAAGCTTCTTAACAATATTAGCGCCAAAAACTGGGCAATTCAATTTTTATACACTTTCATGTTCGCGACAGTGACAGTTTTTCATTTCAGTTGAATCGCATTTTATATTTGCATAAAAAAGTTATAAATCTTTTGTATACAAATCGAGCTTGATGAGGCATTCAATCTTATATTTATCGATCATTGTATGTGTGATATCGAGGTCAAATTTTACTACGAATCGCTAAAAATTATTACAATTCGGATGTCATAATAACATGCTTATTGGATTTAAACCAGAAATGAGTCAAAATGTTCATAATTTTAATTAATTTCGTTTAATATTAAAGAAACCAATGTACCAATGAGTAAAATCTTGGTTTTTTTTTGTATTCTGATTTAAGAGATTAACGTTTGCACTTTAGTTTACAATTATTACTATTAGCTTTATATTTAGAGCATTCTGCATTAATCAAAAATGACCCTTTTTAGAATGGATTTTAGTCAGACAGTGCTCATATTCCCTGCACAAATAAAAGTACCAAAAAGTAATTATTAATTGCGAGAAATGTCTCGCCACGTTCATAAACTTTATTTATGGACTAAAAAAAAATCAAACGACTAAAAAAGGTGCCAAATAATGAACTGAAAAACAAATAAATTTTTTTTTGTAATTCATACATAAAAAAACGCGAAATGGATCCCCGATCTATTCAAACATCCAAAATTATTTTTAAAAAACTTTCTACTTATAAAATTAAAGATGTAAGAAAAAAAATCAAAACAATACAATGAACCGCTAAACATAAAATTCAAAAATGTTGGAAGCAAATCAACGAAAGATCAAAAAATGTTTTTGGGTCTTTTAGACAAACGTCTCTTGATTTCATGTCCGAATGTCTCACCATATCTCGCCTACAATTGTTGGCTACCTTTTCTGTCTTCATTCGTATTCATGTCCAAAGATACGAGTAACGACGAAACGCTCTAAAATTAAATATGCAAGTAGCTCGACGATCCGAGTAGCACCGCACATCAAGTTGCACCGAGCATCGAACATGATTACGTGGCTAGAAATTGCGAAATCGTTGCAAAAAGCCACAAAGATGCAGTAGCGAAATCAAAACGAAATTCACGTGATAAGCGGATCTTGCTGCATTTCTAATTTTGTAGGAATATCGTTGAAAAATCATGAAAGGGCTGCCAGCTATGATGCATTTCGTAATTTATTGACATATATTTATCGAGCGATGCTGTCATTAAATTTCCAAATGGGAATGATTCTGCAATGACAGTTAACAAAACATATTTGGGTTTCGAAAACTTGAAAAGTTCCATTTTGTATTCATAAGCAAAGCATTTACAATAAGATAAGCAACCGATATTTAAATTTTCCGAGTTTTGGAAATTTTTCGGATGGCAACCCCAGACATAGTTTAATCGCTGAAACTTTCGATGATATCCTTGGATGAAAACGAAATTCAAAGGATAGGTTGATTAAGCACGAGCATGGTATGGAAGACTTAATGCTGTTGTGTAGGACAAATGTTGCCAGCGCTGAACATTTTCATCATTTGTGTCACAGGAAATGCTGTCAGAAAATGATATTTGTTCACTTGAGTAAGAAATGGTTGATATGATACTACAAAGAAGTGTATAACGTTTTCACACATTTTTAAGTCACTCAAAGATAATTTCTTCGAAAATTAGTATTCTAGCGGCTCTGATGTGCTAGACTTATTTTTTATTTAACTTAACTATGTACGAAAGCCTATTTAGAAGCAGTTTCCTCTTTGTGTTTATTTATCCAAAATTTGAGCGTTTACTTCCACAATCAAATAAATCATCGTAATGAGCAAAGTATTGGCGACTATTTTCCGCATCTTTATGTCAAAGAACGGATTCCGCGCCAACAGAACTTTCCATTTATTGAGGTCGACCATAAATCAAGTCAAATTTTTATTTCTTTATTTTAATGGTAGTGCTGCTCTGGAAGATCATGCTCTATCGATCAAAATAAGTGACTACCTTAAATAATAAGTGCCACTGGTCTAAGTCCGGTGAATACGGTGAATTTTTTAGGATATCCCATTTAACGTTTTCCAAAATACTTTTTTTTATATACAGATTGTGACCGAGCATTTTCAAGCTGAAGAATGACTTTATCGTGTCTTCGAGCGTATTCTGGCTATTTTCAATTTCATCAACCTTTGTCGGTAAAGATAATAAGTAAACGTTTCATCGAGTCTCAGCAGTTCAGAATGTAGCTTCCCTACTATACCACCAAATAAACAGGAAAGCCTTCTTTCCATGTATATTGTGCACTGGTTGTGCTGTTTAAGGCTGACCAGAATTAATTCACTTTTCATCCCATGTCACAAGTTAATGCAAAAAAACCTTTTATTTCTTTCTGGTAAATAAAATTTCACAAGTGAAATATTTATTTTTTTTCAATTTATATGGAACCAATTTTCCTTTCTTCTGAATCTTTCCCTGCGTGTGTAGATGTTCGGGAATGGTGGACAACATTTAGGATGAGTCTTCATGCAAAAATACTTACAGTTCTTTGTCCCCTCCGAGTCACCGATTCACTTTACGTCTGTAGTCATTGATGACAGCTTGTTCATCATGTCCAAACAAAGATTGGTCTCGTTGCACACTTTGCTTCATCTTTGGCATTAAAATTGTAATGTAATCATTGTCTTGATCCTGTTTTCGTGGGCTAATTGGAATATGATCATCTTTTTTTGGTTTCGCAACATTCACACTTTTTCGGGAAGCGACTATAAAAAGCCAATTTGATCGTTCGTGTAGATTCCAAAGATGTTTTGAAGAACAACAATGCTAAAAGTAATTATTTCCCCGCTTTCAGGTATAAAATAGTCTTTATATCTTTATAAAAATATGATATATTTTGGAGCATGTTGCTGATGCTTTCTACTCGCTATTCTGGTATTAGTCCACTCTACTCCATTGCTTTTACTCCTTTTTCCCTAAGTACCATATTACTCTAACCTGGAAAAAAACCGCTTGGATAACTATAATCTTCGACAATAATTTTCACGCACAAATTCCAGGACCATTTCCATACAGTATTTATAAAATTCCGTCTTACAACAAAACAAACAGCTGGGAAACAGGTGAACTCCAATCGTCCACGAAGACGGTTGACCAAAACAAACTTCCTCGTTTAGGTACCGATTTTTCGATACGCTGTTGTCCGAAACGTTGTTCCCTTCAGCTGTGGTTTAAGAAGGGCCAGGCTTCAGATTTAAGCAGAGGTACCAACCTATAATTAGGATCCCCTTTTACATATTTTTGTTAATTTGTTTTCGATTATAGCGTACCATGAAGAAACGCATATATTTTGACTGTTTCTGTTTTTGAAGAAAAAATTGGATAAAGGGAATGAAAAATTAATTGACTTTCCCAGATAACAAACTAATTATTTCGATAAGTGGATAAGTTGATAAATTTAAAATGCACACTTTGAATATTACCTTCCTTGAAATTAATAAAATATTTTTATGTTTTGATAAAAAAAAATCTATTAAAAAATTGTTTCTTCATTACAGGATCAACGATCGACTCGAAACGATAAATGTTTGAATAATCGACCGACAATATAAACTAGATTGAGCGTTCAAATAATGCAAAGGTAAAAATATTTTAACTGTGTATTCTAATAGACTAAAATTAATTTGAGCTCGAAATATCGTTTTTCAAAAATAAAGCTACCTCAAGATGCCAAAGGATAATTAAACAAATATCTAATCTAGATTTATTTTTAAAAACCTGATTGTGTATCCATATTTTTTGTAACGTTTAAAAAAACAGAAATAAAACGCATTACACATTTGCTTGATTGATTCTATTCATAATCTAAAATTCGGTAGAAAAAATCAATTATTTATAAAGTAGTACACGAAAAACTTTAATGCATCCCAACAAAAATACTGTCAGCATGTCTGCCATTCACCGGGCATTTCGAAATGTTCATTATGATACACTTTGGCTTCATTCCAAAAATGATTTGTGCCAATTTGTCATAAGCAGAGCATGTCTCTAATATATGCACTCTACGTTCAGCATGAGTCATATCATCATAGGATGTCAGTCAGCCAGTATGTTCGCAATGTATTTCAATTTCGATTTTTCTTTTCACTGTCGCCATCGTTGTGTCGCCAGGCCAAAATGCAAACAAAATCAGCAGACATCATCCCATATAAAATGAGTATATCTACATGTAATTGCAAGTGCACTTTCACTCACCATCGACCCAGACTATATCCTCTATGAAATGCTTATAGGATTCACGATACGTCTGAGATGCAATCGATGATGATTTTGCATGAAAATGACGTCTGTGCAGTAGGTTTAGTAGAGGATTTTCGCATTTCCACAGATGTCGTAGCGTATGTAATTCACCAACTTGTGCCAAGCTCTTGTCTGGCATAGAACCAAATTTCAATTTAGTTCAATATTTGTGTAGTACTCATCGATGATTAGATGCGATCATAAGACGGATGTTAGTGCTTGAATAATGAAATGCTCTTGAGGATGTCTCGAAAGTTGACAAAATTAGAGTTTGTGTGTCCTAAAGATTTTTAAAGTAGTAGATCTCTAGAAATTGGTTGGCTGTTTCTTGAAGGAGGAGATGATATTTATTGCACTTAGATATAGCTTTTATTAAGCGGACTGTTCAGGGGAAGACCTTCTCTGCATCAAGTAACAATTTTACTCAAAATTATTACTTCGAATATAATTTTTTGTAACTAATGTTCCAACGTATGCTTTCCATTTAGGAATGTACGTAGATCAAGTGGCTGTCAAAGTGAGAATTCCAACCGAAAGACACACATAGGCACACTCCGTCAGCCACTGTAATCAGGTAACCACCTCTTTTTTAATCAACTGTCCTACCTTCTTTGAATCGATGTAAGATAAATCAGTCAGACCTAAAAGGAAAGGAGCCCCCAGCGAGTCCATTCTCCTCCTTACCAAAGCCGAGCACTGTCACATAAGACAGAAGATAGACTCTTTTTCATCATTCGAGCCACAGCTCCAGCAGAAATCATTGAAGCCACTGTTGCGCGTGCCGTCCAATGAGACAATAGCTTGTGAGGATGAACTCCAAACAGCGGAGGGCACTGCACGTTAAATTTAACAGGTGCCTATGGACGCCCAGGACTGATGGCTAGTTGGACGGAAGACATCGGTGTTCCTATAGAGAAGTTACCTAAGACCGCCGCTAGTAAGGTGCCAAGCCTTGTTAGTTCGTTGGCCACACAGTTGCCCCGAACATCCTTATGTCGAGAATTTCAAATCAATTGCACTTCCGAATGTCTCAACATCTCCCTATTCAACTACAATTCTGGATACTGCACAAAGTAGACCAAGCTTGATTATCTGGGAAAATACCAATATTAACGCTAAATATTTAACTACCCAGAAGCTATTTGATTGCCAGAACAGTAGCCATTACAGATCTCCTTCTGCCGGGGTATCGTTACTTCTATAGACTGATGAATGTCAGCTGGAGAAACGCCATCCAGGCCCGGCGATTTGAACGGGTCGAGAGATCTAATGTCCACCTAAATAGGAAATTCGTTATTCTACAAGGCGGCGAAAAGCTTATGGGGTACTATACTTCCCTAAAAAGTATGATTCCATAAGGGCCGTTAAAGCGACAGATGCCACCAGGGCTTTGGACGCGCCTTAGATCCTTTGCCACTGACCTTAAGACCTTACAGAGGCGATAAGAGTCACTGATACCCTTTATGTTGCTACCGAAGGATCTCCAAGAGGATACCTTCGCTTTGCGTCCGGCATACTTACAGGCCTTCAATTTCAAATTATAGTCATTAGATCTTTTAGCAAAGTTGAACTCTTTATGGTGATGTCCACATTCCACCTTGGGGGCTTTAGATTCACGCTTGCTTTGGATGGATCACATGCTGACGTAGCTGCAAATTTTACTGCTGTGGTAAGCGAATTAGCTGTCAGATCAAGATCCTAGTGACAGTCAATGCTCCCCGGAGAAGCTTCCAGTGAGGATCGAACCAGGGATTGAAGTTTCATCCAGTTTGTTATTTTCCTGCTAAACAATGATACCTGCTCCGTCGAGCTACGGCTACCCACATTAAAGGATATGTTCTGTAATCAACGAACGAACACTTTTGGACGACCCTCGATCGATCCAGAAGAAGAGTTTATTGTTCACTGACTAAGGTAACGCCAAGAACCTCCCTCCGATTAGAGGTGAGAAAATTCGGCTCTTTGCAGTATTGAAAATCGTCAGATCATAGACTAAGATGGAGTCAAAAAGTGCCTAGAATAAGAGGCACGCAAACTCTCCAACTACATCCTCTACATTCTTGACTACATCACATAGAAGATTTGCAACATAGTCGTGTGCCTTGCAGCAGGAAACAAACCAGCATGTCTTCGGATCGATTTCCGTAGTAATAGTCATGTTATCTTCGCCACGAAAATTGTCAAGAACAAGGACATTAGTTCATTCTTAGCAAAAATATGGACTATTGATTTGTCCCGGCTATGGGGTATTATCAGTATGCCTTTTGATGCGCAGCCCACAAACCTGGATGCTTACAAACCATGGCTCTTGGATTATAATCAGCTCTTATCCAGTCTTAGATAAATGCAGGTCTAGATAGCCTCCCGACTGGAAGGACTCCCCAACACAAGTTGGTTCTCACAAGTTGGTTCCGCATCCGACTCTATTTCAGTATTGATAGACCCTTTGCGAGCTTCCTACTTCGTCATCGGGTGCTCCGAACCTGTCCATCCCGAACTCTTTACGCTTTCACTCCAATATAAAGGTAAATTTCTCAATCCCGTACTACCTCCTCATTTAGTATGGAGAGAACCTCCCACCGACTCTCAACAGGTTTGCCAACTAGAGCAACCCTTCAATCATCTGTAGAAAGATCAGTGTTAAAGAACCTGCCGATCTTCAGAAATTTCTCTGGATCGAAATCGAAGCAGAGAACATATGCCCTGTATCTAGGCTGACTAAAAATCTCGTCCTTCGCCACTTCCCTGAATTTGAGGACTATTGGTCATCACACGCTGCTAGCCTCCCTTTACATTAGCCCGCATCATTCACCGAAGAAGCAGAGCGCGAGCTGGCTTTTGACCATACCTTGAGGCAGTTTTCCGAAGAGATAACTCCGCTTCTTTTGCTGGCTTCAATAATAGCGCAAATGAAACACTCTTTGGCTATTTCGTTTAGAAGAGCTTGCCGTGAAGTGAAGGACATGAGCTTTGGCTACTTAGATACTTTATTCATAGATAATACTCTCATTTTTATGATTCTTCCGCCTTGAAAGCGCTTAAAAACGCCAAAACACAATCCGAGTTGAAATCCATGAATAAAACCCTGTCGAAAATGGGCTATTTTGTCAACAAGGTGGATTTATTGAGAACAAAGTAAGAAATGACGAAACATATTCAATGCTTCACACACTCAGAAACGCTATAACATTAATAATCTTTTTTATAGGTTTTCCTGAATTTCCGAAGTTATTTTTTCATGAATTTTTTGTAAAAATAATGTTAAGTCCCAGTTATTTTACGGACTTTATCTCCTCATTTAAATTCTGCATGAAAATTTCATCCTTTTGTGCTTTTTATGTACCTTTTATGTTTTCAATCAAAAAAATAATTATGTCGCATATGTTTCGATTCGACTCTATGTCACTGACATCAACAATAATGAAGACAATGACGCTTATGATATCAATGTTAACAACTCAGATGATGACTCATCGTCATGCACTTAATTCATTTGCCGTTACGTCCATCCTAATTGACGTCATTCAAAGCGCACAACAAAAATTGAAAGAAAAATTACTAAAGCAGCTCGACAAAAACTATGAATAACATTCAACAGTTCCATTATGACTACTATAAAATCAACAATAAAAACATATTCTTCCATCAGATGGTCACAATATGCACAATATTGTTTCTCTTTAAATTAATAAAAAAAATGACAACGACAAAAGTCCATATCAAGAAAATGTGGGACATATCTAACTATGTGCACAGTAGAACAGAAACATCACTGCTGCATACTATACTAGTAAAAGATACATACAAATTGATTAAAGCTGTTGATTCTACTTTAGTTTCGTTAATGATTCGAAGTAGAACAACTAGCTAGAGATATGGAATTGACTCTGGCGACTAGATCTATAGACGTTTACTAGACTTATAGATAAATAGATAAAGTGGCGTTCGTTTATGGTAAATGAATGTAGGCTAGATTCAATGGTATGGAAGTAATAAAAATGTGATGAAATTGATTTAAAAAAAATACGAAAAAATGCAACGAGCTCAGATATAGAATGAGGAAGAATGGTAGTAAATTGTTTGTTTTATGAGGTTACTGGTAGATAGTGAATGTGTTTTGAATTGATTTCTTTTGTCTATTTACGGAGAGAAAACTATTGATTGGCGCCATCGACTAAAAGGATTATAATCGAATTCCAAATTGGCTTGTTTATTAAATTGAACCGAATATTGTATTTTATTGCTACTAGCAAATTATCAATTTAGTGGTGATTGTGCTACCAAAAGCAATAAAAAGATAAAGTTATAGGTGAGACCATTGTCGATTGGTTTTGAATCGGTTTGTCTTTTATATTTGAAAGTAGTGATTTGCATCTCAAAATAGAAATTAAATACTTAATTTGAACGGAGTGTTTAAACAAAAGTTCATAAAAAGACTCAAATTTGACCAAAATGGATGACAAAAGCCACATTTTAATTGTTGAAACACTGACACCGAAAAGCAATAGTGTTTCAGCATAATTGATGATGATTCAAAGCGATTCTAAAGTACCATATCGGTTCGTGGGAAACATTTTGTGCTTATTTATTTAATGTTCATACTTAGATGATGAGTATAAAACCTAAGAGGCTGTTGGGTGTTTTATGCAAGATTTGGCGGTCAAATCAGAGCGGAAATTCCTTCGGAATCTTTGAACTTGATATCGAGAGAAGTGCCAAAACGGAATAAAAAAACACCAGCGGCGAAGTTATACGCGTGAATGACATTTGGAGACATTCAGAGTAAGATATTTCGCAATACTGAACATTTTAAAACCTCCCACCTCATGTGAAATAGAAGGCAGTAAAAGAACTGGAGCTATCAGTTACAACACGACTACTTTCATAAAAGTAGGAAGAAAGCCAGGAGAGCAGCGGACCATAGAAACCAAATTTGTTCAATTTAAAAAAAATAAGCTCGTGGTTATGAAGAGTACTGACCCTTTTCTCTTTAGTGAGAAAAGGGTAAAAAATAGGATGGATTCTATTATAGACAACTCTCTCAAGAAGCTTACTGAAGCAAGGTTGAACGAGATTGGCCGCAAATTGGAAAAAAAATCAGGATCGATTGCTTTAAGTATGCGGAGAATATTGCAAAATTTTCATAAAGATGAAAAATCATCAGCTGTGATGCTGGGATTGAAAATCGTGGAAAGCGATACACAAAGTGAAGTGAATAGCTACTTTGCAAGTATATTACGAATGTCATCGGAGCCAGAAAAAGAGCTAGAATCGATTCAGTTAATCACATATTCAACTTCTAAAGTGTTCGTATGAAATGAAGGGAGTGATATGAGGATAGTACGAAACTTTGAAGAGATGAGGAAGTAACATGTGGAGAAGGAACAAAGATTTGTTGGGTGGAAAATGAAGAGAAAAAAAACGATCAAAGAAACCACAAGTCTCTTCAGTTGTGTTGGTATAACTTTCATCCAAAAACGACGAACTGTGGGAGCAAAACGAGGAATAAGATTTAAGGGAAGGACGCAAAGCCTATGAAGAGCTTCGTCCACGTCCGAAAAACGAAGAAATAAATACCCATTAAAGTGATTGATTTTGTTCGCCATTCCGGCGAAGTTGGCTTTATGGAAATTCAAATGGGAGTAAGAAGAGGCCGTGGGTCTCAAAGGGAGATTGAGAGAAAGTCCTAAAAATACTGGAGGGTGATGGGGATTGAGAGGAACATAGTGTGAAGTAGCATTATTCAAATAAACTCAAGACATTGGGTGGCTTGAAGATCCATTATTTTGCAATTAATATTAGGTAGGTACAGAGTAAGATTGAAAAAAGGAACGTGAAGAAATAAAAGAAGGCAAGTTTAGGGAAAGACTTTTGTTACAAGTAATAACATTAATAACCAAATAACATTAAGCGAATGGAAGGAACACGCCTGGCCAAATACGATGAGAGCTCTTAAAAAAATATAAAGTCTGAAACAGGACTATTGCAGCGCATGCAGATTGAAGCAATAAGTAATAATAAGGTAGGAGGTAGAGAAACACACGCTAAAACACATTCAACAGAAGAAGTAGTAGAAAAGTCACTGCAAAGAGTATGAGTGAGAGATTTGTGGATACCAATTATAAAGCCTCCACCATCTGATTTGCCAGAGATTGAGCAGACGCGATCCTTCAGGTAAACAGTCTACCGTAATAAAATCTCACTTTCGAAAATATCCTCATTCAATCAGGTTTCAGTAAAATAGATATCATTAGATGAAGGAGTAAAAGAAAAACTTACTTCATAGGGTTTTATCCCCACCTCAATCCACGTACTTATTCAGTTTTGAGTTTGTGTTTTTGAGCACGTTCGAGTTTTTTTTTTGCTGATCTGGTTCGAAAATTATTACCCGAAAGTTGGTAAGCTCCTTTGCAAAAACTCCAGCTGAAATCGCACTTTAAAAGGTCATTAATGCCAGTAGAAAAGGTGATGCGAAAAGAAGCTTTAGTTTGTTCCCGAAGATTTTCCGGAGTAAGTTTTTTGCACAGCAAAAATGAATAGAATATTAAAAGAATAGAATATTAAAAGTTAGTCTCAAATGTCACAAATGCCTTCATTCTGTAAGTATAAAAAGCAATTTAGGAGTAGCAAAAGATCAAAATTCTAGGGTATGATTTAAAATATGGATTCAGGTGAAAGAAGAAGAAAGAAAATGTGGCCTTTCTTGGGACATTGAAGGTTAGTTTGGAGCATACCTTCATATTGAATATATTTAGTCGTGATCTGACCAACAAGAAATCACTGATATAATTCCCAAAATTTGAGGAACAATTTAAATCTACAGATTAAACATTCTTTGCATAATAATTACCATAGAAAGAAATCACAGAAAGAATGATTACTTTAGACCTAGCAATGGTATAGAGTAGTCATCGACAAAAGTATGATAATCAAAAAACTAGTCAAAGTATCAGGTTTGGAATATGACGTGAAAAACGTATCAATTAAATCATTGATCGCGAACCGTTCCAAAATAGACTTGCTTGGATTTAGATACCTAATCGTATTAGAGCAGAAAACCTGTCTTTTCCAAACCAGAACATACAAAACGATTTAAAAAAAAGTCAGTCTGGTTCCTATTGAAAGAAATATTTAACTTATATAAAACCAACTAGAACTTATAAGAAATTATCAATGCATACATTATCGGGATGCCAAAAAAGTTGTATAAATTAAAACGAAGTATGGTTGCTTGTGAAATGGTTGGTACGTGCTGTTGTTTGTCATCAGGTATTTAAAAAATGTAAAATAAAATTTATAGGTGTCGAAATCAATGCAAAGTTTTGTTCAAATTCGTGCGAAATCTGAGAAAACTCATTTCGAACTCAATTGGTTTTTTGGCAAATCGTTTTCACGAAGATTTATGTGTAGAGATAAATAGCGAAAAATTTATAAAAACAATTGAAAAGTTGAGCTGAAATTTTATTTTTATCTTAAATGTGTAACTGATACTTTTGAAAGCAGGCTAAGATAACACTAAAAGTCTATTAAACGCATTCGCGAATACACTTTTTCTGAATAGTTCATTGAATAAAATTATCTACAAATCAGCATACCGATAAAAAATAAG
This sequence comes from Nemotelus nigrinus, assembly GCA_947369275.1. NCBI lineage: Eukaryota > Metazoa > Arthropoda > Insecta > Diptera > Stratiomyidae > Nemotelus > Nemotelus nigrinus. The sequence continues at coordinate 157,188,855 of OX376373.1, forward strand.
ATTAAGATGCCAACGTGGAGAATGAAATTTTGGTCAAAAAAATTAAATACGATTTGAGGTGAACACATCAAAAAATCACTGCGAATATTTTAAATATTTTAGCTATTTAAGACAAGTAAATTACCTTCCGAAGACCAACTTGCTGGCCAAATCTTTGTAATTTGCTCGCTAAAACCAAAATAAATTCATCAAATGAAAACTGAACACTGTTAATACCCTCTGACATTTTATCAGATTATTTAAAATGGTCAACTTAATACTTCTCAAAAATAAATCAGATTATTTAACACCTTCTCGTGTTTTAAGTCGGAAACGTGAAAATAACATTGATAACGGAGTTCTACGTAATTCAATTGTGTCGATTTTATCTGTAGATATGATGTAATTTGTATTGATTGTAATAGAGCAGGTTTTATGAGAAAGCAATAAATCTTATGTGGATTAGAATAAGATACAACATTATATTTTCGATGATGAAAATAAATTCCACAATTGAAGTATGTGTATGACATTGCAAGGTAACTGATAAGATTCTTTTTAGATATTTTTCATACACTTTGGTGAATTTGGTGATATTTTCATGTGAGCTTAATTTAACTTTCAACTTAACTTTTTTTTGAACGTTATTCTCTAAAATAGGTACTCTGTAACATTTTGCAACTCAAATTTGTTGCTTTACACCGTGGCCATTTTAGTTTTGATAAACAAACCCTATAAGAAAGAGTTTATGTTATCCGGGCTTTCTGTAACTTTAGAGTTTCTATAACCAGAAGACCTCATATTTGCAGGCACTTTTTGTTGTAACCTAAACATTCCAGCGTGCTGCGATACATAATGCCTAATTAATTAAAGCTTCTAAATCAGCAATCTGCTAAATTGAATCAACTGGCCCAATGTAGCGGCACTACAACCTTTGAAAGTGGTAAGAACCTAACGTGTTGACGAATTTGTCATTTAGAGCTAGACACTCGCAAAGAGTATACTCGATAATGTCCTGTTTCATATCGCATATCCTGCATAGATTTCTGAATATCAGTCCTGATCTATTTGCATTAGATTCAATAAGACGATGCCTTACGAATAAGGAGGCCAACTGTTGCTCTCAATCAGTTTCTGCTGAGCTTACTACTCTTGGTTGAATCGGGTGATGTCCATAATGTCCTGGCTACATCATAGTCCATCCTTGTTTCCTATTCGGGGTGGTACCAAGAGTATCTACGTGGTACCTACGACACTGGGGCTTGAATCGAACCGTGCCGCATAGTTGACCTTTTTAGCTCGTATTGCTGCTAAACATGCGGTTCTGAAGATGAACATAAACCAGAGGTACAAGTCCTAGAGTCGTTTCTCACCCTTTGATGCTTACAAAAACTAATTTTTGCAGCTGTGCTAGTTCTTTGATAATGATTTTGGTCTTTGCTGCACTCCACCAGGCTAATGCTCCATTCACCAAAATCAGTCTGACATCACATGTAAATATATAGTAGGCCCCTTAGTTTTAAGTTGGCCGATCAGCACGCGAAAAGTGATGTGCGAGTCTTACCAATTTTATACTTGACATTAGTCCCTGTTGCGGAACCAGTCTCGGCCGACTCGCTGTCAGTTCAACATTTCATTCCAGGTCAGGTGTTGATGCATTCCGCGTGCCAAACCCGTCAGATAGTTCACGCTTGGGTCTTCGTGCAAAGGTTCGCATATCTAAACAAACGAGCACTCAAATAAGGACGGCAAACATTTAAGGGGAAGAAAACCTGCTGGGAAATGGATTATTGCCACTAGCTTGGTGGTTTTCATGCTAATTACAAACACTTACTTCTAAAAAATAAAAACAAATGCTCCGGGACGACAGTCGACTGTTATCAGAAATCAGGTAGCTGTAAAATTAATGGATACATGGGAATTAATGTCAATGGGATGCAATAAGCAGGAAGTAAATGCTTTTAGGGGTTCTTCTTTTATCAAATTGTATAGTTCATTTACATCAAAATCAGATAAATGGATGTCTTCTTCTTCGAAGTTGACTACGGCCATTGCCATATAGCCGAACCCATCGCTTTCAACAGATTCCTCTAAATCAATTTAAACGCCACTTTCAACTCATTCTCAATCCCCATTGCTTTTTTCTTGTACTTCTCGGCTATCTCTTTATCGAGGTATCTGTTACGACATTTAGCATTGCCATCGAAAATTTGTAGAAAAATTAATACCGCCGTTGTCGGCGGTTAGAACTTAACCACACGTCAACTGGCATTTTTTCGTTCGCCAGCAAATACTAGTTTTTATATACCACCAAATCAAACGTTGCGGGATGCATGCGATCTGCACATACTTGAATCTTCCCACACAACAAATATTTATTTATTTATTTATTTTCACCAAACAAGGTATACTATTACTTATAAATAAGATAAAAATAAAAATATAAATTAAAATTACAATTTAAAATAACAAATCTAAACAAATTAATAACAGGTAAAAAATACACTGAATGCAATGCAAATAAATAAATTAACTTTTTATAAATAAATATGACAGAAATATTACATGTAGGGCACAAAATTATTAAATACAAAAAGGAAATTAAATTAAATATTTTGTTAGTCATGAAAATGGTGCTAGGCCGGTAGACTAGAGAGGGTAGGATAAGAGAGCCTTGGTAACTCTGGTTTTAAAGGACGCTTTCGAAATTGTGGGGGAATAGTGTTGGCTGATGCTGTTGAATACCTTGCAGCATCTATTTATTGGCTCATTATTAGCATATGCGGTGCTATGCCTATATTCAACTAGTATTTGTCGGGATCTAGTGACTCTTACGGGCTGGTTAAGCACAAATCTTTCCTATATGTAGTCGACATTAACAGCGTCTCTAATGACATCGAAACTGAAGCAGGCAGATAACATTAATCTTCTGGATGCAAGTGATGACAAATTTAGAAGTCTAAGGCGAGATTCATATGGCGGTAAATTGCTATAATCACAAGGATGGTAAAGACCTCTAAGAGCGAATAACAAGAATTGCTTTTGAACAGATTTAGATCAAACAATTTATATGACACAGGATCCAGGATAACAGCCGCTGTGAATTTTGCGGTATATGTATTTATTTCAAAAATAATTTTAATCAAAATCTTTTTTTTACTATTACTACTGTTTGTCTGTCAACCACGAACCACGAAAAAAAATTAATGCTCAGAAACACGGGATCCGCATTAATCCTCGGCCCAGTTTTCTGTAGATATAAATAATCTGACAGAGTTTGAGAGAAAGCTGTTGTTGGCATTTGCTTTCACCTCAACGCCAATGCTCTTAGATTCTTCAGGATCTTGTTGAATGGTAGAATCAAGAAAAAGTACACCAAGATTCCCCTTGCAATGATTCCCTCCTGGCTGTGTTTTCCACTTTGGCCCCCAAAGTGCTAATCTCCATTGTATTGTTTTGGAACAAATCCGTTGCTCAGGTCTTCAGTGCTCCATTCACCACCTATCGGACCAAAAAATCGATAATACTTGCAGCATTGACATTGTTGTTCGCCACTTTAATGCTTAGAAAGGCTGCTAACGTGAATTTCGGTTCCTATAATGACTTTTCTATTGTTTCGACCTTTTATGTAATACATACCTAAAGTTCCTCACATCGTGATCAAACCTGTAAGTTTTTGGAGGAAAGGTCAAACTAGCTTTTGTCCATTTTTCAGGTACTACGCCAAAGCCGAAGCATCCAGTATAAACAGGGTGCAATATGGGGATGAAATCTTGTCTGCTCTTTGAAGCATAGTTTGATATCTCATCTCATGAGGGCTTTGTAAGGTATCGTTTGTTACTTCCTGCATCGGCGGCTAAGACAGCATATTAGTTATTTGCGGTTGTAAATAGCCAAATGCTGTTCGTTGACTCGTAAGTCTTCCGCTCAATCCACATTTTTTCTACTTTAGAAGGTGGGTACGGTGAAAGTTACACCTAGACCTTTCCTGATTCTAACGGCATCTGTGCTTCCTTCGATATTCTCACCATAAGTCGCATTTGTATCGTCTGAAGAGTAAAAATTCATGGTTATATCAATCTCAGTTTTCAGCATTTCCGTTCCGTTTTGTGCTGTGATACGTTCTTCACGTTTTTGTTTCCGGGTTTTTCCGGACATAAGTCTTTGAAAATTCATTCAAAAATTTCCGTTAAATAGTTCACATGTTCATTTATCTTTCCTGAGCCCGTGAGTTCGAACTCACCTAAATCATTGAAATGTGACCGTGTTTTTCCGAAGCTCTGGACTCCCGATGCTCAGGACAATTTCTATTATTCCCAGAGTCTCTAGATTAATGTCAGTCAGCTCAGCCCTGTTCCTGCTAATTAATGCTGATTTATTACATGTGTTAAGAATGTCATTTTAATTCTATTAAGTACCTGCCTTTATCGTTCTAGTACTCTCCCATCGCTTGGTGAGCGTTTGCATGGCAGCCTATGATTGAGATTAGCCCTCGTAATTTTATTCACAGCTGCAATCGTAGTTTCATGTATATAAAAAACTGTGACCGCTCGGTGCCTGTTGATCAGGTTTTACGTAGAGACATTGCATATACCTACAATTTGTGCTTGGATTTGGCGTTCGCTAGTATAAGAATGAAGTAGGGCTGTAAAAGATTTCATTTAAATGTGAAGTACAAAAGAGCAAATTAACGGATAAAATTTTCTCTACGGCAACAGTGCAATCTCTAGTTGAACAGCATGATCAGAAAGCAATCACACTAATCACTGCTCTTTTCAAAGAACAGTGTAATAAGTAGCAGTGTTTGCAAGAGCAGCCATACCTCAGCAGGTAGTCCTGTAAGACACCGTCCGCGATCTTCCTTTTTTTTTTGTCTAAAATGACGGATATACTGGTAAGGAAAAAATCTAAAGGTGAATATCAACCAATCGATATTTAGCAAACATTTACACTTCCAGTGAGTTTTTGTTAAGGCAGTATTCTGGTCTAGATGCTCGATTTAGAGGTGATTTTACGGACGCAATAAAAAAAAACCATAAACATTTTTGGTATATATTTTTTTACCAGTCTTTTATCAATATTTTGAATGTACAGAAATGTATTCAAAAATAAAAAAAAAAAATTGATGTAGATACCGGCCGACGAAGTGAAGATTAAAAAAAAACTTGTCTCCTGGTTGACATGATTCCAACCTTCCTGGTGGTCTGAAACATAAATTTTTGGTGGATTCTGTAATAAAAAAAATGTAAAATTCGTCTGACGTAGGCGATTTGAAAAAACTTTTTTTTTCACAAAATGGCGTCCATGTAAAGAAAAAAGTCGTGTTTTTGCCTAATTTTTTCAACTTTGGGGACTTTTAATAAATAGTAGAAAAAAAATTTCAAAAAATCCCTACGTCAGACGATAACTAATAGTGTTCAGAGGGTTTGTGCAAAATTTCAGGTAAATCGGTTCATTACAACTCGAGATATCATGTCAACCGTATCGAGAAAAGTAGTTCCGAGAAAAACGCGTTTAAAACTTGGAGGCTCGTTTCGGGCAGTTAGTTGGCGTGTCACAAAAATAGCTGTAACTCCAAAAATAATTCGAATTTCTGAAAATCCTTTTAAAGGCTTATTCTTAAAGGTCTAAACTTTGAAAATATGCAAACAAAAAAAATCGATTTGATTAAATTTCTAGATCAGAATACCCCCTTAAAGCGTTAGTGAACCCTTCATTCTCACCAGGTGAAATAACAGAGTCAAACGTCCTTTCTTCACGTGCGCCAACAATTTTAGCCTGCCTCGATAGTATTAACTAGTTGAAAAGAAAATTTTTCACAGGCACCTTGTGCGCGTCTTTTAGACCATCTAGTAACGTATGGGTTGTGGTTCTTTGCGATCTGCTCCAACAAATGTAATATTTTTGAAATAAATAATTGAAATATTTTTGGAAAAAGATTGAAGATCATTGCATAATTCTAGAGCAGTGTATCTTACAACTTTATGTCTCATCAAAAAATTATGCAAATATTGTGCTGATAAAAAACAAGTCATCATGGGTGTGAAAAACAACCTCTCAGCACATAAAGAACTCTTCGTCTTAAAATCCACCGTATACTATAATTTGTAAAATATGTTCAACTAGCAAGCACAAACACTCTTCATTTACACTAAAATATTCACCAGCATCCGCATGCTCTTCAATCAAAGCAAAAAATCATGTTCATCAAACTCATCATTATCACCATTCTAATGACCATCTTCAGAAACTAGCGATGTATTTAACATCACTCTCGACACCTACTAATTAAATGCCGCCCATGCCTCAAAGTAGCACGACTAACAGTACATTCAACCGGAGCGATGATAATAAATCTTGATTAACACCCCACTAGCTGCACCGCTCTCCATTGCATTCGTCGACAGATACAAGATAATTTCAACTGGAGCGCATTTTAGGGCTGTTCTCAAACTGCACCGATTCTAAATACTACTCAAAATACACATACTCGATATAATTGACTTCTGCACTAGATAAAACTCATTAAGCCTATTGAACATCATTATCTTAGTCTAGCTACTTGAGAAGACCGTAGGCGCAGCACTTTGTAGAGTTAATCCTAAGTTAAGTATTTTTTCGACGGGAAAAATGTGATGATTGGTTTCATGGTTAGCTTGAGAACTGTGATGTGCGACAGGTTTATTAACAATTCACCCTTTCATTGGGCACTTGAGTGCATGATGGGTGATGAAAACGAGACTGATTAAGATTCAAAGCAGATTTTCAGAGGGGAAATTGAAGTTGGTCCAATTGAAATATCTTTAAGATGGTGTCATGCTGAGAAGGGGTGCCGTCTGATTATGCTACTAAATTCGGTTTGGTGGTGTGAAGAAATTTCCTAATTTATTCTGTCCCTCACCAGGAGATCGAACTCGCCAATGAGTCACTCTATGTAGCATCCATTTGAAACACACAAACCATATTAAGATACTTTCTGCATCTAGTACTGTTAGCACTTCACTACACATCTCTTTGTTTGCGAACATATTGGAACGAACCATGGAACTAGTTAAATGAGAATTTAAAAATTCATTCACGAACCCTTCTGGAATTAATGAATTTTGCATTGATAAGTCGAAACATCCATAAGGGTCAAATGACTATCCGACCATAATAGCTTTAATTAAGATACAAAGCAAGAAGAAATGAAAAGAAATAAAGTGCTCTTCACAATTCCTTCCACTTCAAAACAAATGAATGAATGGATTATGAAGAATTAACACTTCGCCAAGTATGAAGTGGAATAAAATTAAGAAGAAGGCGCATCCAAGCCAAAGTATTTTTTTTGCTTGAACTATCAAAAAGAAAAACAATAATTTTATAATTCTATATTCAACTGAGCACATGCTGTTCGTAATTCTGAGATGGGTCATTGGCTCGATTAACTTAATCGAGATTCATTCGTTGGACCCCGTCGGCGGTCAGACCTCACTCATCAGAACCAAGCATAGATGAGGTCATTGGATTTCTCATATGAGCATGCTCAGTTGATTTACTTCGATGCGTTCTCGTTCTGGTTTCGGTTCAAGTAGTTTTAGCTGCGATGGTGTTGTTGTTGGTGTCGTTGCTGATTTTGTGCAAGATTTGAGAACATTTCACAATCTACAGCTAATCGTGGATTTAAAGTGAGTGAAGCCAGGAACTCTGTCTGGATCAGATCTAGCTGGGGATAGAGTTGGAAGAGGATGGTATTTAAGCCAGCGAGAGCTGATGTAATAGAGTAATGAAAATTTTTCACAGCTGGTAGCAAATTTAATTAACTGATGTGCTCAAATGATAGTATGAGACTGATATTGAATAGAAGGTATTAGAAGTAGTATGACGATAAATGTTAGTGATATGTGTCCCAGCCAGATTTTAGGTTAATTTATTCGCTCATGGAATAAATGGATAAAGTTGATTCCTGCTAGTGAGGCTTTAAAAAATTAGATGATCAAAGTTTTAGAAAATAACCTAGCTTTTGACCTATATCCTATGAATTCTATATAAATATCCTATGAATTCTCTAACTACAGTAGCTAAGCAGTAGTTAGTATTAGTGCAGTATCTAAGCAAACTTTCTGGGGCGTTTGAGTTCTCGAAAGAAATTCCTATGTGGAAATTCAGCCTATAACTTATTTGCATCCTGAAAATTTATCCCCTAGTAGTTTAGCTATATTGGTTGATAAAACCAGTGTTGCTATGGAAAAATAACATGATCCATTTAGCAGTTAAGTCTGGAATACTACTGGATACTGGTTTCTATCAGTAGGCTTCTAATGAATTAAACATTGAACAAAATCCATTAAAATAAAAATAAGAAAGTTAAAAATTTAAATTCATCACATTATTCCTTCCGAAAAAATTATATCTTATAGATGATAGGTCAATAAATGCTGAACTCTTTAAATTGCATTATCACCCAAACTCAAAACGCTCCCTGTTGGAATTTTCTCTCTTCATATAATATTTCCCATTATGAAATTCCGAACAACTAGCCGTACCTAAATTTCCATTCAATTACATCCGTATTCATTACTCCACACACTACACTATACATCCGCACTAATACTCCAAATCTCCACAATCTATCGTCTTGCACTTTTCGATTTCATCGTTTCTCATTTTACGAAATTCAACACTTAACTTTTATGTATCGTACCTACAGCAAACATACTCGTATTTATCCAAATCCCACAGACTGGTTTTTTCCCATCCAAGTAACTAACTACTATCTCATTCGTATAGTTGTTTGGCTTATGTAATTTATACCGAAAATCCGGGCCACATGGAGGATGGCTTAGTGCATGTAGTGTGGTGAGTTTTTGATGTTTTTTAACACTTTGAAACTGGAGTAGGTCTCAAAAGGGCTATGTCGATAATAAACATAAGCCGGTATATACTCACGCTTTAAAAAATACGACAGCAAAATATGTGCAGAATGTCCTTCAAGGTCATTGGTAGTTTACCGTCGTCGAAGTCTTTTATTATGATTTTGTTGATGAAAAGAAGACAGAAAAATTGTTCATGGGATAGGATGAACCATCGGATAGTATCTTTTTTAAAATGCTATAAAATGAACAATCTTCTATTTTTGTACTTTTTATTCATAGAAATAACAAAACCCTCATATTTCGTAGAATTTAGCTGTCGTGATGAATTGGCAGAAGTTTATTCTTTCGACCCACTTTCAAATAGCATATACGATGGGTTGTGAAATCATTTCACAAATAACTATCATTATTACGATTATGACGGCTCCTCACAAAACTTTTGCAGAATACATGCTAGGAAATTAATTAAAATTGAAAAAAATAAATGATAACCAACAAATAGCCCGATAAGCAACAAATAGTCCGAACGAAACATCTCAAGAGAATCACTAGATTGAATCGAGATAAAAAAAAAACAAGATACAAAGCTCTTTAAGTAGTTAAGCCTTGTAGATTAAAATGTTTTAATGTTGCCGCTATCATTTTTTGTAATGCTAGAATAGAGCCCTAAAATTACTAAACAAAAACAACCCTTAAAATTCGATTTTTCAAAAAATTATCAACCCGTTAAGTGCTTTGGACATTTTGAAATTATATTTTCCGTTTTCTATAGAAGGAGTGGTATTATCGATGGAAAAAAGGGCAAAAGAAAACTTTCTCTCCAACCAGGAAATTGTCAGAAGACTTTATAATTAATAAAATTTAAAAAAAATGTACAACGCTATCAGACGAACAGGCAGAAAACCTAAAATTAATGAACGTCAAAAACGGCTAATCCGACAGAAAGCTAGAAAGAAAAGTATGAATGCGTCTCAAGTTCGAGCAGATTTAGACTTGCCTGTAACGGGGTAGCCCGTAAGAAGAATTTTGAGTAGCAGCGCAATCTAATATGGACAAAAAAGAAGCCTAAACCACAATTAAAGGAGAAACATAAAAGTGCAAGATTACTGTTTGCGGAAAGCTACATGTTTTACAAAGATGAGTGGAAAAAGGTTCTTTTCAGTGATGAAAAGAATTTTAATTTAGACGGTCCGGATGGATTTCAACACTACTGGCACGATCTAAGAAGAGATAAGGAATTGCGACTCTCCCGCGATTTCGGTTCCGGTTCGGTTATGGTTTGGGGATGCTTCTGTTATCATGGGAAGCTTCCTTTTGGCCACAATATCCACAAGAATGAATTCGAAAACGTATATTGAACTCCTCGAAGACTTGATGATTGATCACGCAGAGTCAATTGTTAGACCAGATTTTGTCTTTCAACAAGACAATGCTGCCATACATGTATCCCGAGAGACAAAAGCTTGGTTTAACTCAAAGGATATACCAGTTTTAGAATGGCCAGCTTGTAGTCCTGACTTGTCTATGGGGAATAATATCGAGAAGGGTGTATGAAAACGGAACGCAATTTTCGAACACAAGAGTGCTAAGGGAGCAAATAATAATAACGTGGGACGAAATACTTGTTACAACTTTACAAACCTTGGTTAATTCAATGCCAAAACGTGTATTTGAAGTAATTAAATGTAAAGGAAGCCACACAAAGTATTAACCTTATAATTTTATTAAAAAATATGTAACCCATTCCCTGTGAACTTATAATAATGTCCCCTAATTTAACAGAAAAAAAGTTTATTTTTTCTTTAATTATATTTACGTATTATAATTTAATTTAATTTTAATTTTGTTACATATATTATGAAGTATTTCTTAATATCTACTCGTAATAAATATAATGAATTAGAAATGAATTTTATTTGAATTTTTTGGTGAATTTATAATTATGTCCTCCACTGTATTTGTTTTGGCTCAAATATTCCCGTTCAAACGAAGTATTTGACAGAAATTAGTCAAACATTTTCGTATTTAGTAATTTTAGGTAAATCAGATATAAGTCGCATTTTATGTGTTGCTTAAAAATTCGCATGCAATTTGCGTAGAGTGAGTCCCTGGCTGGTTAGAAACTATTTTTTTAAGGCTACAGATGCATGTACTAAGACAAACTTGACAATAATTCAGAAAATGTAATATCAATACTCTATCTCAAGACTTCAGTTTTTTCACGATGTCTTACAAATTATTTTTGAAAAAGAAAGAAATTTATTGACTCAATTTCAACCCTTTTATTTTCGAATGACTTTCGAATGACTTATAGTATATTCCCAGTGTGCCAAATTCGGCATTTCGTTGAGAATTCTTTCAGAAAATTGAAGCGAATTCAGAAAAAACTTTCGGATTCTCAAACTTTTTCGTTACGAATTCTTTGAGACCGGTATATGGAAAACGTTACAAAAACGCCGAAAGTGCTCAAACTTTCCCCTCTTTAGCTCCTGAAAAGCTTTCGTACAATGGTTCATTTTTTCTCAAGATTCATTGCGAATTCTTTCGGAATTCCTTGCGAATTTTTTGTGAATTCCTTGCGGATTCTTTACGAAATCTTTGCGAATTCTTTACGAATTCCTTACAAATTTATTTCAAACTCTTTACGAATTCTTTGTGAATGTTTTGAAGATTTTTGTGCAGGTTTCAAATAATTCTTTGAGAATGCTTCCAATACTTTTTGGAATAACATTTATTGAATAAAATACTTATAATTTTTAATTCCAATAGAAATTTTTTTTTATTTGTTGTTTTATTTCATATTATAAATTTTAAATAACAATTTTTTTCGCCCGTTTGCTAAACTTGTCTTTGCTGCGATAAAAACCTTTTTTAAAAAAACCTTCGATCTCGTCCCGTCTTCTTGAAGGAAATTTTCGCACAGCAGCTTCTGCATACAAAAAGGAGAAGTTACAAGAGAAAAACAAATTTGAATAGCATTACGAACCATTAAAATAGACACTGTTAACACCTCAAACAACACAACTTCAAAAAACTTTGTAGGCACTTGCACTTATGCATGAATAACAGTTGTACGACTAAAGTACTGTTTTAATACTTACTTTACTAGATGAAACATTAACGGCATTAGGTTCGGAATTTGTTGCAAATTCCAATGTGTTTCGTAACAAACTCTTAACAATTTCCCTATCACAGATTACGCACTTTGTTAGGAATTTGTTGGAACTCAATGAACAATAAAAAAATAACCAAAAAAAATGTTATGGACAAGCAAATCAAACCGTAGGCAACGGTAGGTAGATGTTCGGCAATTTTCCGGTTAACGCCTTATCTTCTCAAACAAATTCAATGGCAGTATTTCACACGAAAGCTTCTTTAAAGTTTACACTTTCCTATTTCTATTTCAAATATTAACGTTCCGTTCTTCCGCACACATTTCACCACAGAATTTTAAAATGAACTTTACAGGAACTGCGAAACTCAACCTGTAGAGTTCTGCGTGGTGGATACGCATGGTGTCATCGAATAGAGATATTTTTTTAAGTTACAAAAACGGACCACTGGTTCTACTCCAACATTTTTTGAATCAAAACAAAATTGTATCTAATTATCCAGTTGTGAATTTTCGCGAACACAAATTTCGGGTGCTTAAAGCATGTAAGTAATCTACTGAAGAGTTACCATTGTTTTGCAATGAAGATTTGGAAAAATACGGTTTGATTCTGTAGACAAACCGTCATTTATCAGGAGAGCCAATGATTAGAAGGATTTTTTTAAGCACCTGCCCTAGCTACAGGATGTTCGTTTATTCATCAAAAGCCACAAAAGGCAATTTTTTCAATCTTTATATCCCGAAAATATCGGTATGATCTGCTGGCTTTGTCGGGATTTATTGCGAATTGAAATTTTACAAATTCCCTTTGCTATTTTTGGAGCACTTGACGCCCATATAGTGTTGAAAAAAAATCCGAAATGTTAACTTTCATTTCAAATAATTTCAAAAAATAAACGTCTAGCGGCGTCAAATCACATCATCTAAAATTTATTTAGTAAATGAATCACACTTGAATGGGAAACTATGGCAATGGTTACCAAAAAAATGTATCTCATTGTGAAATTTTCAGTTCCTATAGATTTTAAATATGTTCCTAAAAATTATAAATTCGTATTAATTACTGTTGTTTTTGCGGCTAAATGTCTGAAAACCTGAATGTAGAGGTCTAAAAAAAAATTTTCTTGTCAGTGACACTCGAAAAATCAACCAGTCTTTTAAAATAAAACTATCTTATATTGTTTTAATATCTGTTTCTTTTTAACATAAAGATATTTGAGGTAGCTGTTAAAGATCGTTCCAAGACGCCCAGAATCTCCAAATGAAAATTAAAAGATTCAACATAAAAATGAAAACTGCTCAATTGGATCACCTTCATCAAATGCCATTTTTCAGTGTTTAAATTGATTTTCCCTATGTCCAATTTTGTACAAAAACTGTACAATTATGAACTGATATCTTCCAAAAATAATTATAATTTTTTCTAACGAAAGCAAGTCTACTCTTCGTACATTTTTTTTCAACAAAAGCTAGCCTATTTCTCTTTTTTACCGGTAAATGTTTTATCTACACTTCAAGAAATATGCTAATTCATTTTCAACAAAACCTCAAAAAAATCCCAAAACATGCTAGTACTTCATCATTACTACCCATCTACCTTTCAAGTAACGCTATCATCCGAGCATTTTCGTTAGTCATTTAAATTTTCGTGAAAAATGTTTATCTAACTCGAAAAGCAGTAGATAAAATAAACACTCAGCCAAAACTCTACCTGCTGTACAACTTCAAACGCTCATGATAAATCGCACAGATAGATACTCATGCTTCTAAGTGCAATGTTCCTATCATCTCCTCCATACCAGACCTTCGCGCAGCATGCAAGCAAATGTTTTCGATTTATATTCTTGAAAGTCTTTGGATACGTCAGTAACCCAACTAGAACCTATCAGAGACATGGACATGTTCAATGCACTCATCTACATGTTTTCGAACTAGAAGCGAAAAAAAATAATACTAAACTTTTTTCTCCCAGAGAAAAAAAAACGTCAGACCCGCAAAGAATTTGAAACGATAGTTATATCTTTTTTTCTGGGTTTTCGTGTACTATCGAAACTGCCGTTAGACAAAACTGATTACATGTCGATTAGGTTTCGAAAAAGTAACAAAAAAACGAAGATGGAACACCGAAAACCCAGGGTGTCTTGTTTAAGATTTTAGTATCGATCATATGACCGATAGACAGACCGACTGAAGAAGACGAAGACAATTGGTATGTCTGCCCGGGAGAGATAGAAAATCTAACCGTATGTTGTTGTGGGCAGGTTAGATAGTTTGTCCACAACACGATCTCCACTAATTTTCCGTTTGACGGATTTCCTTCGAAATGTATCTGAGCACGCATTCTCGAAAGTATCTTGAACCATTTGAACGGTATCTTTAGCATCGTGATCAAGCAGATGAAGATGATCCCTTGGAGTTAGTTGTTGCTCCATGTTTGGAGTGTCTTCTACTATGTCACTGGTGTACAGCACACTTTGATGAACCTACTCTCCAAATATGGTGGAATGTCTAACTTACGGATTTATATACTGAGGTACGTTCCTACGTCAATCTAAGCGTTTGTAAGATGCTTGCTTACCTCGTCAAGGTCGTTTTCTAGATGTTCTCTGACTGTAGTGAGTGCGTTGCTTGTTTTTTTCTTCATAGGCTCTTTTTTTCTTGGTTTCCATCTTCGGCAGTTGCTTTGAATCGTGTTATACGATATCGTGTAGTAGGAATGTTGTAATATGTACGCGAATATTGAGATTGTGTATGCGAAAAAATTGGAGCTGCCAGAGTTTCTTGGCTTTTAGTGGGATACAATTTTGTGTGTTAGATTTATGGACTTTGGCTTTGTTGCGTTGATTATATAGAGAAAAATGTTTATCATATGATGTGGTTTGATCTTTTTACTGCAAAATTTTTCCTTTCTGTTAGGAAAAGTTCTTAAGATTTTGTTATTCATTTTTTTTTTCATTTCGATGTTTTTCCACGACATGTTGCTTTGATTTTGGTGGCAGTTTATTTATTGACTTAAATTCATTTTAACATGCTTACTACCAATCGCAAAAACAGAAATACTTAATAAAAGCGAGAACATCGGGAAAACTCGTCAAAAATAAAGAGAGAACGTTATAGTAGCAGCTTCTAGCCAAACCCATGGAGTAGCTTGAAAAGCAAGCACAGGTCAGGCAACTCTTGCCGGGACTCCAACGAAAGGATCTGGAATAAGGGCAGATGATCAATTCGAACAACAATAAGCGACCAAATCTAAACTGTACGTATTCTTCCGCATCATTAAGATATTTAAGGCGGGAAAACCACACCAGACAATATGTTAGAATTTTACGAACAAGTGAGAAAAGAAACGCCAATAAAAGTATCGGAACACCTAAGGATAAAATCGAGACGCCCCGGTGGTTATATGCTCAATATTTTGATCACATTTGGGGTTTGGATGAAAGAACACAACAAGGTCTTTAAAATTGCAACAGCCGTTGTAGAATATCTGTACAAAGAATAGGGATATATTAAAAAGACATTGTATAATACGTCTAAGAAATTTGATAACATTTAGATATGTTGAGAGTACGGGAGATTTCAGAGCCCCGGTCGCACAGAGTACAAAGATTGTTTGATAGCTGGCGGCAGTTGTTGATAGATTCAATTACTCTTAACGCCTTGAAGTCATCAGCCAGCAAGAGGCAGGGGGAACGAATAAAGGAAGAGACATCATTCATGAAAACTAGGAATAAAAATGGACCATGAATCGATCTCTCAGAAACTTCGGAAAATGGATAGAACCGGCGAGAGGTGGTGGAATGCACAGTTACATCACAAGTACGACCAGAAACATAGGATAAAAACGAAGACAAAATAAGACCTGACTCCCCAGAACCTCAAAGTTTTCAAGACGAATTCTTTGATCTACATTTCAAAAGCTTTTAAAAAGTCGATGCACGTGATCAAAAAATAGGCGGAGTTTTCAAATATCGTCGCCCGTGCAAGTGTAATTGTCACAATTTTTGTTGCTGCTGTGTATCAAAGATTAGTCTCAAACAAATACTGGCATTGTTATCCACATTGGATGGTTAATTTATTACACGTTAATATTTGGTTGCAATCTAATCACCGTCTCCGACTACAATCTTGACCAGACTCCGTTTCGGCCATCCAGGCTCAGCTACTATCTCCACCAGACTGACATGAGGCCGGGCTTGGAATTCGAGTCGAAAACAAGTTCCATTACGGTATCTTGTTTTCGCTTCGAATTCCAAGCCATGCAACGCGCACGGATCGGACTAACTGTAATCTACTATTTTCATGATCAGGACAAGTTACAGCTAGTCCGATCTGAAAAAATGTACTTTTGATGCGCGTTACAGTGCGCGTCGAAATTACTCGCCCAGAAATTTTGTATGAAAATTTCTGGATGCTACAAGCAGTCGAAAAGTTTGCGATTGTTTTGGTGAGCTCGATGATTTGTAACTTATGACAAAATTGGATAAAAGAATTGGCATTAAATTTTGCTTTAAAAACAGTCTTTACAATTGGTACAAAAGCTTCCAAGAAGTTCGCAAAGACGTTGAAGATGACGATCGCCCTGAACGTCCCAGGAAATAAGCAACCGATTTAATAATCGCTGAATCATTATCAGAAAAGTTGCTGATGATGTTGGGATATTATTTGGTTCATGCCAAACAGTTGTTTTGAATGTTTTGATCACGAAACGAGTGGATTGTTGAACTTCCATCAAAAATAGCATCGAATTAACAATGCTCAAGAGTTGCTGAATGAAGTCAACAACGATTCAGAACTGCTCGAACCTATCATAACTGGTGAGCAAGCGTGAGTGTATGGGTCTGGCATCGAAGCTAAAACCCGATCGTCCGACCAGAAGTTTCCTGAACATGTGCTGATCGAATTTGACAAGGCCAAGCTTGTCAAATTCGATCGAATGTTAAGGTTCTGCTCACTATGTCCTTCGATTTCAACGGTGTAGCTTATCATGAGTTCTTATCACCAGGTAAATAACGAGTTCTACGCCGTTTGCGTGAAGCAATCTGAAGAAAGCGCCCAGATTTGTGGCGAAGCAATTCATGGCAATTGCACAAGGATAATGCACCTGCTTACATTTCATTACTTTCCCGTAAATTTTTGGCCAAACACAACACCGTTATAGTGCGTCAACCTCCGTATTCGCCGGGCATGGTTCCCTGTGGCTTCTTTCTATTCCCGAAGCTGAAATTACCTGTGAACAACATTGACACAACTGGTCAACATTGAAAAGACAAAAACATAATCGCTAAAGAAGCTAATAGTTATACCGAAAAGTGTGTTCCCTAAGTACTTCGAAGATTGGAAAAATCGCTGGCTCAAGCGTATTATGTCTGATAGGGAGTACTTTGAGAGGAGGGACACAATTAATATCAATGAATAAAAAAAGATTTTTAGGGATCAGAATAAAATTCCGCGTACTTTTCAACTAAGCAGAAACAATCAAGCCTATCAAGGATACACAATTGTTCGTGGGAGATCTACTTTTGATCAAACCATGTTGCTGAGAAGCAAGGAAAGAATGGATTAGAAGATAGAGAGGAAACTTTTTCTAGAACTGTACCAAAGAAAAATGGGGGGAAATGAGACGATAGTTGGAAATGCAGTTTGAATCATCCGACTTATGGATGAGGGAAATAAAAACAGGTTTCCAACTCATCAAATTACTAGGACCTCTGATCGAAACTAGCACATCACCACCAGCGCTTTTTTCTAATATAACTGGATCGCGGCGAAAGACTGTGTGCAAAAGCAAAAGATCGTTAACGTAAACATCCTCAGTCAACCATGTTTTGGTTAAGCAGATGATGTGGTCAGAAGAGTAGAGGAGAGATTAAGCTTTCTAAGTTTAGTCCTTAGACTACGAAAGTTCTGGTGATATACATAGTTATTAGCCAATAACTGTTTCGCGTTGTGGGTAGAGCACAGGCTACTATTTCGTGGGGTCCCTGGTTCGAATCCACGTAGAGATGGCAAATCACGCGCAGAACTTTGAATTAACTTAGCTCTGAGTAGGTATCAGAATCAAACTAGAGTTAAGGCATGAGACTAAACATTTCGCTCTCGTAAAAATTTCGATTATAAGAATGAAACCTCTACCACATCTAATCCCCAAGACCTGTTCTCAACACTGAGAGAAAAATCTTGGTAAAATCAACAATTTTCCTTAGTTATTTTTGCTTCAACTACGGGCTATAGCTAAAACAAACCATAAGAAAATTGTTGATTACTTTTATGTACCATGACGCCTGGTTGATAAATAACGTCCGTAGTGCAAAAAAGTAAGCAACCACAAACTATGGTATTCCAACAATGTACATAGTACGAAATAGTAAATGACTATAGTCTGTGGTGCACGAACAATAATAAGTGATTTGTGAATTATGTTTGTTGAATTTAACAATTGTAGAGTGGTTCGCTTACTATGAAAATTGTTGATAATTCAATATTTTGTAGTGTTAAATGAATTGATGCTCATTTTTCTATAGATTCAGTATTTATCGTACTTATGAACCAATTAACACAGTTGAATACTCGAAGGTTTCGATATTTTTTATGTCAGCAAAGTCAACTACTTTTGTATAGTCAAATGAACTAAATATTTTAGCATAGTAGAAAGAACCATTTTCCGTAGTTCATTCGACAATTTTGAATGAATTGTTGCATTACTATCATTAATAGTTAAATCAACCACGACTTTTTCTTTTAGTGAAGGACAACTTTGCTTTACTGGCCACTTAACCCAAAAGTTTTGTAAAAATAACATAAAGTTTTGGTATTATTTTATATTCATTTTTTATTTAAATTATTATAGAAAGAACATTTTTTGTGTTTAAATAACAGCAATCTTTTTGAAACGTTGATTGGCGTCATAGGTTCCCCTAATATTTATGATCTTTTAGCCCTTATAACTTCCTCAAATTTCATTTGAATTTGATTGATACTTTAATGATATGTCCCATTTTCTCCATGTATCACTGGCAACACCAATCTACATCAACATGCCTTATATGCATCACAAATTCCTTCCTCTTATTCATTGCGTTCTCTTTTTAATTCACTGTATATTTTCGGCCATATGTAGCAATTTCATCCCGGTTTTGATACTTGCTCTTATTTGGTTTAAGCCCACGTGTTGCGAATCAACAGACAGCTTCATTTTCCATTGATTCCCATCCCTTTACAGTTTACATGAGGGCTATGTTGATCAGATTCTTCATAAACTACCAGGTGAAACGTGTATGAAGTAGATAGATACCTATATATATTTGCATACATATCGTAAGTTTAGGTTGCTACCATATGTGCTTAAGAAAAATATCTTATGGCTTGATACGAACTTGGTAGTAGTAAGTAATGCGAAAATTAACAACGAACAGACCGGAATGAGTATATGTTACTTGGTGATCGTCGGCCAACGAACAAATGACAGTCAAGATTTACCGCCCGCCATCACTTATAGTACCGCCAAGCCAATGCTGATGCAGTAAGTTAAGGAATGCGAAGAGTTCGTGTATCTTTTGTGAGTTTTCCGGTATTACGAGGAGGATATACAGTATAATTATATCGAGTTAGTGGTGAAAACAGTTTAATCGTATTCATTTTGCATAAGAGGTTCAATTAGTATATGGTCTGTGTTTATTATTGCGTAGGTTGACTAATTTAAGTATTTATATTTAGTCTGTAATATTTTTTATTGCCGCCTAATGGTGCTAATATAGAATTTTATTGTCATTTAATCTGCACGTGTCTTGAATTCGGAAGCTGGATTCCCTTAAAAGTCATTGGGATAGGACTCCATGTTGAAATGATTCAAAGTTCATGGTAAAGGTTTTATTTGACTTTCCCATGGGAGCTAAACTTCAAAGCGATTCATGTACACATAAGACAGCTATAGTATATTATAACATCATAATAAGCATTTAGAAGAATATTTTCATTAAATGGACAAAATACAAATCAAATAACTAAAATAAATATTTCAATAAAGAAAATTACTTGGTTATTTAATGTATTTTCAAGTGAGATAGTTCTAAAATATTATACGATGTTATAAAAGAGATTGTTGTCCTCGATTTATGCCTAGTTTGAAATAACACTTACTTCAAACAAATGCAAATACTAGAAAAACCTAACCAGGGAGCAACGTGAATGAGCTTCTAATTATAAATCATCTGCGTTACAACTGGAGTCCAGTCCTAGAATCTCCCAGCATATTTCTCTACCACACCCGATTTTGATTTGTCGTCGAAGAAATTCAGTTGTCATCCAACGAATATACTTGCTTCTTGTTAAACTCGATGGTCATAACTTCTAGGTTCCAATAAACATTAGAACGTGAGTAACTCGGTTCCTCCTTATACATATTATGTAAAATTTGATGTAGCTGAGTCTACATAATAAAATTGAGATTCGAAAGCTCATAAGATCTTACAATAGAAGTTTTGGTGTCTTCAAGCTGAACAAAAGCTAGAGCTCTAGATGAAACAAGCCTAAAGACCATTCTCTAAAGTCAGATAAAAAGGGCACAAATAATACAGAGTCTTACATAGCAACATGTCTCTAAACTTATTGGAACTGCAAATAAACACAGCAAACTATGCAACGAGATAATTATTTTACCAAAAAATTGAACTTCTGTCGTAAATTGTAATTTTTTAACTGGCACACCCAGATAATTTAAATCCTTGAAATAATCCAGGGGTCAAATTAAAACCTAATATCTGGTTTACGAGCACCTAGATGTAAACTAGAATAAAATGGCAATCAAAGTTTATATCTATCGAATATATTTACATTTTTGAAATATTCACATAGCAGTATTTTGAACAGGAAATTACTGCTAAACAAAATTTTTACCTGTAATTCATAATACAAAAATATTCACTCGAATTCAAGTTTTTTCCCTATACTGGGAAAAAATCAATTAATCTTTATTTTGTTTCATAAACTTTATTTGAATTTAGGTCTCCCTAAAGTGAATATTCCCCACATCCAACAGGCACTTTAGTCGCCTTCCTCTAGATTATTATTTAAAATATTAAATAATAATTTTTATTTCTTACAAATTTGAAAAAAACAATCAAAACAAAAGTCCATTCATTAAGTGATATTTTCATGGGGTATGAAAAATGTTTGAACCGTAGTAGCATGTAACCATACAGCAGTTTTTTGAGCGAACTATTTTATTTAGGATCAACAGCATTGGTTCTATAAAGTAAATTAATCCCAACGACAAATTTAGTCAGGTTTAGGGGTTGAAGTTGGGAGAGAGCTTCATTCACAAATTGTATAATCAATGTATACGCGTGTGGCATGATTAGTTCTACGGCTCACTTTACCCCTGAATAACTCACATATCAATTCAAAGATAGGTTAACTCAAAGTCCGGTGTGTGATTTCCCGGTCGAACCTGAATTCGAGCCACGGACCCCACACACTAAGGAGCCAGTACTCTGCCCACTAGATTACAATAGCTTCGTTCAAAAATGCAAAGAAGCCCTAATTTCGTTACTAAAATGTTCCATAGTAAGTTTTCGCTGCTACGATTAAGCTTTCAAATAGAATTTTGATTTCCAGACTTAATTAGAAGCTAATTAGAAGAGATTTAATTAGAAGAGATACCTGAATATTGATGTCTTATAGTGTTGAAAGTTCGATAATATTTACTTATGGTTTTATTATACCTGTAGAATGCTGGTGTTCCCTAAGAGGAGTTGTATGCCTAGTACTCCTTGTTTGCTTGTTAAATGTGCATTTATTTTACCCTTACTATTCTTACTGCTACTTCTTAGTTCTACTTTTGACTACATATTCTAACAATTTTCATTCTACCCTTACTATTCAATTAATTATGTCGAAAGTAAAACCTGCCCTAATTGAAGTTCTTTATGAGAGAGTTAGTAAATTTAAAAGTTTAAATCAATATTCGTTTGGGGGAATATGACGAAAGTCGCATGAATTATAGAGGTTCCACAAGGCGAAGAGTAAAAATTGGTTCAGCATCGATTCGAGTCTGCCGCTTTGTAGCCCAAAAGGTGGGTTCCGGACTATGCAAGAATATTCTAGACGAGACCACACCATTGATGTATATAGAGACTTAGTAATCCCACTGTTTTTAAATTCAGTTGCCTATCTGTTAATGAAACCTAGCTGTTTGATAGCCCTGTATAAGACTGTATTTTTGCAGTTTAAAGTGCATTTTGTTGTGTAGAATCACATCTCGAGATCTATGATATATTCCACTCTATTAACTTCAATATTAGGCACGTTTTTTTGCTCCTCTATTCAGCAAAGAACAGAGTATACGCATTGGAAACAACAACACTCCTGTACCAGTGAATTCACTAGGGCAGAAATTCTATTCCTCATTGGTAGTTGAAGTGGTGAACTATAGAATGTGCTGATAGAAAAAAGAAAAACTCATGAGAAGTTGTCTTTTTTGCCATGAAATGGATGTGGTTTTTTCAAGGTTATGTTGAATGTTATGGGAATTAGGAAATTAGAAAAAGCCTTCATAATGTGTAGAAAGTTAAAAGAGGTATTTTTCTGTTAGTTATTTTTCTATTTTCGATCGATTGTGGTAGTTTATACTCGTTATTTTCTCCCTTTATTTTCAGCTGTTTTGCGCTACCACAGCGAATACAGCAACCTATAGCAATCTTAGCGAATACACTGCTTTTCTGTACTAGATCGTTGTTTTTGCGGTATAGTTCAATTCTATACTCAACCGGAGCAAAAAAACGCACCTATTGTTGAGTTAGTAAGATTAAGCTCTGACTTCCTTCTTTCCGGAAAAACTTATCACTTGAGTCTTGCTAACGCGAACATTAAGCTTATTCAGATCGCAGCAATGTTCGAGGAACTGAAGCTTCGATTAGAGAAAAGCTATGTCGGCTTGCGTTTTGATAGTGTGGTACATTTTCAAGCCATCAGCGTAGAAAAAATATGGATTAGATCAGAGACGAACGTATTAAAGAGCAGGGGGCCCAAATGACTGCCTTGTGGAACTCCGCAGCACAAATATTGTTTGATGGTTTTTTTTTTTGAATTTGACAAGAGAGTTCTACACAAAAATAAAATTTGAACCAAATGAGTTGGGAGCCAGATACACAAAATATGATGATTGATCCTTTCAAAGACCTTGTTGCAACCTGTATAGATCGCATTAACTTGGTTCCCCTTTTCCATTTCAACCGACGACGTCGCGGATTAGTGGTAGTCGAGGATAGTAGGATTAGTGGTAGTCGACCTGCCTTTTCAAAACCATGTTGTTCGTTAAGAAGAGGGTCGATGATATAAGCTTGTTTATCACAAACCAGCTTCTCAAAAGTTTGGGGATTGGAATAGAGATACCTCGATAGTTGTCAGCAGATCGTTTGTCACCACTTTTGAAAATAAGCGTGAGATGAGAAGATTACCAAAAGGATGGGAAGATGCCTAATGACAGCGAATTCTTGAATATTGTGAACAAAGATTAATGTGATACACTGGATCATAAAATAAAGAGGGATTCGGTGATTATCAGGTCCATTGTTGGTGTTTAGTTCGTGGATAGCATTAGCGATTTCCATTTTTTTTTTAGAACAAATCGGTCCACGAGAAATATTTATAAGGCGGATCCACACTCTTGCCGAGACATGACCAGCATAGCCGAGTACGAGAATGTAGATGGTTTCTTCGGCGATTCTCGCCTGTTTTTCTCCATCTACACACTTGCCAAGACATGACAAACACGAGAGAGTGTATGGTTTTTTCACCGGCGCCTACCTGTTTTATGAGGATTTGACAGGGTCTCGCCTCTGAACTCTGGTAAATTTATATTCAAATGGCCTAGAATGATCAATCAGGCTCACAAAAAAGTCTTATACATAATTTCCAATCGCAATCTTAATTCGTTCTAATCCCTCCCATATATTTAATGAAATCAATTTTCTAAGTGTGAACTTCATTATGAGACTTTCAAAGGCTCTTGACTTATAGTCGCCTTCTAACCTGCTCATAGTCAGCATTAAATCGTCCTAGGTGTGCTTGAAAATATTTAATATGTATGTACATCAATACAAATCCAAAATACAATTCAAGCTTCCACTAATAAATTCCAACCGTCAAAGTGTCTACCGGCATCGGAATCGGAACTACCATACTCGGCACGGATAATTTGCAACCTACTGAATAATTCATAACTGCTCACATCAAATTCTCATTCAGAATCATCAACTCAATATCTTTAATTCCGTACTCGTTTTGCCACGCACTGAAACAGCCTACTCACCTCGCACTACACGTTTCGCTTTTGATTTCAATGATGAAACACTCCTCAACATAAACACCCTGTAGTGTAGTTCAAGCATCTCAAATATCTTCCACGAAAACCAATCCTCGAACAAAGATGACCACCGCCATATGTAATAAAAGCATAATTCATACATATGTAGATCGTCATATCTCGACCCAGTCACGATCAGTGGCACGAAATCGTATCTCTATCTGCATCTCCAGACATATCTCGTGAATTGAAATGAAATAACAACAAAACCACATATCGTACATCTACAAGTATCCACCATGTGTGAATTGCAAAAATTTAGCAAGATGCCTTATTGTTGCCACAAGTATTTACTTTTTCTTGCAAGAAAAAACAACATCTTAATACCGTCATCGTGGTGAATTCACCTCACCCGTTGTTGCTTAGTTATATTGACTTTAGGTACGGTCAGTCGTAAGGAAGATACAAAACGGGTTAGTAGTCTGTCATATCAGATCGAATCGGAACGCGCAAACTTTTAGCGCGAGAGAAAATCATTTGAGCGCATTTTTGCATTCAACCGGTTGCGGTGCGAAAACGACAAAATTACTCAGTGGATATTTCTTTAATAAAAAAACAACAAGAGTAACTAGTGAAATTAACCAAAAATTACATCAGTGATTGTTATTGTGGTTATTCAAGAGTGAAAAAAGAGTGTTAAATTTAATTGTGCTAACACCTTGATAAAAACAAAATATACAATGCCGAAAGTTGAAACCATGATGTTGTCGTTGTCGTCGTCAATTAAATAGCGTTAACATTATTCCCCAAGAAAAACAATTATATGAAAGACAAGACAGTCGAATTGCACAAAGCATGTTATCGCCGCTGTAAAATTTGATACAAGTGAAATGTATGTGATTGTTGTCTTTTTTTAATGATCATAATCGTATTTCTTTAATATTTCGAAAAACAACAGCCCGAAAAAATTATATCGAGCAACAAGACACTTTAAAGAAAATCGTAATTTCTTGACAATGGATGATTGTGGAAGCAGTAGTGTCAGTAATAACAACAACGATTACACAATTTCACTACCGAATTTCGGTGTTCTGCAAGCTGTTACTTTCGATGAGTAATTTGTTCATACGCGTAAAATACATCATCCGGCAATAGGCCACGCAAAAACAAGCAGAATTTAAGCACAATAAAGTGTTGATCCAGAGAGAGAGAGAGAGAGAAAAGGAAATTAAAGAGAAATAAAAAGTCAGAAAAAAATTTATTTAGCAATGATTCAATCAATTGAAAAAGTTATATTCATAGTGGTGAGATTTTTGTAATTTCGTTAAATCACTGTCCATTGTGCGCAGACACATTAACACGGTCTTTTTGTTGATTCATTGCAAATTGTCTGGGTTTTATGGTCGCATTGTTTTTTTTTGGCTTTGAAATAACTGCATACAATTTCGATTGAATGCAAAATACGTGGTTTCGATTGCACCCCATTGCTCATTCGAAAATGAATTGAATACGAAAAACACGAAAATTCATTTCGCATAAGTGGAAATGCATGAGACTGGATTATTAATCATTTAAATTAACCATACTAAAAATGATGTCATTTTTTCACATAGCTTACCAGCAATCTCATACCGCACAACCAACTATTAGCTCAGCCACAACCACTTTGTTGTGGATAATAAAATAAAAATAAAATAATTCACTTGCTGTATGGTCAAAAACAGCTAATTCCATTCTCACCCACATAAAAATTCTAAAGAAAAATACAGAAAAATTCGAATTTTATCAACTCCATCGATTGTATAAACAAGATTCTTTTTCATCTATCATCGTTCCAGGTGCGAATGACTAATGTAAATTTGTGCTTAGATTAGCGCCATCATTTAGTACCCGACCTCAGTCGTAATATGTAGATTAAATCGGTATTTCTCACAATGAGATCAGTTCGGCACTCAGAACGATGTGATGACCGTCATAATTCTCCTACAAATTGGAAACAACCGCACAAATACATTCATCTTTCTTGTTTATGTTATTGATTTCATTTTTATACTAGCTCGGAAACTAGCTATTTCAATTACATTTCCACCACAGATTGCCGCCAAGTGCTTTGCCAAGTGTTCCATCACGTGGATACCAGATACTTGTAATAAACGAAAATAGATATTTCTGTTGAATTTTATCGATTGAATATCTATCTTATTGCTGCTAAATTTAGAGCTTCAGATTTATTTCGATTGGAGTGTTGTTTTTTGTACGGAATCGGTAGTGTTCATATCGATAGTGAAAGGTTTATATATATTGTTGATTTTTCGTGTTTGCACGCTGAATTTAGTATGGACCAGGTCAAGTTTCTATATCGGTGAATTCGGGTTTTGGGGGAAAAAATTATGTTTATGCGAAAACTTTTAACATTTTCCAGATATTTAATTTTATGGAGAAAAAAATAATCAAAAATTTGATTTAAAATAATGAACTAATTAATGATAGTATTTCAAAGGATAGTTAGGCGTATATTTTGAGGGTGATGCACGTAAATTTCTCGAATTTTGTTATTTCACAGGAATGACGCGAAACGATGCCTTATAGTTTTTGAATTAATTGGGTTGTATACAAAAAAAAACTTTGATCACATTCAAAAAAGTACCATAAAAAATCATGTCTGAAAAATCCCCAAGAGTTCGGTAGCGCTTGTCTTAATCGTATGTGAAAAAGCCAAAGCGACGCAATAGGACTTTTGTTATTTTGTTAAATGTTCTAATTGTATTATTTACAATAAAAAAGGAGCTATGTGATTCACGTACGTTAGTAAAGTTGAGCGTACTACTTCGATAGTCAGTGACTGCAACGTCAGTTGTCCATAGCACTCAAAATGTATTGGAATTTTTCGACACAAATTCTGAAGAACGTAACCGCTCTGCTCGAAACTCAAACGGTATAACTTAGATAATCTCTTGTTTTATTGTCATTTTTGTTTTCTATGATAATGCCAAAGCTCAGGGGATTCCCCTTTGAAGCGAATGCTTAGCGAATGCTTAGCGGTAGGGAGACACATATGGGAGAAGCCGATATCAATTATTCCATTATTCTTTTAAGTGCCACATTTATTTCTTATTTTTCTAAAGCGCTAGTGTTATGCCTAGTCGCTACTAAAGCTTTAATGTGGCACTTAATTAATGGAGCGCTGGTATTATGCCCAGTCGCCGACTGTTAAGACAACGCAAGACGACCAAATACAGCCATGGGCACGACGGGATTCGAACTCGCGGGCAGTAGGTCGCTGCTTCGGACTGACGCGTTAGCGAGCTAATGATAGCTGATATGTTTACATTTTTACTCTAACCTCATCCTAACACGAATGAATGACTAAAAAAAATTATTTCCATATATGTTTATGTGTATGTTTTTAATTCAAATCATATTCAATCAAAATGCTCTTTGATGTTTTCAAAGTTCCAGTAAGCTCCAGCCCTCAACGTTTCAAGCTCCAGACATGAATTATTATTTTTAACAATAATCTGATACTAGAGACAGACTACAATCGAATCTAGTTTCGCGAATCTCGTTGAGCTTTTACCAGAGTGTGTCAAACAAAGGAAACTTAACAGTTAAAAGCTCATTGGAGATTCGCGTAACCAGATTCGATTGTAGTCTTGTGTATATCGCCATTCTGTGTTTCGGGTTTCTCATTAGATTTTTCAACAGAGCGGACAATTTTTGGATATGCAACACTATCCTCACATATTTCGCCACTGGTTTGTTAGCACTGTGTTAGTAATATAAATCAACGCGGTCCAGACGGATCAGGCAAACAATCTTCATTTTCGCTCTTCGCTTTCGGTGTCCCTGTATGCGATATGCAAGATCGTTTATCCCGCGGATGATTTTACACGGTCCGTGCCAATCACGTTAAAATCGGCAATCAGCCCTTTCGACGAGTGGATTGTACAATAAAACCAGTTCGTTCTGTTGGAATCCTGATGGAGTAGTCTTTAAGTCGTATCGTGTTTTCATGCGGTTCGTAGTAACCTTGTGTAATTTTCAGGTGTATTTGGTTCAATCGTTATTTTTGTTCGCTTGGGTACACCGAAATAGTCAGAAGTTGCTCAGGAATTGTTCCGAACTTCAAATCGACTAATCGGATTCGCCTGTTGACAAGTGCTCTGTTACCATCGGACAGAGCGGAATTTGACGGAGGACAATCTGCTCCCTTACTGTAGTTACTTCTTGGTAAAAATTTGGTATGCTTGTGGCCATTTACTGAAGTAATCTACCACTTCTAGAGTATACCGATACTCTTATTATACTTCGCGCTAAAATCAGGTTGCACAGCGTCGTTGTTTTTGTTGGTTCGATCAGGTAAGATCGGTGGTCCCGGAGGTCCGCTTATTATTAGATTTAACTTGGTAGTCTGGATACTGATGTCTTCCATCAAAATCTCGATATTTCCAAGTCCAGAGTGAACACAACCGATCGTAAAAAAATGCATTTCTAAAATGTAGTCGCCCATGATGCTAGCGAGAATCGATGATTCAGCAATAAATCCCCTAATCGTACAAGGCAATAGATATCTCTGTAGACGGGTTCAGTTTCCCCTCGTCACTGTTCGTTTCGAGAATTTATTGTTATTATATAGTGGATAGTTTTTCACCAAGTCTAGTTGTACCAGTTATATGCAGTTCGTACCGTTGACTTGTCCACTCAGAAATAAGTATACTTTTCCACAACGTAGCCTGCAAACGGTGATGTTGATGCTGGAGATGTCGATCATCCGAGCCAACTTCTACCCCACGGAGTTGGCTCTTAAATGCTTCCCGCCCGCTCGGAGTAGGATTAGTTGCTAGCACTAGACTCGTCTTGGTTTTCATTTTGCTGCTCATGCTGGTAATAATTCAAATTTTTTTGCTGTCCTCGCAGCTCCAGCATTTAGGCACAACGTTTGTCCGCGATTCCCTGTTCTTATCAGTGCACTCTTATTTGCACTCTTCCAAAGTTATTTCCCGAAGTCTGATTGATTTACTATTGGAATTTTTAGCTGCTTAAAGTCTTAAGCCATACGCCAAGGCGTCCTTCACAGTTCGCTCTTCCGAACTGTCTATTGGAGCTCTCAAATCTGAAGTGTTTTTGTGGGTCGTGTGCTCGGCACGTCAGAAGTGCTAGCCTTTCAATTTGCTACGCCAATTGATGCAATGCTTTCCCTTGTTTTCCCGTAATCTTCGTTTACGTTGTTTTCACCTCATCCAACGCTCTCTATCTCTAGGAACTTGAACGTTTCAGAATCCAGTTAGTGAATAATTAATTTTGCCTTCATTGATTAAAAGCTTTTCACTTTTCTAACTCGTTTAAAAAAAATCTTAGTTCATTAATTTTACGCGGCATTTTTCAAACAAGTCTAATTCAGTTAAAGACCACCATGATCCATTTTTACTGTTCTTTATTTTACTGCCCTATGTTATGCTGACTTTCAATTTTGTCTCTCCATTCTCCTTTTAGTACACTGTATTGTACTCTTATCTCTCACTGTCTTTCATTTTTAACTTACTGGCTTTTTCAGCTTTATCTCAATTCTCCAGTTTACTTTTCATTTTTAATTCACTTCACTTATATAGCCCCGTTTTTCTGCTTTTTTCAGCAATTTTCATGAAAAATCCATACCTAAGCTCTGAATGTCCTCGTCAACGCCGAAGAGCTAAGTAAATCCAAAGGAAACGCTTAGGGTGTCTTTTTTCAAAGGCAACACTATCCCACAGACTGCTAAGATATAGAAAGCTCTCTGCAGAGGTCACCAAAGACATATAGGACTCCAGTTTAACACTCTCGATTACACACTGGAAGTGCTGCTGAGAGGATATTTTCTAATGTTCAAAATTAGTAACAAAATTAGCAAAATTAGTAACAAGAAGACGAAAGCTTTGAGCGAACACCTCACTCATCTTTGATTTGCAATTAACTCTTTCAAACGCTTTAAATCACCAAGACCAAAGATCATCCCGGCTCCATTACAAAGAGTCACACGAAAATTAAAAACCACACATTTAAAGTGAGTTTATTACTCAGCTATATACCGAAATCAGGGAGGCTGCCGCGAGTTGTGTTCATTCCTAAGGGTGACAACAAACCTACCAAAATCATACTCGCGAATTAGCCTCTCATCCTTCATATTCAAGGTTATAAAGAAGTTGATCGACTTATGCATAAAAAGTCTTCTTCTGTGTAAGATGCCATTACATAAATTCAATATCAAAAAAGGCAAACCCACAAAGAAAACTACGAAACTGATATCAAGACATAAGAAAGAGCTAAAATACCCTTCATTGGTCCCACTCAGTACTGGGGGAAGGCCGAAACGGACAAGAAAACCAAAAAAAGGTCCAAGAAAAAGTTCTAAAAAGATTGTGTCACACTGAAAGGATTTAAACACTCCAAAAATACCTCATCTTCTATACAGAAGAGCAATAGAAGTAGTGGCTTTCTGCAAAGTGGCATAGGAGCCTTTTGTGGGGCATTGAAAGGTCATCTTTCTTACAAAAAGTACCTCCACAAGAAAGGTAAGGAGCGACATGACTACTGCAAATTCTGTGGAGAAACGACATAGAGTGTACGAGTATAACATCTTCTGATATACTGTATAGCACTAGGGAATCGAAGGTCAGAGCTGCGCGGCTCTCGGCTGTCCCGTTCAAGGACAAAGCCAGATTCATATGAGTCGTGGATATCCTATAGAACATATCGTAGAAGAGGTACAGTAGATCTAGGCGATCGGAGTCCATTCACTCCATGCAAGTCAATCAATCAAAGTCTCCTTCGCTGTCGTCTGAAGCCAATATTCTCATATTTGAAGTACAAACTTTCTACACTTATCTTTTTTATAGAGTGATTTTTTTTTCAAATACACAATAGTTATTTTTCTTTTTTAAAAAATGTATTGACATTTGAGTTCGTATTGTAATAACACTTGATAAAATCAAGTGTGGAAAACAACTTAATTTACTCTAACTAAACAACAACATAGATTAAATCCAAGTTCAAACTTTAAAAAACGACAGACTCTTTCATTAGAACATAACACACTCTGTCTTCTGCAAGAAATTGACAGTAATTTCTTCAACACAAGCCTGAAACACGTGCAAAACGTTTAAATTACTATGCATTATGCATTCACCTGAAGAAAAATACTACTAAATAGTGTGAGAAATCCACCAGAATCGTAGACTATTTTTAGCGAAGTGCACCGACCGAATCATGTTTACTATATCAAACTGCACGCTACCATATTGTCGGGCAATGAGTTTGCCAACCACGTTAACGCTTCCACATGCAATTTCATGCTTCTTGCACATCTAACACGTGAAGAAAAAATCTGCCTATAGCTACAGAGAAAATAATAAATTAATACATATATTAAGTATGCGTTTTGAGCCTAACTATAATGAATTCAAATTTTTTCTAAACGATAAATTAAAAAAATACAAGATATACTTGAATATCACATGATTAACTGCTGTTGCTAACAAAAGTGTAAGGTTATGGTTATAAGACGAATATAGGGTTGAAACAAATATAATACGCTTCTTATCAGTTTATATAACTTAAAAATCATATGTTAATTATTAATTCCACACATTTTTCCAATCATTTTTTTTATAGATGTCTTTGAAGAAAAAAGATCCAAATGCATCAGGTGGACTACGAGTTGCAGCGAATGATCCACACTTGGTCAGTTTGGGAGGCGGTCGATTGAGTACAGTCGTTACGCTACACTATATTCCAATAGGTAAGATCTGATCTTTCTAAATTATTGTCATACCTGATCTCTTCGAATTTCACCAAATCAATATCGTATCCTCATTATTTTAGGAAACACAACTATTGGATCATCAGCATCGTGTAGTGTATCATTGAATGGTTCCGGTGTTCGGGATCTTCACTGTACCGTCAAACGTAATGACCAGAATGAAATTACAATTCAACCCGAAATCGATGCACGAATTCTCATCGATGGCAATAAAATCGGATCGGAAACGAAACTCACACAGGGTGCAATGTTAACAATTGGAAATTCGAATTATTTACGATTTAATAATCCAGCCGAAGCACAAATGATACGTTCGACAATGGGTAGCAATGAACGTATATCGATGCCACAGATTGATTTTACGCAGGATACGAATGGTAGTGGTGGTAGCGGAGGTTCGCGGGGAGGTTAGTTTAATTAATTTACAAAAGAACTTAGAATATTTTGTTTTTTCAAATGTCATTTTTATGTGAACTGTCGAAACTCATGCCAGTTTTATTCAGTATTCTTGAATATGCTTAATCTGTAGAAGACTATTTAAATACATTTCAAATTTAGAACCCTAATTAGTAAAAAAACCTCAGATTTCGTTTTTATTGCGCAAACTTACTTGTACTTACTTACTTGCACGTTTTGTAATAAACCTTTAAGTCCATTCGCTCTTTTTCCGAAATGTTGAACGAAAATAAGTGTTAAAGTATTTATCATTGTTCTTATACATAACCGATAAAAACTAGTCAAAGCTCTCTTCTTAATTTTCAGCCACTCCCGAAGAAGTTCTAAAAAATTTCAATGAATTTCTGGAATCTCAGAATCCTTCAAGCAATAGTAGCAGCCATAAACAGAACAATGAAACCATATCGAATAAATCTGGGAAAATTGAATACCTCAACATTAACAATTTAATCTCACCGAAAGTTTTTACAGCTGATTCGAGAACTGTTAAAGCATCCGCTAAAGATGTTCTCGGACCGAAATATGCAAATTTTGCCAAGAATCTCGCCGAAAATCATAAGAAAGAGAAAAACCTCAGTACAAAAACCAATAACGAAATGAATCTAAAGACCAGTAGTAACTATGTGAACATTCCAACGGGTTTTATACAAAATTCATCTACCACGTCATCATCATCGTCATCAACATCATCAACGTCATCATCATCGTCCACCGCATCATCCACCAGCAATAATTCCACAAATCATAGCAATTTAAATAGCACCAACGAAGTATTAACAAAAGTCAATAATAATTCAAGTACAAGAAACTATTGCCATTTGTCATCGACATATGACCGATATCCCAAGCCAGGGTCTTATGGAGGACTACAGATATACCCAATGAACGGAGTTAATACCGATATTAACACTGGCTCGGTATCCCTTGATATTCCAAACAATCAGTCCAGGAATCGACAAGAGCTCTCACCACAAGAACAGGAACGGGTCGATGAAATCTTGAAAATGTGCGCTGAGTTCGAGCGTCAAAATCAAGGCTCGCATCCCGGCAGCATCCATTCTTCACCCATAGTACAAAATCGAATCAAAACTAACGGATCTTTACCGCGCGAGAAGAAGTCTCCATTCTATGACTTAGGCTCTCAACCATCGAAAACCTTCTTTCCCGATAAACCTACCTCAAAGTACACATCATCTGGCTACGAAAATGTCCGTCTGACTGGAGATCGGCGTGTGGAAATTGGCGGTGTCTCAAATAATGGTTCGAAAATTTCCAGCGGGTATGAAAATGTAACGCTTTCATCAAAATACATACCACAATCACCGAGGACAAAAATTCGCACGACATGTACGTCTCCAAAACGAGACATTCATACGAATCCTCTGGTCACACATCCTAGCAAGCATCAGGCGAAAGAATATGCAAATTTAATTCAGAGTTTCGAGGATAAGTTAAAGTTCGAAATGGAAGCGATGAGAAATGAGGAGCGACTGAAAATCAAACAACAGTTGAAAAGTCCTGAACCGACGAGGAAAAGACAGAATAGGAATATTAATAATTTGACATTGGACTTGAGCGCGACAGCGGAGGAGGATAGGGAAACGAGGGTGCGGTTTGATGAGTTGAAACTGAAACGGGAAGCGGTTCTGGATAAAATTAGAAGATTGAAAACGCATATCGCGGATGTTCAGCGGCAAGAAGATGAAGTTATTAGAGATGTAAGTAATAGAATTTTTTAATGAATTTTTGTGCTCTTCGAAAATTGGCTGGCTCTATTTTCGCCAAAGAGAATTTACAAAATTTCACTTATGTTAGCTTTATTCAAATAGGACTCGTCTTAATTGTCCATAAATCTAAAACTCCATATCTATTTTCAATCAATTTTTGAGTCAATACTTTCATATGCTTTCAATGATATTGTTTTAATCGATTCAGTTATAAATTTCAATCAAATTTACTTGTAGATGGACATGGAAAAAGCTCTTGTTACGGCCGAAATGAATACAGTCAATAATAACCTAGTCGAAATGGAAAAAACATTCGTCAGTTTGCAAGGGAAAATTCATCGATTAGAAGCTCAACGAAATGCAAATCGTGTTATGCAAGAAACTCAACAGGCAAAATTGAAGCAGAGCATTGAAATGAAACAGGAACAGACTTCGAGGTAAATATTATGTAGTACAATTAGGGAACAGTTAACAAATATAGTTACCTATATTTGGTATCCTATTCTGAACCTATAGCTAAAATTATCTACACCTAAAATTATCTACACCTAAAATTATTTGATCTTGCCTATATTTCACTAAAAGTGCCAGATATATACAAAGTATTGAAAGTGAATTAGGCAAATATTAGATTTATGTTCACAAATTTCCATCCCAGCACAGTTTGAGTTTAAAAAAAAAACTTTTTTGGTTTCTTCTATGAGCTTCAAAGATTCATGATGGGCCAATATTATGTTTCCTTATCAACAATAAACGATAGATAAGGTAGGACATAAGATTTAGTCACTTAAACTTTGTAGAGTCACAATAACATTTAGCTAAACAAAGAGAAAGTAGTGGTTTCGATGAAACTCGTAGTTGGAGGATCTAAAGCTGTGTTTAGTTTCGCAAGCAACTACTTTTCAAACTATTGTCTTTCTGGGGTCTCACATAATAGCTGTGTTTAATGAGCACGAGAAAAAAGCAGAGCATCTCAAGGCAAGTTATAGTAGCGCGGCTGTCAGAAAAAAGTCGAGCAAACAAGAGCAATTGAGAGGCAGAAAAAAGTCGAGCAAGTGAGAGAAGTTGAGAGGCAATCCTCAAAATGCATTACTTGTCAGAAGGTCAACCTGTCAATTCACTAACAAAAAACTGCACTTCAGTAACCATTTTTTGTTGAAGGTCGGTTCCGTGACAGTAAAAAAAAAGCTGGTTGCTTGCCCGAACTTGCTCTACCAAAAAAAGTAGAGTAAAAATCGTGCTCTAAATTGCTTTAGTTCAACACAAATCAGAGCAACTTCGGGCAAGTTAGACCAGCCGAATTACTCATTAAACACATTTTGTTGAGATATCTCAACCTAGCACAACCTAGAATAGCTCATTAAACACAGCTAAATAGCTCGCAGTTTGAAATTGTTCTATGTCAGATGTATATATCTTTGTGAGATTGTAGTGCCTCTTTCTCAAAAGCTGCCGTTTGAATAAACCACAACCATCGATATGGGGGTTTGTCTTGGCTCACATTCGCCCAGGGTCTACAACTCTTAGGTTTATTTCAGAATTTTTCGGTTGTATTCTAAATTTCGATCTAATAAACCTTATTCGAAGTCTTGGATGTAATGCGCGTTTCTACTCGGGCCTACCGGACATAGTTCTTCCAGGATATGTTATATGTCGTCATAAGCAATTCATTGATACTGGCTGCAGTACTTTGGTACTCAAGTGTATCTGCTGAACGATCCCAACACAAACTGGTCCAAATTTTTCAGTAGCCGCCCCTAGCATACATGTTCCCCTATTATAGTATCCAAGTCTTCACCAGATCTATTTAGAACCTCAAGTGTCGATAATGATGTGAAAATTTCCGTTTTCAATTCTTTCTTGCAAGCTCAAATCATTCTCTTGATCATACAGTCTAAAAATGATGATCGTGGTGTTAGAGCATCAGTTCTGCAGGTCAACCTCGGCTCTAAGAAGTTTTTTTCTACTGGCTTTTCTATGCTTCGCTACAAAAAGAGACGGTTCATAGTGATGCACGTTCGACCATCTAGACTAGACAAGTAGCTTGCATCTTCCTTCACATATTTAGCATGCAATTTGCGGCAGTCACGTCTAATGTCCGCATTCACTTCACAGTTTCAATATTACGAGTTTACACTGGCTAGTAATTTTCAGCGTACACTTTGTTAGCAATAAGTTGGCATCCATTTCTCATGGCAAGTTCCATTTTCGTCCATGATCCCCACATTGGATAGGTTTATCTGTCGTTGATTTTTTAGTTGTATCTGCTCTTTGACTAACGCAATTTTTTTACAATATTGCTGAAAAGAAGTAATAACACCTTTCCCTATCCGCTGCGGTGCGAAATTTTCAACTGTTTGCTGTGGCAGCTTCATCTTCTCGATTACTTCTTTGGTACTCACTGTTTTTGCAGGATATACCCAATCAAATTTAGTGAACTTATCTATCACCACAAAAAATTCTCATTGCTTATCCGTTAATTGATCAATGTGGTACGTGCCTAAAGGCACGTCCCCTTTCGGGGTCGGCAACATATTTTCTTTTTTTGCCTGGTTTCTTCGTGGTCGAAATACAAAGAACGAAACAATCGACCACTTGTTTCACCTTTTGAGAAACATTTATATGTATAATAATCATATGTAATAATGACTTAAACATTCTTCCCACTAAAATGACCATTTGTATGTACAGCTCGAATGAGTTCCATTTTCAGACTTTGAGGTACAACTAATAAGGAAAACCCATTCGCAATTTCTTACAGTATACCACCCTCTATTGTAAAGGCATCGTAATGCTGAATTTCGAGTAACGATTTAATGCATTTACATAAAAATGTTACTCGTTATTTTTGCTTTTGAATGATAGTCGCTCTGATTCTGAATAACACGCTTGTTATTGCAATCGGTGCTTGTCTAAGTTTATCCACGTGCTCGAGTCTATCTTCTCCTCGATATTCAGTCGAATAGTCATACTGTTCCAACTGTATATATTTTTTATTAATGATCATAGTCACCACAGAAGAGTCAGAAACTGTTTTAAATTTCAGTCCCAAAAAATACCGTCTCAACTTCGAGATCAAAAGAGGAATATTTCTCCTTTGCTGTAAGTGTTTTTTTTTTACCTACCTACCCTACCCGCCTACTCAAATCGTATTCCGGCTAAACCGATCATTGATTCATCAGTGTGTAACTCGGTTCTTGTTTTGGGGTCGATAATCGAAGCACTAGCTTGCTTACTTGTTAGCATAAGCTTTAATGATGCGAAACTTTGGATAGCTTTCCCATTCATATTAAATATAATATCCTTTTTTTAGCCAATCAGTCAGTAGTCTTGCTATTTTTGAATAGTTTTAAAAAAAACGAAATATCATGTTATGCCCACAAATCGATGCACCGGTTTTACATCGTTTACATCTCACAGCAAACCTTACCACCCTTTCAATTTGCTTCGTGCATGAAGTAATTAAATGCTTCTTGACACAAAAACCAAGATATTCAACACTTTGCTGTAAGAAATGACATTTTGTCCAATTAAACTGAATTCCGTTCGCAAATTTCAGCTTCTCAAGTCCTTTTTCTACGCCATTTGAAGACACAATAAAATCATCAACATGCAGAAGAACGTTTTTCATTTTTGGAGACTAAAAAACGTTCCTCACAAATCTAACGAAATTAGCTGGATTTACGAACAACCCAAATGGTGTTTTATTGAATTCATACAGACCATTGTGTGTCACAAACACTGTATATTTTTTACCATCGTCTGCATACGGAATGTGAAAATAATACTTAGAGAGTAAAATCGTAAAAGTATATTTACTGAGTCGTCATCGTTTTCAATTTCCATTAGTAGATTTATCCAGTAGTTTTCTGATTTCGCCAGTTTGTCTTGCCGCTTATCTACTTTCTCTTTCTCTTCATGTATGTGAACACCATCTTGAGTAAATAGAATACTCGTGTGGAAAAGAATATATATGCTAATCATTATTTCAAAACTCATTGCTTGGACTGGCACTATATAGAACAACCCATTATCGAATTTCTTTGCACCAAATTTCAGGTTTAATTTCTAGTGCTTCTTCGACTACTGCAATTTTTCCGTAGTCAATGAAATGTTTATTCGTGGTTTGCTTCGTCTTCTCCTTGAGTTTTGCAAAGTCATCTACTCTAAGCTGTTGTAACTGGGCTCCTGGATCGACTAATGTACGCATACGAACGCCTTCATCTTCCCCTGTGACATTAAAACCTGGATAAAGAGACCCTTTGCTGTTTTATCTCGATGCTCTTCGATAAGAATAGCTAAGCTCATTATCACACAATTTATGTAGTCGCGCGCTCCCGATGGCTTCTGCGGATTTACTTGGCACCCGCTTGACACTGCTCCTTGTAAATGTCTGCCCGTTGAAAATCAGTACCTTGAGTCTTTTATTGCTCGTTGATTCAGTTGGAATAGAACCCACAGCTTTCACGCACTCTAGATCAAATTTCTGCAGATCTGTTACTTCTTTGATTTCCACGTACTACTGTTTCACATCCGCAGTCTTGGAATCTAACTGCTACAGTTGTTGTTTCTGATTCGCCAACGACAGCTTACTTTTTATAACCTGCTATTCCTTAATGACCACGGCTTCCTGGTTCAATTTCTAGTTTATTCCTCCTTGATGTCTAGAGGCTGTTAATTCAGGGATTGATGTTTCATTTTTTCATATTGAAAGCCATCTTCAGAAGCAAATTTATGATCGATATTATCTCGATATTATCTTGTTCTTCCTGAGCGTGTTCTTGGCATGTGTCTACAGGTTTCTAGACCGATGTTTCCAAAGCTGCTTTATTTCAGGTTATCAACAAATTGCGATTCCGAGACTACAGCTTCAACAACACTAATGATAAATCACATACTGACTTTGGCATTGTTTTCGGCTACGTTTACGCTGTATCACTTGAATTTGCCACTTCTTAATTAGACCCCACGCTTTCAAAATTTCACAGTTCAAAAATTCTTTGAAAGTTACTTGTTGATTCTCAAACGAAAAAAATCCCACTTCTGTCACCAATTGGTGTGTTTTTCAACTAGAATATCTGTGGATACGTGATTTTGTGCGTTACGTAATGAAACAGTTTCTTCTCGGTACTAAAACATTATTTAATAATTCACCGTACTTCGCGGTCGATACCTCTAACTCGCTTACTACTAAATGGCATTCTAAGTTCATCGAGAGGCTATCTAGGATATTTATAATTTATTTCTCATATTTGTGTATGTATATTCAATAATTGATATCCAGTAAAACTATTTCCATAAAATCTGAAAAGATTAAAGTAAAAAACGTAAAAGATCAAACTGTAATCAATTGAAAAATATAAGTTTCACTATTAAACTAAAAAAATAAAAAATTACCTTCATCTTTCCAGAATCGAAAAACTATGCGCCGAAAATCAATCTGAAACCAGTCTCAAAGAAGATCTAAATAAAACAATCGAATCTCTAGAGAATGATCGTAAAACTTTCGAAGACATGGAATTTCAATATCTCGAAGAAGAAACGGAATGGCTTGCCTATCGCGAAGAACTTCACAACGAATTGAAATCGATCTCCAAACAGATCGAGGATAAACGTATTCAAATGCTACATCTCGAAAATGAAGGCGTTGAAAATCAAAACTCGGCATGTAGTGACACAAAAACTCTCGAAAATAATCTCCTGACCCTGCTCACTACTCTCGAAAAAAGCCGAGAAGAACTGCAATCG
The DNA here is from genome assembly GCA_947369275.1 of Nemotelus nigrinus. Taxonomy (NCBI): domain Eukaryota; kingdom Metazoa; phylum Arthropoda; class Insecta; order Diptera; family Stratiomyidae; genus Nemotelus; species Nemotelus nigrinus. Next base: position 157,228,831 of record OX376373.1, read on the forward strand.
ATCGACAGAATGATTTTTGAGATTTCCGGTCAGCAGCAGAGTCAATCGGATAGTGATGATGATGGTTTGGTTAGCTATCAGGAACGGACGACACATCCTGTGACCAATATGATGTCACAATCGCTATTCGGGTCGACTGAGATTTTGTCGACTAAGCCCAAGGATGTTGATCTGATGTCGCGAAGTGTCAATGAAAATATGTTTTATAATAATATAGAAATGCCCTCATTTAGCCGTGGTGGTGGATCGACCAGTACACCAAAAAAAGAGCTGAAAATTTTCCAAATTCATGATGATACGGACGACCCGAATGGTGGTGGCAGTTTGAATGGTGAAGTAATACCGAAAATCGTTCGACGTGAATCGAATGAAGAGAGTGATCCTTTGTTAAAATTGAAGTATAATGTAGAGACAACAAATTCAACTCCCACCCCTCCACCATCGAGTGCAGATGAGGTTAAGAATAAAGTGAACTTAAATCTGTCACTGGGCAGTGATGATTTCGAAGTGAATCCTTTAGATAAGAGAGTTCCTTCTCAGGATGATATCGACAGGATTTGTAAAGTGACTCTGGATGCTCCGATATCTACTACGAAAGGAGCTAGTAGCAAGATTATTGAAAGTATAAAGGAGATTGAAAGAAATCGTCAGTTGCTATTAGCTCAGCAAGGAACTCATGTAATTGAGCATGAGAGGCAAAAAATGTTGGAGTTGAAAAAGAAGAGTCACGATGAGGCCAGAATGCAGTATTTGCAGTCGCAGACGAGTGTTACGAGGTCAGTATGATTCGAGTAAACATTTTTTTACTAACCCAACAACATTTAACATACCTAAACATTTATTTAGAGGTGCATTGCCTGATCTTTTTCTGCTGAAAGCTACGAAAAAATGTCCAAGTGCCTTAGTTGTATGAGCTGAAGGTGCTTCGTTAGCGTTTACGGAACATAGTCTTTGAAATCTTCATACTAAGGAAGGTTTTTTTTTGACTGGTACAATTCGACAAGAAAGACAGTATATTCACATTTCGGGATTTTATTGTTTTTTTTTTTTATCGAAAAATGAATATTCTTGATTTTCCAATCCTTCATTTGTTTGTATTTATATGAACGACATTAATGCGCCATAATACATATATGAACTGTATTTATATAATCGACATAAATGCACCTTAATATATGAATAAAGAATGTGATATTCTAATAATTTCTTGACAAATCAAAAAATAAATTCCAACTGGAAACCAACCCTACAAATCCATTTAGAAGTTCAATCATTTGTCGACTAATCCATCTCAGTCTATCAAGTGTATTTCGGTTTTTTTATCGCTTATCTACAAAATAGATTACAAAATTCTTCGTCGACTTGATATTTATTATTTTGAATCGTTTTATTTTAATTCCATAGAATTTACAATACACTTTTAGCCTTGCCTCATTATCAATGCCATTGAATCCGATGCAGGTTCGTCATGGAATAATCAACAATTAGTCTTGCGAAATACAGCCATAGTTGAAGACCTTTTTGATATGGTAGTTATAGTACTCGAAATTGTTTCATTTGATTTAGCAATAAAAATAAAGAAAAGATTGTTGCTTTTAAAAAATATCATGTGGTGATGATAATTTTAGAATATTTCGGAAGTGATGTTTCAATAATAATAATGAATTGATGATTATGGTCAGGTTTTTTTTTGACTGATGGAGCTAAACTTTTCTGTGTAAACTACGAGTATAATAATTTTGTGTGATTATTTGCTGAGTGTACGTTTTGAAATTTCGAAAGATGGATGGGTTTTCTGATGATGAGTAAGTAATGTTTGGTAGTAGCTGTGATTCATTCGTGCGATTAAAACACTTTGAATGTGGTTGCGTTGTAAAATTAAAGGTGATTTGAATTTAGTAAGGAAACTGAAGTTTCCTAAATTGATTCATTCGTTAAAATTTGCAGTCCATCCAATTTCCACTAGACTATTTTCTTGATTTTTTCTTCTATCTTGTGAATCCTATGTTTGCGGCATAGAATCCTAATATCAACTAGTGTGATTTATGGATCCGAAAGCTCGCATCAAAACCTGTGACGTCATACTACTTTTAGTTTCATCTCACAAATTCTGAGTCATTTCATTAAACTAGTTCGTTAAAAGCGTGTCAAAACAAATTTAATTTTATTGTTTGTTCCTATTGGAATGCATGAATAAACAATGTATATATTATCAATGGAAAGTGATAAGAACTATGAGTGCATTTTGATTGCGAAACGATCGTGTTATCTGGAAAATAACTACACTGCACTGTCAATTCAACAATTCACTTCTCAACATGTTCTCAACACGTTTTTTTATCTAATTTTGGTACTCGCTGTTGCGACTTCAACTAAGAGCGCACTATAGAAATACTAAGCTTAAGCTTTATATAAAGTATGCAAGTGCAATGAAATAATACAAGTCTTAGATGAAACCGCTTCAGGAAGACGAAAACTCCAAAAACTTCTGAGTATTCTGATTTCCAACGATATCTCTATATAATTTGCACAATTTTTACTGAACCAAGAATTAGATTGTAAGCCAAGTACAAAATTAAATTAAATATACATTACAACCGTTCAGTCGTGTCAAAATCTCTTCCGATAACTTTTCAATTTTTGTAAACTTCTTGCCTTTCTTTAACTTTGGGCAAGCTTGGTCTGCCCGATTATACATTCGTGTGTCGTATGCCCAAGGCTGAACAAGTGCACACAAGCTTCCAAAGTTCCTAAGATGTTTTCTGCCTTTTTCGTTTTTGAACGCTTTTTGAAGCTTATTACTATTATTTACTTTTTAACCGCATTTAAAATCATTTGAGGTAAGAGTGATGTGAATCTCAGTTCATATAAACACTCTGTGGAGTAAATTTTCATGTCTTAATCGTATCAATTGTATCGACAAAACGAACTTGTTGATATTTATTATCTGTTCAGGATTTTGTGGTCAGACAGGGCATTCGAAGTTTATTGGCTTTAAAAGCATTGGTTGCAGCAGTTATCGCTAAATATACCAGACTACACTGGTCTTGAAAATCCTCCAGGAGACATTCAATGATAACGCCCAAAGTTTTTGTTCTGCTGCCGATACGATTGCCAAACTAAATAACTGTTTTGGTAACCTTGCAGAATTGTTAAGGAGTGGTCGAAAATAATATTAAGGAATTGGTGTCGTTTTTTACCGCTATTTTCAATGAGAAAAGTCTACCTCTGCACTATGTGCCTAGGAGTGACCAGAATATAGCCTTAACTCAAAAATCAAATGATTCTACAGTCCTGGTAGTCATTCGTAAATCGTTTCAGTGTGCACCCTGTGGTTTTGTTGCACCCTTTCTTCTCGAATGTTTAGCGATCTGTGTTCGTTTCTCGCATGAAATCGGCCTATTGCTTATAACCGTATATATTCCCTGTACTATTCCTTTCTCATCTTCTGAGTGTCTTTTTAGTGATCTCGCTAATTACATTTTAACTATGTTTCCTTATTCCCTGTGGTTTTTTTTTATGGAGATTTAAACTTGCCTTTATTCAATGGGATTTGTCATCATTGGCGGTTGTGTCCAAACCCAGCGTTAATCTTTTTTGTCTTACTGTGCTTTGTAATATGATTGTCTTTTAGACCTTGTTTTTCCCAATGTTGCCTCCAATAATACATCGCTCTCTTCATAACTTAATTCCTATGTCAATCCTAATTCTCATCATCCTCATCTGTTTTTAAATATGAAGCTCGCTCATTCAAATCGAGAACAGAATTCGGTTTACCACACTTTAACTTTTTCTACGCCGGTTATGTGAATATCTTGTAAACTTAAGGGGGTATTCCGGTTTTTCACTCGATAATCGTTCATTATTTCAATATGAATTTTAATACATAAAAATAAATACTCAATGGGTATGGTTTTATTTTGCGTTTATTGCAGGATTTAAACTTTAGAAAAAACTTGGATTTAAAAAAAAAAGTTGAAAATTGTTGTTGCTATGAGGGCTTGAAGTTGACCTTTGAAAATCAATCTTGGCAGGATTGCGTCCGTTTGAATTATCTGAAATTAGCAAATGAGGTGTCATTTTACTCAGGAAAATACCCGTTATAAGATGAACTACGCTTATCAATATCCAATTATTCGTTAAAAAATGGCAGCTTATAAACAATTTTTTTTCTAATTTTTCCTTTTTTTTTAGTTTTTTTTTTATTAAAAATTATAGTTAATTGTTTTGTATCATCACAATCGTATTTCATCTTTTTCCTTAAGTCATAGCGAATAATTTGATATATCACTCATTAAATTCTGTAAGACCGTTTTCGAGAAATCTTGTCAAGAAGTTGAGAAAAGATGGTTTTGAGAAAATCGCGTTTAAAGTTTTATCTCAAAAACTCTCGCCTCAAGCGTGCCAAGGATTTTCCAGAGATGATAGTGGTGGAAATGCGAATAACTTCAAAACGAAAACAGATACTGCGATAAAATTTTAAAGCAAGATTATATGATCATAGTGGAATAAGAAAATGCAAAAAAAAAATTTCGATTTTTTCAAACTGAAAGACCGGAATACCCCCTTAACGCTATCAATTGATCGTGTCCGACACTTTAACACAGGTATTGCATCGTTTTATAGTCTAGTTTCCCTTTAGACTCCCAGGGCACGCCCTCTCAAATCCTCTAGTCTAACTTGACTCTCTAGTCTTGTGTCCGTTGCTGTCCACAAAAAAAGACTAAGCACGTGCAGAATATTTACGCAACTTATCTAACCAACCGCTTTTCCTAGATCCTGATTAGAGCCAAAAAAAAGTTATCGCATTAGCTAAGCAGGTATACTTTGCCCAGATAGAGACCTCATATATATCTGTTCTTCCAAATAATGCTAAACACTTCTGGTCCTATATTAATTCGTTTAGAACTAGCTAACACTTCTTGGATAAACTATGCTGTTGTCGCATTTTCCCAAAATATATATCTGAATTTTTCACCGACTTCTCTTCTATTTTCACACTTTCAGACACTCCCAGTCGTTCCAGCTGTAGTTGCCAGTCATTTGTACGTGCTTGTCTTGAAATTCTTATTACCTTTCCTCCTGAAGTTGAAACCTTAATATATCTTTTAGATCCTAATGCAAGCAGTGGTTCGGATAGAATTCCAAATGTATTTGTTAGGTAATTTTCCTCACCTTTATGTGTTTCTCTTCCTATTTTGTTCAATTTCAGCTTGTCTTCTGGTTTTTTTCGTTTTGTTTGGAAGTTGTCAATATTTTTCCGATCTTAAAATCAAGGAATTCTGAGAATGTTGTCAACTAACGTACTATCCATTCTCTCCAGTTTTCATAAATTGGTTGAACGAATTATCACACACAAGCGCTAGGATGCTATAAGCAATCTGCTCTCTAAGAAACAATATAGACTCATCAAAGGCCGCTCTACATCTACAAAATTGGTTAAGTTTGTGAATTTCGTTGCCAGTTCGTTGGATGATGGACAACATGTTGACGTCATCTACACGGATTTTGCCAAGGGGCAATCATGGTGTGTTGTTGGATAAACTTCGTCAATTTGGCATTTTCTACGTTCCTGATCTCTTCCTCTATTGTTAATCTTCAACGGCTGTGTTCCCTTACCTGTTTATCCCTCAATTGGTGCTCCCCACGGTTCCATTCTTGCTCCTCTCTTGCTCGTTTTGTTCATTAACGACCTGCCCAGTTGCCTCAACTCCATTTTCCTTCTTTTCGCAGATGACCTTAACCTCTTAAGCTGCATTACATCCATTAATGATTGCGATTTCAATTGGATTTAACTGCTTTAAGCATTTATTGCACTGTAAATTGTCTTCCCCGCAATACTCCCAAGTATGTTGTTATGTATTTTACAAGCAAACCGGCACACACTTTCTAATCACTGACTACCCATTTTCTGTGAGTCTGTTGTCACATGAAGATCATCATAAAGACCTTGGTGTCTTCTTCGTCCCTGGTCTTAAATTTGATCACTTTGTATAGTTTAGCACCTGTAAAGTTTCAAGTATGCCAGGATTTTTTTATGGTGTATTCGTTGTACATTCAATTTCTGCATTTATGTCCGTCTTTTCACATCGCTTGTACGCAGCCCACATGAATACTGTTCCCAAGTTGGGTCTTCTCGTTTTGTTTACTTGTCAGATGCATTCGAATACGTCCAGCATAGGTTTATCAGATGTCTCCTTTATATGTTTAATTTTCCCTATTGCCCTTATGAAGAACGCTTGCAAATTATAAACCTCTCGTTGTTACGTATTCGGAGGTTGTTCCTGGATGAATGTTTCCTACAAAACCCTATGTTGGTTTACGTTAGGTTTTCCTACGTCCAGATAAGGAGACCTGAAGCTTATAGGTTCTCCAGACCTTTTTGCGAATTGAAGTATGTCCTTTAACCTCTGTTCTGCCACGTGTATCAGGCCCACCAGCCTACGCTAACCGAAGTCTTGTTTCTCTCAGTGCCGGACAGTGACACAGGAAATGCTGAATTGTCTCTGAGACTCCCGGTCCCTGTCACTTTCTACAGGAATCGCTGACTAGGATTCGCAGTTTCATATCGTGAGCTACTACAAAACAGTGGGCAGTAATTATGCCGACCAGCCGATTGCAGTCAGTCTGGGCTAATTCAATTAGGTATTTGGTAGCTGAACCGCAACTTGCATCAGATTGGATTCAATCCAGCACTTGACTGTTTAGATGGGAATGGGGTTGTCTGCTGATATGTCCTACAATAATCCTATTCAATTTCCTCAGTCTACTTTTCATGTTCCTTTTGCACATACAGAGGTATTTTTATATTTACCGTTGCTTAGAATTTTTCCGAACCCTTTTCTAATTTTAAAACTGTGATATACGCATTTTGTCTAAACCTGATCGCCTATAATATTATTGTTTTAATATTATATTCTAATTGCTATTATCATTTGCCATGCTATTATCATTTCTTAGTATGTGAAATATTATTATTTTTTGCTGAATTATTTTTTTGTATTATTTTTTCTATATAAAATGAGTTTTCATTTTGTAATTAGATCATTTATCCATAAATTGGATCCATGAATAAATAAATAGCTTCAACGGAACATTTACTTTGATTTATCTGTAAAATGTATGCATTTTTTGTGACTGACTGTGTCATTGTGGCTTTGATTACTTCCAACTATAAGCTCAACCCAAACACTAAGAACAACTCTATTCAAAGTTAATTTCATCATTTTCATCGCTCGAATAAAATCTAGAGCAAACTTTCATAATCTCTCTATCTAAATCCCATCAAATTTCACTACAAACCTCTTTCTTTTACCCATAAAAAAATGTGCATACAATCACATTTACTTCCTATCAACAACAAAAAATCAACCAGCCAACCCACCCACTAAATTAAAATCGACTCTAGTCTCGTGTTATCATCATCATTCATTAGCTAGTCTACAAGCATTATAGTTACTGGAATGCAAAGAGCTTTTTTGAATCTAATAAAAAGTACATAGATATTTTCCGCGACCGATAACAAGTCTCAAGTATACATAGAAATACTTTATTATATCTATTATCTATATACGTCCCGTATCGTGCAACAGATAAATATTGTTTGTGTGGAATTTGTTTCAGTTAGCAAATAACCTCGCGACAAGGCAAAATGTGAAAATAAAACTATTTAGCAAAACCACCACAGTGTCGTAAAAATTGATCGATCTGCTGCAACATCGAGTTCCGTTTGGAGTTTTTTCCTCAGAGCGTTATTTTGTGTAGTCGAAAACGCCAGTTAAAAGCTAGTCATCGGTCGAATGTACCCAAAATAAATTCTAAATCAACCGAAATTTACCGTAAATTGTAGTGCCCAAAATAAAAAATTTTAGGAAAGAAATCTCACAGTGCCCTGTTAATTCAAAACAATATGAGTGCGAAAAAATCCAGTACAAAATCATCTCGATTTGACTCGATGTGTTCATGTTGTTGGTGAATTTTACTAAGATTATTAATTTTAAACAGATGCATGAAAATGTATTAAAAATATTGAGTTTTTTTTTCTATTTTCCGGTGTAACCTAACCTGTATGTGGATAAATTCTCGTAAAATCATAAATTCAGCAATGGAGTCATTGAATCATTGGATTCCGATTCATCAGATGGTAAATCGAGTAAAAATCGGAAATTAAATGGAGATATACGAAACAGTAGTGGCGTTAAAGAGAAATTAACTGATCATGATGCAACGGAAGATGATGATGATGAAGACAGTGGAGATTCGAAACGCAAAGACAAGTGTAAGGAGAAGCAACAGCAAGAAAATATAGTACAGGAAAAACATGAGCTATCTAGTCAAGTAAGTACAAATGAAAATTACTTATGCAATCTGGTTAAGATAATTTTTTTCGGAGTGTATATGACTCGAGTACGAAATTAAATTAAGCGTGCAATGTAGAAATGAAAATACACAAGTAAACAACTTTTTTATGCATACATATAGCAAACCTATTTGTGAAAAAGCCATTTTCTCATGTGGTTTGTTAAGATTGATTGGATTGAGATCAAGGTATATTTGCTGATAGATTTCACTTATATTTCTTGTTAGCTTCATTACAATAAAATGTAATATGACTTTGGACAAATTGTGCGAAGTAATTCGTTAGAGATAATATTCGTGTTTCTGTTAATCTGGAATATCATTCGTTTCTTGCAAAAGTTTATCTATTTTTTAGAGACTACTTTATTTTGTGCTTCCGATATGTAAATTCTACATTCATAAAATTTCAATTTCCATCCTGTTTAACGCAGCGCCCTAAAGTACCAAATATTTGTGAGTGTTATTGCTCGTGTTAATCGTTAAGATAAAAGTGATCTTCGAAGTAAAAGTGCTGTCATGACAAACGGTAGAATGTTACCTGAAAAGGACTTAAAATATGTACCGTGCAGCATAAGACTAAGAGCAAATGGCAAGATTTTTTTTGTTTCTCTACGCTAAATTTACTCAAAAATAAAGACTAAAAATAAGACTGCAACTTTTTGCTTGAATAGGTGCCACTTCTCTCTTTCTCCTCCAAGCTTCAAACACTTTCTGAAATTAAGTGCCTCCGCACACGGGTCGACATTCAATCGACTCGACTGCGACTCGAACTCGAAGCGTCATAGGCGTCACACTCGAAGTAGACAATTGCATCCGCACACGGGTCGACATGCAATCGACTCGACTGCGACTCGAACTCGAAACGGGTCGTTTTCTACGCGAAGTTTTGACAAACAAACAATAGTATATATTATTTATTTAGATATTTATTTTACGAAACAAGGCAACATACACAACAAGAAACCATAATATAAATCTAAAATACAATTAATCATTATAAATATAAAATAAAAATTGTCCGTAAAAAGTATTTCAATGCATCACAAATTTTGTAGCAGTTACTCTACATTATTTTAATTAAATTTAGGCTAATAACGATGGAAGTTAAGCGGGTTCGGATGTGGAATGGGCTTTGGACCAGTTATTTTTGAAGTTTTATTTGGTAATCCTCGAGGAGTAGTGGCTGCTTATAGAATTGAGTATTCCACAGCACCTATTAATGGGCTCATTTTATGATTAGTAGTGTGATGATTGAATTCATTGGGCAGATTTGCAAATCTGGTGCGTCTTGGTCGGTTATTGAAAGTAATTTTACTAGAGAGATCTTCAATAATATTATATACTTGTATGTTATTAGTATATGTCGCTTTGTCACGTGTAACTTATATTCCCCCACTATGGATTACTACAAGTAATAATGATCCGACCTTTATTGAATCCGATATGAAGCACTTCCATTAATATTCTGACAAGCATGTCCCAGGGTCCAACTAAATTCAATAGCTATACGCCTCTCTTCCACACTCTAAGTGCAAAATTCCTATCCTCGCAGATGGCACTGCTATATCATCTAAGAATGTCAATACCAATCGAATCATTAGCCATTGGCAGCAACAACTAGTGTTCAATAAAAGCTTCTCCAGTAAGTGGAACTTCATCCTGAAAAATTGCAAGCTTGTTTCTTTGTTAGGAAACTATATTATAAACACTTCACTGTTGCTTGAATAAATATATAGATGCTAAAGTAGAATTGTTTTTGCGGGATGATTAAAATTGAAAATTTTATCGAACTTTTTTTTTGACAAAGTGGTTTCGAAAGTATACACTGATTCTCATCAGACACCAGCTCACACAAACTGGATTGTTTTGCGTTTTGCGGAGATGTTAAAATTTGTCACAACTAACGTAAATAAAAATTACTGATTTCCAACTGCAAGTGGTCACATCAGTCAAGTAAGCACTGTAAGCTGGAGTCTGATGAGAATCAGTGCATACGTTCGAAACCATTTTGTACAAAAAACATTTTCTATAAAATTTTCAATTTTAATCATCCCGCAAAAACAATTCCACTTAGATTCTGCTCTCGGCAGCTTATTCCGCAAAACGATCGAGTTTCCCGTATCAATTATGCTCTGCTTTATCTATGCTGATTTATAGACAAGAAGGGAACCATGATCACATATCAATAACCTTTATGAGCATATAGGTGCAACTATTTTGTGGCCAACATAATTAAAATAAATATAGGAAAATTTCATGTATAGAACATTACAATATGTAACATTACATTATGCAAACATATAAAAAAATACATACGTGATACGTTATCAGAAACATTAATATTTTTCAAAGAATCAATCATAATAATACATAAAATAAAATAATTAATAATGCATACATTATAAAAAAAAATCAATTTCATATATTTCGAAAAAAAATATCACGCGTCTTGCTCGACTTTTCCCGTTCCAAACACTTCGAGCGAGACGAGTCGCAGTCGAGTCGCAGTCGCACCGAGTCCGAGTCGAGCGCAAGTCGACCCGTGTGCGGGTCTCCATTCATTTACATTGGAAATCGCAAGGAGTTCGAGTTCGAGTCGCAGTCGAGTCGCAGTCGAGCCGATTGAATGTCGACCCGTGTGCGGACGCTCTAAGCTATTAGAAGGCAAATGCATTCTGATATATTTTCATGTTAATATCTCCAATTTTCCAGAGAAATAAATCATGTCATAATCTATCCGATAAGATTAAGCCAACGAGGTGTTGCTTATTTGTATTTATCATACCAGGCTTGTTTCAGTAACATCTGGTGTAACAAAGATGACAGCGCAATCATGTACATCAACTTATTTTTGTTGGAATTGTTTTTGCGGGATGATTAAAATTGAACAACTTTTTATTAACATTAAAAATTTTAATCTACATTGAAAATTCTATTTTGACAAAGTGGTTTCGAAAGTATGCACTGTTTCTCATCAGACACCAGCACACAGTGCATACTTGACTGGCGTGACCACTCGCAGTTGGAAATCATTACATTTTGTATTTATGCTAGTTGTGACAAATTTTAACATCTCCGACTTATATCCATGGATATAATTTTACTTAGTAAAGGTAATTGAATTTGATCACGGTTCCCTTCTTGTCTATAAATCAGCATAGACAACGTATATCATTTCTACAGCATCGAAGCCGAGCATGTTGAAACGGGAAACTCGATCGTTTTTGCGGAATCAGCCTCCGAAAGCAGAATCAAATTGGAATTGTTTTTGCGGGATGATTAAAATTGAACAACTTTTTATTAACATTAAAAATTTTAATCTACATTGAAAATTCTATTTTGACAAAGTCAAAATAGAAACAAACTTTCGAAACCACTTTGTCAAAATAGAATTTTCAATGTAGATTAAAATTTTTAATGTTAATAAAAAGTTGTTCAATTTTAATCATCACGCAAAAACAATTCCAATTTGATTCTGCTTTCGGAGGCTGATTCCGCAAAAACGATCGAGTTTCCCGTTTCAACATGCTCGGCTTCGATGCTGTAGAAATGATATACGTTGTCTATGCTGATTTATAGACAAGAAGGGAACCGTGATCAAATTCAATTACCTTTATTTTTGTTATTTATTATAAAACTAGCGTTAGGCCACCATTATTTATAAGAGAAGGTTTCTAGATTAATGAAATTTAGTCATTTTAATTTTTTCTTGCTTTTAAGACCAACAATTTTTAGTTTAAGGACCACATTTTTCCGTTGAAACTAAATGTACTTCAATTTTCTTCAGATATCGATGTTTCAAAGCTGATCTACTCTCAGTGAGCTAGTCATTGTGAATACTAAATACTAAGAAAAAGGCAATCCTGTAAATATCGATGTCTGTCAGGAAATTCAAATATATTTAGCTTCTATAGAAAATATTAATTTTTAAATTAAAATTGTTGTCTAGATTATTTCTCTGTGTGCGTACTTAGATCAAGGTAACTCTCTTTATCATTCGGGAAAAAATGTATACCCAGAATATACAAGTCCAGGTCCAGTTTTATAACTCTCGGTTAAATCCGCGGTTTGCTTACCACGTATTTTGCTTAACTCATGATTAGGGATCCATGATTACCCGAATTTGTTTGTTCATTTATATTTTTCCTTTGGTTACCAAACTACAGATTGTCCCAATTTTCCAGTTTATGTGGCAAATGTTGCGTGAAACTAATATCACTGATTATTTTTGTTTAGTGTTAATTTACAATTCACTATTCTGTGATTTAGCCTTCTGAATTTTTTGTGGCACCTGCTTTATTGCTGTAACTTCTAGTTGACTCGATGCCAAGCTTTCAGCTCGTGACCTAATAAATAGTTCACGTATTACCTTTTCTTGTTTTCATAAATTTTTTATTCAAAAATTTATAAGTGAGCTGTATTCGAGCTATTCGTAGTTGTCTTTTTCGAGCTGGAATTAAGTGGCCAAGAGATTTTTCTTCAACAACTCATATGACTTACAACAGGCAATACCAAAAACTAGAATAGCACAGTGATGGCCGAAACTTTCGGAAAAAGTGCCCTCCCAAATTAATGCACCAGCTGCATCGACTGTTAAGGCTATATTTGGCCGTAATGAATTGTACCTCGAATGAATTTGTACCTCGTATTTTGACCGATCAGTAAAAATAGGTAGAATAGTCCCTAGACCCATACTTTTTATGCATGGTAATCGCTGATAATAAGACAAGGTGCTATTCTTACGAGCTCGAAACGAAACACCTACAAATGGAAAACGCGATTGTCACTACGTCGTGAAAAGAGTATGAAATGATATTGAAGATTCTGCCGACGAACATTTTTCTTTTTAATGTGAAGAGGTTACCACAGTTTGAGTTCTTTTCTACCGATTAGGTTACTAATCATACTTTATATTTTGCAGTTCTCAAAATCTTTGTTGGTTTTCCTCCACAACCATAAAACTACTCACTTTAGCAAGAAAAAAAAAACATGAATCGTTTGCCTGAAACAGTGCGACTTAGGCCCTCTACACACGGAGCTACTCAAATTACACGGAACTGGTTCATGACTGCAATTGCTAATCAGTTAACCCTCCGAGAACACACCTATTTTTTTGATCGTCAACAACAATTGGGGTCAAATGGACCCCAACCACTTTTGAACGTCTATAGAATCGCCGCCACTGAAGATTTTCATTTGAAAAAATTTGTGAGTATTGTTTGAGACCTCTTTTAGTAGTTTACATACATTAGAAGTGCCTTAAATGTCCCAAACATACCTAAAAAAAATTCGAGTAAAAACCGTTTTGGCGAAAAACAGCTTTTTTACAAAAAAAAAATCGTAACTTATTTCATTTTCAATATTTTTGGCCAAAAATTTATGTGGATACTCTCAAGATATGACAAAATTATAAAAAAATTAGCCCTTTTGTGGCCCTTGAAAAAAAGGTATTTATTTTCCATATTTACGGCGGCGATTGTGAAGATTTTAAAATTTGCATATTTAAAAAAATCATAACTTTGTCAAAGTTTAATATTTTGAGCTGAAAATGTATGTGGATACTCCCCAGACAAAGTAAAATAATAATAATATTTGCCCTACATAAAGGGTTGCAAAAAAGGTATAATCTTCTGAATAATCAGATTCTGATTGCTCCAAGACATGGTCGTCTTCGGAGGAATCAATTTCGCCAAAATTGTTATCATTGTCTTCAGCTAACAAACTATTGCGTACACTAGAACGCAGATTATACGCTATATTGCTAATAACAACAAAATTAAAACACTTGCAAACTTATTTTTTGGCTTTTTTAAATTAATCTGTCGATTTATAAAGTAAAAAAAAATTTTAGTTTTTACCTCAAAATTGACGTCGAGTACAGATGGGGTCTATTTGACCCCTTGATCTGCTTCAAAGGCTTCTCAACGACGACTAACGATTTGGGACTGGAAGTGAACGGTGTAAACTTATAGTCAAGACACAGAAATATATTTAGAAGCCTATATTACTCCACTTTTCCCGCAGGCTTAAGCGCTGCGATCGGTCAAAAAGGTCTCTGGGGTCAATTTGACCCCCTGTGTTCTCGGAGGGTTAATAGCTAATTAGTAATGCGGATCTACACACAAAGCTACTCTAAGAAGATCTAAATCAGTAGTTTCTTCTATGAAATCATAGATAGACCGCCATTAGATTAAGCCGAGCAAGTAAGACAATTGAATGTACTTTTTCGATGACCTGCGGAAAGTTTCCTGTTTTAAATGGTGCTACCCGCATTCGGGATCTAAAATATGTAGACTTGATCATCAAAAGTGTCTGCGTTCTCCACAACTATGTACGAAATCGAGAGGGACATCAGTATGTGCCAACCGACAAATTTACAATGAGGACAAATTTGGAATTCGATGGCCGTGTCATGGTGCAACCACCACAAAATGTATCATTACACGCGAATTTTCCAGCAATAACTCAGAAATTACTTAGCGAACTATTTTATTACACCACGAGGATCTCTCCCCTGGCAGTGAAAATATTGTTTATGAACATAAAATACAACTTGAAAACAAAGGTTTTAGTATTTCCTCTTTACCACATTGAAAAATAACTTGGTGTATGCCTGTTATATTCACTGCCTTTCGAACTTGATTCCATGCATTTTGCGTTTCATTCTTCTTCGAATATCCCGGAAGCATGAAATTTGACAAAACTGGATATTTCCCTATATCACTTACGAGAAAAATATTCACATTTTGATCCCCCATCTCAAACTGACACAGAAACCGAGCAACTTCAGTCACTGGTAACCCAGCAGCTGAGTTCCCTGGAACCGATTACTAACAAGCTAGTAACGCATTACTAATCAGTAGCGTCGTGTGTGATGTCCCATTCCATTCCGCGAACTCATAGCGAACTGGTTAGTAATTTGCGTTACTAATCAGTTTCTTTTCAGTAGCTCCATGTGTAGAAGGCCTTATTTTCAGACATGGACTTCACTACAAAAGATACGAGATAAGGAATAAGGATGTTGCCATTAAAAGAGTTTGAAAAATACGTCCAAACTCAAAATCAAAAATCGGCCCATGTTTCAAGAGCACTAGAGAATGATAAATTAGTATGAAAAAAAATAAAATTACACATATAGCGTTCAAAAAAATCGTTTTTTTAAGTACCCGATTCATAGTTTTGAGGGTATGTATTGTTCTCTAGCATGCTAAAGCCATTGGCGATTTCAGTTCAGTGAATGCTTTAGAGGCCGACCTGATCTGATATCCCTGTTAAGGCACGCACGTACAAAATAACGATACACAAACATTTAGGGGAGGAAGTAAAATAAATATAAAGAAGACATCATCCATAAGGCAACCATATTAGGAATCCACTTGGAATTATATGATAATTGAAAATTGAATTTAAACCATACCAAGTATATTCAGACAAAGAAAGCCCCAAGTGAACTAAAGTTAAAAATATATTATAATGCCAACTAATATAAATATATTGCTAACTCAAATAAATTCAAATAAAAATATTTAAAAAAGTAATTAAAATATTTATCATAAAACGTTGAAAAAATACTGACGTATATAAATAAATAAATAAATAAATATATATATATATATATATATATATATATATATATATATATATATATATATATATATATATATGTTTTTCTTGCTAGTGAAAGCAAACAAATTAAAGTGGAATGTATGTAATTCACAAACGTGATCAGAACGAACTAAATCTAGAAGCATCCTCACAAATTCCATACGCAGGCTGAAACTTTTTTATCTTAACAATTTTTATGGAATAAACCAGGCACGTAATGTTGGTCATGTATTATTACTCAGAGATTTTTCAGATTTAGGCTTTTCGCTTTTCTCGCGCACAATTTAAGTACATTTGATTGCAACTTATAACCAATATGCTGAATTAGCTCATAATGCAAAGTCACTAGCGATGTTTTTCTTTCTTTTTGCCGTATTGGGTAAAAGAGCTAAAAAGTATGTATTAAAAGATTTAATTTAAAATGCATAAACCTTATATGTGAAGTATTTGATATGCTATCTATGATCATAGATATTATACTATGCTCATAGACATTTCTGCATATAAATTAATATAAACCATTCTATTATGTTTCACTCGGCTAAATGTAGGCGGAACGGATATTCAATGCCCAGTTCACATAATCTTCTTTCAAGTTATATCAAATAGCACATGAGTAACTGACAAAGTGCTTAAAATTTTCAAATGCCAAAAATTAATGTCTGACACGATACTACTGGTCAATACGCCAAACATACACAATTTAAATACTTCAAAAATAATCTCGTACATCAACTTTCTCCTAAAACACTCTCAAATAAATCTTTCTATTTTAAACTTGCTTACTATCTATTCTTATAAATCACTCAATCTTCCACCCAGTGATCAATATGTAAACAATCTTCTGATACTTTCTCACAGTCGACTTGTAAATCGACCTAATCGACCAAGGTCTCCTACTGTGACGACGACAGCACCAACTGTTTTCAACCACCATCCACCATAAATATCTCTCCGTCCAACTCCACCAACCAAACAATTCCAATCATTCGATCCATGCGAACAACCCAAGAACTAATCCGCTACCACTATGACGTCAACCAGTGCCTTACTCAATCGATTATTTTAAGATGAAATCTATACATTTCACTCATCAGCCATTTGACAGATAATGCTTGCCAAAAAATTATTGTCATAACAATCAAATAGTGTACAATATTTGGCAAGTGCGTAATGGGAGGTCCTATGTGAGTCTGAAAGTGATACAAGAGTGTGGATACAATAATTTAAAAAAATTAATTTAACACGAAAATATGCATGCGCATGATGATCTAAAAATATAGCAAAGAAGTGTAAGCCAAAAAATTCAAATCAATAAAAAGAAAATAAATAAATATGCAAATAAGAAAAAATGAAAATAATTTCAAGCTGTAAAATTGTACGACTGTTCCGAAAAAAATTAAATTTAATAGACACAGGTATAAAACTTGTAGAATATCGTAGATAATTGGCATAATATATCGAGAAAGATTTTATTTGCATGTATTTTTTGGATTCTAGCCAGGATTTGTTTTCGCTCAAGAATGTTCAGATTTTTTTGTAGGATTTAAGTGTGCTCAGATTTTTTCTATTTCGGAGGTTGCGTAGTTTTTTTCTCGTGCAGATTTTCGCGCGCCAGCTAGATAGCACATAATTTCTTCACATGTGCGATTTGGAATCAATAGCTAATGTAACTAATGATATTTACTACCATTAGGTACATTAAATTTAGCTATTTTCAGTTGTTGGTTTATATTTCCATGTTGAGTTTGGGTGTGAAAAAAGATCGAATGAATTGACAGGTAATGATTTGCAGATGTAACAAATGGGATGAAAAAGAAAATTTAGCAAATTGTTTGCTGTATGTTTTTATTTTGGTTAGTGATAATTGATTAATGTTTGCTAATTGCTTTTCGAAGAGCGATGACTGTAGAAAGATAAATAGATACATGCGTTGTTGGAGGGAGCGGTTTAATGGATAATGGGCTCTGGTTGTCCGTAGAGGCTTTACGGCGTGGATAATGAACTTCGAACGCAGCAAATTAATGTTTCCGCTGGAAATTGCCTCTAGGTGTTGATCTGGAAGTGATTTTCAACGGAAATCGAAAGCACCGTGAACTTTAATTTTTTTTTTTTTTTTTTTTTAGATATTTACAAATTTTTCTTGTACCCGAAAGTTGTATTTTCAATAGAAAATTTCTGAGTTCTAATACGACAAATTTATGCTCGCTAAAGAATCGAAAAAATAAAATAAATTTTGTTTCTGAATATTTGTAAACAATAGGTTTTTTTAAATAAAAAAAAATTGTTTTTCGGTCATTTTTCGGAACAGCTTACAAAAAAAAGCCGATTCTCATTGATGACAGCTAAGGTCACTTATGCCAAAAATGAATTATTGATTCTCTGTGATCGTAAATACAACTTTTCTGTGCTACAATTTTTATATTATCAATTTTTTATCTTAGGAATGAATTATTTTTCAAATCGCTAAAAAATATCAATTGTTTCGACAATTCACCCTCTTTTTGATACTTCCTAATCCAAACGAATTGAAGCTATAAAGTAATACTAGAATGAATAAATAATAAATATACACAAATAAATCAATAAAAATATCCCCAGCCCATCAAAACCGCTACAAACACTAATGTTCGAAGAACAGTAGAGGATTTGTGCAGATTTCGAGTGTGTATTCTACCACTAGCTACTTAACACCCCTACCACTAGCTACTTCTCCTACTTGAGACCAATACACCCTAAGTAATAATAGACCCTAAGCCAATTTAATTTCGAAAGATACACCGATAGAAAGGTGTTTGGGGCTGCCATCCGAATGCTCGCGATGTGAATACCTAATTTAAGCATTTATTGGTACCAAAATAAAAAAATCGCCTCGTGCTGTTAACCTTTTGCTGGCATCGAAGCCAAAAATATGTCACATCTGCCTCACGTTGAAGTCAACCTACTCTGTGAATTTCGTATTGATCCGATGACTGCATTGGAAGTTATTGGGATACAAAGAAACTTAGGGCTACCATTCGCAAAAGTTTTCAAATTTTCTAGATTTTAATATTTTGTGTTTATTTTCAGTACAAGATCACTACGATTTGAAAATTCTATATTAAAATCTCTTATTAAAGATATACAAAAAAAAATACAAAAAAACCATAGCTGGGAAACCTACCATTGTTTTTCCAACTAGATTTCTACTGAATATTGCCTACAATAAATTTAATTTCCCATTTGAATTTCGTTACTATTGCATGACTGTACTGGAAACTATATTGCAAAGCTTTATTTTCCTGAGCGAATTTTCGGAATTTAAGACACCAAAATTATCATAGCTGGCAGCTCCAACCGAAATTTTGAACCAAGTTTCTACCACACGTGGCTTAGAGTAAGTTTCACTTACTGTGTGAATGTCGTCAAAATCTGGTGACTGAATTAGAATTTATAGGGCTAAAAGCAGTTATTTTTCTCAGTAATTTTTCAAGATGGCACCTCTAGCACAGAATTGCTCGCGTTTCAAAATCATTTCTATCAGACCTGGTCCTACTTAAGACCAATACATTCTATAAATTTCAACTGTTCCCGTGAACAGAAGTTTTTGATGCTAAAAATATAGGTAAATTGGGGAAGGGCTACCGTTCTTGCCCGTTAAAAAATGTCAAATGTTTTACTTTGGCTATGTAGACAAAGCGTAAGATTTATATATGAGTTGCTTTTTTCCAAAGAGCGACAATTTTTCAGCAGAGCCGATGATTTGAAGGTTTTCATTTTCATTGCCTGCCCTATCTACAGGGTTGCCAACATGCTCGTTAAAAGCTACAAAAATTTACAACTTAATAATACCAATATGTCCTGAAAGATTCGTAATGATTTGATAGCTCTGTCAAAAGTTATCGCAAGTTAAAATTTTTTTATTCTCCCGATCTCTTTTTAGGCACCTAGCACACACATGGGGTTAAGAAATTCCAAAACATTATCCGATTCACATTTAAAACACGTTCAAAACTCATTTCGCTAGCTTAATTTTTGCAAAAATTATTTGTGGACGATGTTAAAAATATCAATAAAATTGCCGCCGGCTACAAAGAGTTAAAGATTATTGACATTTGGTGTGACCTGGACCTATTCTGCATACACACCAATGTATCCTGAAAGTTTCAGCTCAATCGGATCTCGCGTTCCGAGAAATAGTCACTGAATTATTTTGATAACATATATATATATATATATATATATATATATATATATATATATATATATATATATATATATATATATATATATATATATATATATATATATATATATATATATATATATATATATATATATATATATATATATATATATATATATATATATATATATATATATATATATATATATATATATATATATATAAACATGAATTTTTGGCCAAGTCGATTTTAATCCTAAAGTTCTTGGAACATTAATAAAAAAACCCAATATAGTTTGGCTAGAAGATAGTCCATGGACCAACAGTCCATACACCAAAGTCTACCTCAATACACATGTGAATATGTAGTAGACCGCCTTAAGTTTAATACCCCAGGTATTGTAGTAGGCAGATCGGCACGCAAAAAGTGCTACGCGAGCCTTATCTATTCAGTGCTTCACATTAGCCTGTCTAGTATAAGGCCCAAATATTTAACACTATCAACAAGCTCTAATGTTATTCCGTTGAGGCTAGCCGGCACCCTGGGTTTTCTTGGAAAAAGTACAAGTTCGGGTTTTGTCTGGTTTGCCCTAAGACCGGGTTTTCTGGCCCAGATTTGGATATACTTCAGCATCGATCGGTTTATGTCCAAAAACAAATTTGTGGAACTGCACCCTTCGTAAGTACCACAATGTCGTCAGCTTACGCCACCACCTCAAAACCACTGGCCTTTAAGTTCCCCAGTATTTCGTTGACTGACAGGATCCAGAAAATGGGTGATATAATCCCGCCAGTGATGCCAGATCAGAATCTAGAGATTGCCAGATTTTCATAACGTTTTCCAGACACCCAGATTTTATTCAAAATTTCAAGATTTTTTCACCCTTTCACTTAAACTTATATATTATGAATGTTTAAGTAAAAGTCTAAAAAAGCACATACTGCAGATTTCACATACTGCAAATTTCAACAAAAAGGTACAGAGTTTGAAAAGCTCGGCCTTTGTCGAATTAAATAAGCACTTTCAAAATGAACCCCCAAAAATATTGTGGCTTAATTTGGAAATACCAAGATTAACGAAAATAATACTCAATAATTATATTCAAAGGGATTACTAAGAGAAAACCAAAACAGAGGATGTTCCGTTTTTAAATTAAATGTAAATGGCTACAGTGAATGCCTCGTTAAATTGACTAAAAGATGATATTTTAGTATTTAAAATGCACTGTTTAAAGTTATATTGAACTTGTGAACCAAATATTACTCTACTAAGCGCAAAAGCGGTATCTCAATGAAAGCGAGTTTCGAGATAATTGAAGTTTTTTTAAAAGTAGTAATATTGATATACCTCAAATTCCCTTAGTGATTGAAGGTAAAATTGAGATAGGCGACGAGGAACTGGGTTGGTTTGGAGCTGGTGGAGGATTCTCCTTACTCCACTTTTCTCGGTGAGAGGTCTTCCGCTCTTGGATACATCGGTTACTTAGCTTTAAAAAACTTTCTTAAGGTGTTTTCCATATGTTTTGAACAAGATACCATTAATTATTGTTTTAAGCTTTCTAATATTATAAAAATCAATTTTTCAATTTTTTTTGAGATATCGCTTTTGCGCTTAGTAGGGCAGAAAATATCAGTATCAGTCTCATGGATCCTGAAAACGTTGTTTCGAAACCATTACCTTCAATTATCGCACTTTATCAATGTTGTCCAAATTTAATAGAAATATCAGAATTGCAGATTATAGATTCACAGTTTTTTTAAGAAATATTGAACTCAGCAATTTTGAAGAAACAACTGACAGCAATTGAAACATGCGAACGCAAGTCAGCTTGTACAATTTTGAGTAATTTTGTTTTAATTAATTTTGTTTTTTCACCTATTATCCTTACCCAATTCTTCCGCTTGTAAAGATAGAACTTTCTATCAAAACAATCTCAATAAACGAAAAACCAACAATCGTTTGCAAACAAATACTCTAAGTGACATACTTTTGTCTAAAGAATATTTAAAATCAAGAAATTTAACTTGTGCAGGTATAGAATTCAATGAAGCCCTTAAATCAAAATTATTTTCGAAAAATATATATTAAAAAGTAATCATAGTACACAAATAATAAGTATTATGAATTATTTTTTTGGCATGCGTTGTTTTTTATGCTGAAATAAATGGTTGTTATTAAAATTATCTCGTTTTTACTGAAACTAAGCTACGTCTTTTATTGAAACTAAAATCCCAAGATTTCGCCAGAATGTTCAAGACACTCCGTATTTTTTTCTGGCAACGCTTCTCTCTGCTGTGATTAGTTCTGCGATTTGTTCGTGAAACATCTGACGTGATTTCCACCAAAAACAAATTAATAATTGATTTAAAGTCAACAGTTTATATTTTATTTTTTAATTATTTACCAAGTAAAGTATAAAATACATATAAATGCAAAAGAAAATAAAAAAATCAAGTACAAATATAAATTATTTGTTTACTATCCGTTAGCCTGTATTCTAATTCGTCGTATTTAGTTCTATATGAATTTGCTCGATTCATTTCTTTCAACCAAAAAGTTTGATCAATATTTTTAAATAAATCACACTTCTTACTCCATCGTTAAATATTTCTTTTATGATTCATTTTAATTTACGCATTAAATTACTCTCCCACATTCTTTTTGATTGCCTGCATAACATATTTAGCACGACCTTGAAATTCATATGCCGTCGTTTCAAAAAACACACACACCTGCCGGATTTTAAAAATCTGTTCTTATCCTAGATATGCGCACTTGTAGACTTCTAGAATTTCTCAGACTATTTTTGTAAATTCTCGCAAACTGTAAAATAAGGTATGTTCAAAAGAATGTAGGTATTTTTCTTTAATTTAAATCAATATATTTTTTATGGCGCAGCCCGAAATAAATATTTACAATCTATCCCGAAATTAAATACGTTATCTACTGTCTTCTAGTATTCACTCCCTATTCGAAAAAAAATAAATGATTTCAAAAATAAAAATTGAATTATATCAATACTTCCTTGTTTTAATTCGTCAATAAAAATTTTGTTTTTTTCTATCTTAACCTTTCTTTTTCCTTTGTTCGGCTACTGCGTTTCTCTGATTCATATTTTCAGATTTAAAAAAAATTCTTCTATGTACAAATTCGTACACAAATTAATCAATGACTAATAGAGTGCGCACTTTTATTTCGGAAGAAAAACAGATTAAAGCCGGTAAATATATACACTGATATTTTTATCATTGTGTTATTCAAACAGACAACAGACGTTTTAAGAAGCAACAACAACATCAAACAATTCGAATTTACGTAGAAACATCCTACAGTTTCGTGTTGAACCAGGTCATATGATGTGTGGAATGCAATGTCTTGGAAAAAGAAAGAAAAATAATCTTAAATAAACAAGCTAATTTCATGTTGGTCGAATCAGAATTAAACAATTTTCAAAACAATATCAATCTTGATGAATTTACGAATTCGAAATTCAACAATATTAGTTTATTTAAAATGAAATAATTTGTCAAAATGAATATTATGGGATTTTATGAAAACGTAGAGTAAATACTAGAGCGAAATTCTACCAACGTACGAGGATGAATCTTTAAGTTCGTAGAATGGGGTGTAAAAATGCAAATTTATTTTTCTTTTTCAATATATTCACCTGCTACTCTAATTCATTTTCCGAATATATCAATTTTTCATGTGTTTCCTCTAAAAAATCTCTTGTTTTTATCGGAAAAGTAAGCCGAAACTGCTTCCTTCGTTTCTTCATGGTTTGAAAACTTCTTCCCACAAAGCTCCTTTTTC
Source organism: Nemotelus nigrinus (assembly GCA_947369275.1). NCBI lineage: Eukaryota > Metazoa > Arthropoda > Insecta > Diptera > Stratiomyidae > Nemotelus > Nemotelus nigrinus. Next base: position 157,252,773 of record OX376373.1, read on the forward strand.
GTTTTTTGGGAAAGATTACAATCACAGGGAGAAACGTCAGGGCTGTAAAGTGGGTAGTAAAAAAATATCTAAGCACACCTTCTGCGGGCCAGAAAACACAAAACAACTCTTGTGAACAGGCGCGTTGTCGTACAAAAAGAAGGGCCGTTCGGTTAATTTTCCTCTTTATTCTTTGATGGTATATTTTAACCGCTCTAAAAATGAACCGCAGTATTCTTCGGTTGTGGAGACACTGTTGTTTTTCTGACTCGCAAAAAACGATCAGCGTGATTTTTCCAGCAGACTCCGACCACTTGAACTTCTTGCTTTTGTTTGCTTTTTTTTTTGTGCCACTGCATAGAGTCCTGTTTGGATTCATACTAAATCCAAGTCTCATCTCCAGTAACGATTCGACTCAATATTCCATACTCGTCTTCACAACAGCACTCCTCGCGCTGTTGTTTTTGGGCGACGTGAGCATTCTCGGCACCAATAGATTTTAGCACTGACCTTATTCATGCCAAGATGAACGTGAAGAATATTTAAAATGGGCGTATCTGATACTCCAACCATTTCTGTGAGCTTTTTCTTCTTTAAGCTAGCATCTCTAAATATCACCTTTTCGATTTTTTTTAGCAATTTGCTTTTTTAATAATTTTATAACTTCAGTTGGCCATCCTAGTCGTGCGTTGTCTCCAAGTGAGTTTGTTTAAAAAAACTGTGCCACTTGCAAATAATCGTTTTATCTAGATAAAAGTCCCCGAGCTATGGTTTGAGCCGACTTTTATTGTTCGGTGAGGAGCGCTCGATTTTTTTTTATTTTTTTACATTTTCTTCCAGGTTGAGTTGCTTGGTTGACGATAGCTCAAAAAATATCCTCATCAATATCTTCATCAATGACCTACCTATTAATTCCGCGAACTTAATGACACATTCTCGTAGCATAGCTCTTATGACGTGGCGTACCACAAGGTTCCATTCTAGGACCAGTAGTTTTTCCACCCAAAATAATTTATTTTGCAATCAGTGGTGCTTCTAGCTTGATGAAGCTATATTTAATAGATTTTATTAATAGATTTTATTTCAAAGACCAAAACATTAAATAGATTTTATTGTAAGACTAGTTTTTGGATACTCAAATATATAGATATGTTACAAAGAAAAAGAGTTCGGTAACCACTAAAAAAGACAAATTAGACTCAGAGCATTATTTTCTATAAAAAATGTACATTTGCTTTAAATTTAAAAAGTGGCCTTCTAAATAAACACTTTATGTAAAAACTTATAGTTCAGGAGCCATGTCAATTCATCCACAAATCTCTTCTCAATTTATCACCTTTTCCATCATTGCCCATTCAACTCACATCAAATAATCAACCAATCAAATTTCAAAACAATTGATCGTACTATCATTAAAATATTTGTCGTTCGATATAAACACGAAAATTATAAATTGAGTGCACCTTACCCCATATTGAGAAAATCACCGGTAGCTGCCAGCTCGCCAGCCAAACAACCATTCACTCAGCCCAGCAGCTACGGCAATAATAATCATTATAAATATTTAGAAATTAAACCGCACTACGCTAATCGGTGTGGATTATATCGCGGTCGGCCACCAGTCGTCCGGATTTTCATCAAAACAAACAAAACGACTGGGCAATAATGGCTACATAATGATCTAAATAAAATCATTGTGGTGGCTGTGGTGTTGTTAAACGAATACCACTGGCAGTACTGAATTATACAAGTTTTTTTAGATTTTAAATTTTCTTGAAATCATTTCATGATCACTGCTCGCCGAGCACTTTCACAATCGCGTCCTCTTCGCGAGTTTAAGATACATTTTGTATCTTTCGTCCGTTTTTTCACTGGTAGTGTCCCAATGACGATATCGCGTCGATAGAAATTTTCGATCTTCTGTTTCAATGTTGCTTTTTCGATCGTACTACAAGAAGAATACGAATAGATACAGAGTACAATTCAATTCACTATTGTACTCCTAATTGATCGGGCGTGTTGTGCAGTACAACTCTATCGATGTGAGTACTCGTCAAGGTACTCGTAAAGTACGTTGTACGCTAACGGGGGACCAACACGGTTGTAGGAATAGTTTTCGAGTGCAGCAATTGGGCGTATTGTCGCGTCGTGGTGGTGAAATTTTTCTTATTAAACTATATTTAGTAGTAAAAGTAGTTCAGTTCGCGGTGACAATTTAATGTGTCGAGAAAGATAAATATCTACTCACCGATTAGTCATGCAGAGAAGTGATTTGAAAGAAATAGATTTGTTCTGGTATTTTAATTTATCAGACGACGTGTGAGATATTGCGGGGAGAAGTGTAGTGCTGTGAGTTTTTTTTTTGTTGTTGTTGAGGAAACGACATTTCCGCTTTATTCCGACTACCGGTCGAAGAAAGTTGGATTTTTTTTCGGTTTCGAAGATAGGTACACGTAATTAGGACGAGGAAATGTCTGTTTGGATGACTTATGTGAAAAGGCGGACACAGCCAGCCTCACGTTGTCGGGTTGAATATGTTCATGTAAGTGTAGAGTGTTTCCTTGTTGCGATAATGAATTGTCGAGATGGATCGAAGATTTATTTTAAACCCGAAGAAAGCGGAAATTCATTTCAAATGTGTAATGTATACATTTTAGGGAAGGATACTCTTGTAGAATGTAAAATTTCGTTTCGGTGGAATGTTTGGCTTATTTTTAGCACAGAATGAATAGTTTCTTTCCGAGTTTTATTTTATATATGTGTCCTATATATGTCCATATGTCCTGTGCAACTGTGAAACATAAGTTTTTGTATTGATATTAAATGAACTAAAATGATCGCATGCTGATAATGGCCCAAAAAAAAACAAGTTTAACAGTCTTTTCCAACTTCTACCGTGAGAAACAAACGTGATAATTCCATTGATCCTTACCTAAAATCAAGGGAATAACCCTAACTTCAAAGCTAATTTCTCATTTTTCGGTTAAAAAAGCGATGAATTTTCGTCCCGAGGATTCAGTTAAATCTATTTGTTACAATTATTAAAAAAATTCTTACACTTCTCTTAAAAAATATTCCATTCAATTTTCGAGTATAAGCCTCAGTCTGAAAGTATCCTCAGCTACAAGTCAATTAAACAATAGTTTTTTTTCAACCAATTGTTTGCCAAAATATAAACCAAAAATGAGTTTTCTAACTTCTGAAGGCTACTCGCAGAAGATGCTATGAACTCAACAATCCGAGACCAAAATGTCATTTTGCATATAATTTTCATGTAACTGCATTTCGCTCGTCAAACCGGAACACCCGTTTCTCTGTATCCTATATGCGCTCTATAATTTGATCAATGCACCCTAAAGAGCTGTGGAAATGAATCCTGTTTGAAGCCATGTAAGTTTGACGTCGTAATATGCTTCAGACCAAATATCTGCGAACGAATTTCCATTTTCGTAATTACAGTGGGCGTCCCATCACCCAATGTTTGAAAAATTTTGCTAAAAGCCACTTTTCCTTATCCAACTCCTGCTTAGGTAAATACAACTTCTCGATGCCATAATCCAATCAGAATTAACGATATCTTATTACCTCTTTCTTATGACGATTTACATAACCTTTGCTACAGTTCAGTCAAAACTGCCTCTACTTGATTTCTTAATTCCTAAAAATTTCATTTGTCTTATCTAATTTACTGTATCAGCTCACACAAATTTTCGCAAAATAGATTGGTTAGCTAAGCAATTCGATTTGTTCCTTTACAATATCAGTTGAAGCATCGCAAGCAAAAACATTCAACCAACGCATGGATCGAAATTGTCCAAAAAGATTATTTAATGCTATTGTATTCTTACTGAAACAAAGCTCGTGGGCTTGTAATTTGCTGCGTTTTTAAAATCAAAATAGTTTAATTTCGAAACTAAACACACTTTATTTTTCAAACTAAAGCTGCCTCGATTCGTCAATATTTCGCATACTCACTAGTTTATTCAAATAGATGGCTCTGGATCCTGCGCAGGTGTCTTCGGTGCATGCATGCATGTAGCACTACCGCCTTCTTAGATCTGTTCACCCTGAATCGATTCGTCAGAATCAATAATGTTGTATTTATGATTCAGTGCATGGCGATGTAGGTGGATAACTTCCATCTTCGATCGGTACTTGCAATGCCACTTAGTCGCACAATATGGCTCTTTCCATTTCAACGTAAAGTCTTTCCGCCGACAAGGCCTATAAAGCCAGACTAAATCGTTTTCTTGGATCTCAGTCGATCGAATTCACTCTCAAATCGTATCGCGTTTTCATTCGGTCGGTGTTTAAATTTAGGTGGTTTCTAACTGCTTCGTGAATAGAATCTAACCGTTGCCCCCACTCCGGAAGATACGTTTTAACGTCTTCAGGCTGTATCCTGAATTCTTATATAATATACTTTTCTGATATCATATGCTTTACAGGCTTGTCCACAGAATTACACCAAGTTCATAATGTGATATCACCAGCGATTTTTCTTTCCAACGAGTGTGACTGACATTGTTCTTGCTCTTTTTGAATGGTTTCTCAATTTTCGTCAACATGTATGTGGTCACGTAGGTTTTCGCTCTCCCAAGTCCTTTTAGTTTGGGGCTAAGAAGTGCATTTCGAGTATGCACTCGTCGGTTGTATTTGCTACCAAAAACTAATGCTGAGATGCAAAATTTGCGAGCTGTATCCACTGAACTATCTCGCCATGACCTGGCTAAAACACGTATGTTTTCAGGTTATCAATTCTCCATGCTTTCACCAAATCTGCTCTCAGAATCGACTTAGTTCCTCCAGTGTCGCTGACAAACTTCGTTTTCAATTTTTCCTTGAAGGCTCAAATCATTCTCGTGATTATGGAGCCTGAATGCAGTGATGGTGATTTAAGGCGCATCAGTTTGCGGGTCAACCTTTCATAGTTTCTTTTTTTCGGTTTTCATGACACCTTCCAAAAAGAGGTGGCTATGTTCGACTACCTTTATTCATCTTCTTGCTGACATTTTACTGCAAATAATTGACAGTATCTGGGCTCGATCTGACGGCAGTTGCGTCCATTTTCTATTTTCACTCCACAGTTCCAGCATTGCGGTCCTCCGGCAGCTAATGATTTTCAAGTGATAGTTGTGCTTAGGCATTCACATTTTTGACAATATCTGTGCTTTCATTCAAGTGTTCTTTTCTCCACGATTTCAACATTGAGGAGTTATTGATTTCTCGGTCATATATGCTGTGTGGCACACGAAATCTTCGTATATTTCATAGACTTGTAGGAGTAACTAATACACCGATATTTGATAATTTCGATTTATTTTCTATTTTGTACACTACTCCTAAAATTCAATATCAAAACTATTAAGTTCTTACATTGGTGACCCCGACGTGATCCAATGAAACAATCTTGTTTCATGCGCAGATATAACTGCTTGCATGAATATATCTTTGATGCTTCAAATACATATTGGCCCAATATGTTGGCCCAACATATTGGCCAAAAATCCACTCAGGCTGGGAATGAGACCAACATCAGCCCAGCTCGCACCAAGGGGGTGTACACACATTGGCCATAGCCTCTCTTGGTCTTGCATGGGCCAATATGTATTTCCTACATCACTGTTTTCTCGGTGCTCTGGATATGACGTCGGATAAGACAAAAGCTTCAACCGCTCCATGTCCTGAGATAACTGCTGCAATATTTTCAAATTGTTTCTTGTGGATAGTCAAAGATATCTGTATTTCGAAAGTTGGCATTTTGCGTCCTCTACCGCTAGATGATTCAGTTGAAACCGTTGTAGACTTCCGCGAAACAGTTTAGCAGAGTGATATGTTTCACTTTCACTTTCATTCACTTTACTGAAACTTTTCACTGATACATCTCTTTTAGTTCACTTTCCAGTGTATCAAAACATCGACCAGCATACCTATTTTTCTTGCCGCACTTTTTGCTGCTGCATAACGCCCTAATTGCAGCCATCGATCTCGATGTATGATTTTTTTTCAGTGCCTCTCACCAATAATTCGCATCTTCTAGCGCTCATAACCATTTAACTTCGATCTTGATGCACGATGCTACTCGTATCTTTAAGTTAGATGCATGCTTTCTTTTTGGCGCCATATTTCGGTTATTCATATCCTTAAACATGGACGTGGAATTGAATTAAGATAGAAAAAGTAGTCAAAAGTTGGATATTGGGACTAGAATTGAAGAATGAATTAGTGATCCGTTCAGGCATGAAACTACCAATCAGAAACGTTGTTTTTTCGTTCGTTCTTGACTGACCCGATCCTACGCAGAAGCCAATGGGCACACTCCAGCTTTGATTTCAGCAGATCGGTTTCTTCTTTACGTACTACCAACCTTCGCCTTTGCTTGTCGAACTGCTGTTTCACTTCCACAGCTTGAGCGTCTGCTGTTGGAATTGCAGCTTGATTTCTATTAATTGTTGCTCATTTTTTTTTAGCTTGCTGCATTTGGATATCTAGAGCTTGTTTATGAAACTTCTAATCAAGTTTCAGCGTTTGTTCATCGATTTTCTGATCGAATCGCCTGATTTGTTAGTCCAATTGCTCCTGTATTTATATATATATATATATATATATATATATATATATATATATATATATATATATATATATATATATATATATATATATATATATATATATATATATATATATATATGTATATATATATGTATATATATATGTATATATATATGTATATATATATGTATATATATATATATATATATATATATATATATATATATATATATATATATATATATATATATATATATATATATATATATATATATATATATATATATATATATATATATGTACATATATATATATGGGGCATGCTATTTACTGTCGTCAACTTGTTGCTTAATATTGGATGCCGTTTTAAGGAGCTGGCCCATGATTGGATTCTTCTCCACATTCCCTCGTTCTTCCTGAGCTTGTTATAAGCTGTCTTCCTCGTCTGTGAGTTCAAACGTTTCTTACTCAATGCCTTCCGTGCTCAACGTCTCCCTTAGTGGGGCTGTACTTTGAGTAACAACGATGATCGGATGTTACTCAAAGTATATTCACTGTCAGAAATATCACACTTATTAGCTAATCCGAACGTTTTTCGCGAATTTTCAGGTTTTTTGCAAATCTTCAGATCTAAAATTCGTTTAAAGTCACGTATTGATTCAAAAACGTAAAAGAATCTCATTTTTGATATCAATTGCTGTGTTTTTCTATGGTCCATAATGGAATAGTAGTAAATTTGAAGCGAAACCAAGAAAAATTCTCGAAAAATATTTGAATATTTGCTACCTATCAAACGCTTCAGGCCTCAGTACATTTTTACAAAAGAGTTTTAGTAAAATTAAAAGCAGCAACCATATTTCAATTACGGAGAACTTTTGGTCGTTAAATGCTCTTTCTTAAATATCACCAAACTACGTATTAAAAAGCTACCGAAACATTTACCAATCTTTAAGTATATTAGAGGTTTTATAGTAAACTATTTACCATGCCATACCAAATGCAGTAGAACTAAAATGCCCTTTACTAAATGTGAGCCAATCAAAAAAAGGAGCAAAAGATTGATTTCTTAAAAAAAAATTGTTTCTGATAAAAATTTATGATATCTTCTTAACTATTACTCATCATTTTTGTCCTATTTATTTATTTTTTAGCATTCAATATATTTAAATCCATAATGTTTTAAATTTTCTATAGTATTTTTATAACAAAAAGTTTACATTGTTTACTTCAACTGTTTATTTAATTTTCTTCGTCTTCATTCCAGCAACGCCATTCAAATCCGGAATTCGAATCTCAGCTTAGTCGTCCATTATCCGAAGCCAATTCAGAACTAAGTTACGATCTACTCTCCGAGAAGCCATTCAGATCCCAAAATGATATCGGACCAAGTCATTTAATTGATAACAACAACGATGACAATATTAAACGCTCAAGTATTAATTCTACCGACACATTGGATAATGAACGTTTGATTAGTGGAAATCGACGGAATCTACCAAAGCATCAACGTCCGTTAACACGTTATCTGCCAATTTTCTCACCAGATTTAGATCTAAAACAACATATCGAATCAGCTGGACATCAAATCGGTTTATGTCCGCATGTTATTGTTGATTCGACTAGCTGTCGGGGGTAAGTGTCTGAAAATGAGAAAAATTATTTCAAGGATAGTTTTAAAAAATTTTTTATTTTGTTTTTATAAAATTTGAAAATTAAGATGTCGAGCGTTGTTTAGATTTTGATTTTCAAAATTGAAACTATGAACAGTAATGTTAGTAAAGCAACGTTATAAAATAACTTGTCACAGAATTATTGCAATTCAATTTTCAAAATTAATATTCAAAAATAAATTTCTAAATTGAAGAGAAAAAAGAATTAGAAAAATAAGAAATGGCTTTTACCTCCCTCCTTTTCATGTTAACAAATGATAGTTGGATATTTCCTGGAATATCGAATTTCGTAACTCATAAAAAATTAAATTATTTTAGCTGAAAATTTATTATATTAGGTAAATTCTATTTTTCTATTAAAGTCTCCTAAAATCAAATTTGCGTGTAGTTTAAAATATCTCAACTGCAAAAAAACGCAGCTTATGACTTCATAAATTAAGCAAAATTAAAATCTATTTCATCTTCTGCTCAGATATCTTCACAAACTAGGAGCCACATTCCACGGTTGGTCTCGAAGATGGTTCGTACTGGATCGTCAAAAGAACGCTTTCATTTACTATTCCGACAAATCAGAACGCAAGCCACGTGGCGGAGCATACTTTTCGGTAAGTTTTAAAATTTAAAAATACATATGCATAAAAGAAACAAGTATTTAATGCAATAAATAGAATTTCATATTAAAAATAATTAAAAAAATCAATATCATCATAAATGAATATAACTATTTAACCAATTATCCGTTCAGACAATCGACGAAGTCTACCTGGATCATTTGAACGCTTCAAAAAGCGGTCGACCACACTGTACCTTCATCGTTAAGACTAAGAAACGCAGCTATCATTTACAGGCAGCCTCCGATGCAGCTGCACGAATTTGGATTGATGCCATTATAACTGGAGCTCAAGGGAATATTGACTATTAAACTATTTTAGATTTACTTATGTAAAAAAGAGCAAAAATGCAGATAAACTTATGGAACTAAAATTTAGTTTGAAAATGAGAAGGCAATCCATGCGAAATGAATTATTTGATTTTATATAGACTTAAGATCTTTTTTCATCTGTATGAAATAACGTGTTTAATTTTAATTTACAATATTTTTTTGAATGAAAGAAATATTTTTTTAAATGAAAACTAAGTATTTTCCTAATTTTTCTAGACCAGAAATAGAAAAAAAATTATGATTGTATTTTCTGTTGAAAATGAAATCAAACTCAACGAATATCGTGTTAAAAACAATCAAAATGAAAGAAATTTATTTTTGTGCAAATGAAATTAATTCTGTTTGTTTGTTTCGATATTAGGGAAAAAAATCTATTTACTAAGTCCTCTACTAATCTACTGATAAAGTAAAAATTCACATACCAAAGTTCTTATTAAATGCTAAAAATTTAAATAACGAATGTTAATGTATGCTTTACTTGTAATCAGGTTTCATTAGATTAATCTGATAAAAAATATATTTTAAGCTCATAACATTAAAAAGTTGAATGAAAGATTTTGAATACCTCAGTCCATTCGAATCATAAACTGTTTTGCATATTCTCTTAAAATTCTTTTAGGCATAATTGATAGAATGAAATAAAAACTTTTCAAGCAAAATTCTAAAGCTCTATACTATCAACTTTTTGTTCTGAAGATCGAGTTCGCCTTGTTAGCCAAATCCTATAGACTTATATAGAATGTGCCTTAATTTAAAGGACTGAAGAATATAGATAGTCGGCTTTTGTGTTCGAATTTTGTTTTCATATTAAGAGCAAAAAAACTGGTCATGTTATGTCAATTTAAATCATAAAGATATATAGAAATATGCAGGATTAATAAATTTGCCCCGTTTATTTTGCCTTCATAATATGATCGAAACGCATACTTAAACATTTATCAACTTTATTCTTTTTTTTTGGATATAAATTCTACATCGCTTTTGCGAGTATAGATTAGCCATCGAAGTGGATGTCTGTATGTGTTTTGTATAGTATTCATTTAATGTATCCTGGATGAAATTTTATTCTGAATTTAATTACGAATATTTTGTTTTTGTGGACGTCTTGAAATGAGAAATATTAATTATCTGTATTTTTCTTTTACGATTTTGATTGAATTAAGTGAAGACAATAATGTGTAAAAAAAATATGATGTGTAGTAATAAATATGAATATTTTTATGGAAGCTATATTTTTATTTATACTCTTCATAAACTTACGCTCCTCTTTGGCTTGAAGGCTAATTACTTTCAATGGGATATATTTTTAGATCTTAGTGATTTCCCGGTCCGTTGTGGTTCTTATGAATCGTTATTTTAGTGAAACTTTTCCATTGTTTTCGATTTTATGTCTTTTCGCGGGGTTTTTTCGTTTCTTTTTTCTTAAAAAAGTATCATGGCGTGATGTGTTAGGTTATATTTCAGTCTCAGTTTTTGTTGCTCTGGATGGTACTCGGACTTTGGTGGGCTGGTCAGTAGGGGAATCACTAGGAGATTTACATCTAAGATCTTAAATTCAAACTTGTCAAACAGTCATAATAAAATACTAAATAATTAAATTTAATGAATTGTAATACTTGTTTTCGACTCTTGGAATGCTGAAAGCTTAGAAACTAAGGGCTGTTTTTGGCTTTCTTGGTTTTTCCAGCCTCATGGACTTAAGGTGACAACGCAGTTATGAAATTAAGACTAACAGTCAGTTGGCCAATTGCACATGAAGCTAATAAATTCTTGTTGTTTTTATAAGGGGGCGGTTGAAATAGTGATATTTGGTTGTTATGGGCGCATTAACTGACTTGGCACTATTGATTAATCCATTTCTTTTGAACTGATGACATAAATTAATCCATCGGTTGATGCAGTAAAAGCCTTCAGTTGATGCTGAAGATGATGGCAAGATAGCATTTCAACTTTAAACAGTAGATGATATCGCATTCATTGGGGTTTTAAAATACCTAGTTATGGATTCTGAAACCATACAACCCTTGTGATGTAGCGAGAAAAATATGGAATAGGGTTGATGAAACATTAAGAATTATCAACTGTGATGGTAAACAAATTGTTCCCTCAACTAGGTCATGTGTATAACCTAGTGGACTCACATAACTGGCTTTTTGTTTGTTGCAAACTGTATACTATGCCGCCTAGGTTCGGAACATAACAAAACGAAGTAAGGATTGAAAGTATTTGTGATGACCTTTCCTAAAATTATTAAAGTATTTGGAGATGGAGGGTAGAGGGACGTGCTGGAGATAGAGGTAAAATATCCAATATATATTTTTCAAATTTAAAAATGCTCTTGAACCTCCCCGACTTCCTTTCATTCCCTGCGCGATTTCATTCATTCTCTGCGCGATTTCATTCATTCCCAGCGCGATTTCATTCATTCCCTGCGTGATTTCATTCATTCAAATAGTGCTCCGGCCAGTTTCAAGTACAAAAAAGCTATTAAATGCCCATTTTCAAGAATGGCTAGCCGCGGACACCAATGAATGAAAGACGTTAACAATTGAAAGGACTTAGTTTTTTTCAGCGTGAAAGTTTGATTATTTTGTTTTGAATATTAATTATTCTAAGTAAGGAAAAACTATAAGTACTTCATTCGGCTAAAGTCACGGTAAAATGGGAATATATTGTCCGGACCACATAATCAGAAGCATTTTTTGCTTCTGACTTTAGATGCAACCATCGCCGGAATGACGACGATGAAACTTGAAGTGGAATAACAAGGTACGATTGGTAATGTGAGTGAAACTTCTCAGAAAATTTTCGTTTAAGTCACAGCTATACCAGAACCAGAGCTTGAAATCATCTACCTCTGAAGGGTGTGAAAATGGTGTTTACTCTTCCAGCTTTATCAATACATAGCCTGGAAAGCCAAATGTTCCGAATAAATACTTTTTCTGTTCTCGGCTTGCCGTTTCATCTATGTATGTCAAAATTATGTATTTTGGAAATAATTGTGAATATGGAAAATCTTAGAAAAAACAACTGACACCATAGTAATAAGGAAATCTTGACCTTTGTACTACAAATCATATGTCTAATCGTGACGCCCATTTATGAACTGGTTGCATTGCTTTCTTATAAAAAAGTCTGCAGTACCTATTGGTCTCATTTCATCTGAAATAAATTTGAATGCTCCGACACACGAATGATATTTATGAAGCTATTTTATGTAAAATAACGATATTTTGCATGTTTATTATGAAATCTAAACTCAACTTAGCTAAAATAAGAACGGTCATGCTGGTGAGGAAAAATATTCACCCTTATCTTTTTAACTTCAGCACGGGCGACCTATCCGTGTCGTGGCATGTGAGGGGGACAGAGAGGGGTATTAATAATAGCAATCTCCATTTTCGCACACGACGAGTCCATTCCGCCGAAATAGATGCCAAAAATCGCCACGCCAACGTGCATGACAAAGTTTGGGACAACAAGGACATTCACGAAAAAGATCACTCTCTACTCAGTGTTATTATCAAATATAATCTAGTCTTAGTAAATCGGAGAAATGTCCCTACCTATAGGGGACCTCTTAGCGAAAACATGCTAGGCTACACTTTGCACAATAGATTCAGTGAACAACTGATAGAAAACTGGAGAACAATCATAAGTTAGCTTAACCTATAATTCTTACCGGTTTCGTAATCCCAGAAACACAAGGCAGAAGTGGCTACCATATCCTAATTTATAAAGATTAGCTAGTGCTAAGTCATGTATTCCATGTATTCCATCAAGTCAGTCAAGTTCCCGCTAGCAAGAAGATGCTGAATAAAACTTACGAGAGATTTTCGCATGCGAATCTATTATCTGTCAATTTGCATCGGGATCAATTACGCCTTTAATCAACTTATTTCTATATCTTTATAATGGATTTCATAAAAATTGATTTCAATTTGAAAATATTTTCATTGCAGGGTACATACCATTTTCAATCTAATGCGTAGAACCTGTTATTTTAATAATAGTAAAATAACAATAAAAAGCGTAGAGCATCAGGCCTGGTCTCAACTACATGACGGTAAAAAGACCAATCTTTGCTTAGAGCTGCTTAGTTTAGCGGCCAGTAATGAATAAAATCATCTTTGGGAACATGGTGAACAAAATTCATTTATTGGCGGTTCTCTGTACTACCGGTGCCTTCGCTTCGACCCTTTTGATTGCTTTGTCTTCCCCCGCTTGGCCTCTTTGCTAGAAGCGCTACTGTAAAAGCTGCTGTCACACTTCAAAACTCGGGGCGCTAGAATGCAAGATCCTTTGCATTCAAGATTCACGGACTTTTTGGTCCCTACTTGGTCCCTACTCTTTGCTTCAACCGAAGATATCAAGCGATTGTAGGAGTTGGGCAGGAATGATATCAGCGAATGGTCACAGTAGCCATTGGTATCTAAATCAACAGATCTAAAACAGCTGCAGGATTAGGCCCAATACCTAAAAAATATTAAATTATTGCACTGGGAAGTGAACTGCTTTCATTGTTTTCACATAATATATTCTTAGAATGAAGAAATTATACAATACACAAAAAAATAATACACACTACACTAATACACCCTGGGTCTTATACCAATTTGAACTCCATTCGCTGATTTCATCACAATATTTATCGTCACATCAGGCTCCTCACCCAACGCCAGCAACTCATAATGTCGCAATACTTTCGATAGAATGTTCTTCATCTCAAGCATAGCGAATTTCTGACCGATACAATTTCGCGGACCAGCACTGAACGGAATATAGGCATAAGGATTCGTTTTCTCCGTGGAGTTTTCCGGCAAATGACGATCAGGATCGAATTTGTTTGGATTGGGGAAGAACTTTTCATCACGCATCATAATGAAGAGTGGAGCGAGAAGCTGTGTTCCAGCTGGAACACGATAGCCAGCTGAAATATCACATAAATTCAAACACGTTCAAGATACAACGGAACAAACAATTCTTACCTACGGTTGCATCTTCTGTAAACTCTCGTCCTATCAGAGCTACTGGCGGGAACATTCTCAGTGCTTCCTTGATAACACGTTCAGTATACTTGAGTTCCATTAGCTCATTATGACCAACCGGTTTGGTTTTGTCGTCTCCAATCACATATCTGATTTCCTCGAACATTTTCTGTTGAATATCTGGATGTCGCGATATCAAGTAGAGGGCAAAGGATACACCAGATGTCGTTGTATCGTGTCCTTCGAACATGAATGTGTCAACTTCTTCACGAATATCGGCATTGGTGAGGGGTTTTCCCTGAATTGTAGATTGTAGCAAGATATCTAGGAATGCCATTTTCTTTCGGGTACCAATATCTTCATCCTGATTATCTGCGGATTGATCGGATTTCGGTTTTCATAAATCCATTGAAAATATGAAGTATTCAAAAATAAGTGTATGAAGAGAATAAAATTAAATTAGCCCCATAACAATTCTTGTCAGATCTGGGGGCTGAAGTTGGAAGTACTTATACGATTGTGGAGTCATAAGTTCCATGACTCACTTTGCCTCAGGTGTCTACTCCTCACACCTAGGTTAATTCAAAGCCTGACTGAATTCGAGCCATGGACCACACACGCTGGCAGCCAGTGCTCCTCTCGCTTAGCTACTCAAGGATCAATCACTTTCCTACACTTCTAGAAGAGAAAAGGCTCAACCTACCATTTGATCCTGCTGCCATTTTATTTTCCAGTGCCCGACGACGTTGTTCAATCACATTTTCCGTAAAACTATGCAGTTCCCCCAATGCTTCGTCATGACGTCTCTTTTCGGCAGGTGAAAATAGTTTGAAAATAAAATCGTTCTGATAAAAATCATTAGCAAGACGATGCATTATGATTTCTGTTATGCTAGAAATTAAATAAGGGGGTAGGTGTTAAGGAAAAATTTGAATGAAAAAAAATTTGCTTGTTTAATTATGATAAATATACACTCTACTATAGGAGCCAAATACGTAGACGTTTATATTTTTCGGGAAAAATGTATATTGTTTTTTAGTTTATTATCATAAAACTGTTCTACATGAATGTCCTTGCGTTAATTTTTCGATACTTACTCTGAAACAGCACGAACATATTGACAGCTTGAATCGGTTTGTGCATTGATCTGTACTCCCATTGCTGTTTCTATGGAAACATTTTGAAATTGATAAGAAGAATATATTGAAAATAGAGGAAGATCTCTTTTTCAGAAATTTCCAACTTACCCGAAATAACATCCAGCGCGGCCAGCGTAATAAACGGATACACATTAAAAGCTGTTATGCCATCAGCATGATTCTTCAACTGTTCGACCAGGACATTGCTTTGTTGATCGAAAACCTCAATGAATTGCTCAAGGATCTTGAAATGAAACGCAGGTGTGATGACTTTTCGTCGCGAATGCCATTTCGATCCATTGCTGAGTAAAAGTCCATCACCAAGCCACACACCTAACGTATTGTATAAAACACTTTTCTTGATATGTTTTGTCCCACTTATCACACACTCCAAATAATCAGGACGAGTTATCATCACACTCAATTTATTGAATATCCAACATTTCGATAAGCCATTGTATTGTTTCGAATGATTTTTCATTAGTTCAACGGCAGCTTTTAAGTGAAATTATTTTAATTATGATGTGTATATTTTTCAAAATCATTTTGGACCCTCACCTTTCGTACTTGTGGCGGTGAAAACGAAATGAGTTCCAAAAATTGGAATTTCAACTGGTCCAGGCATTCCAGCAATGATGTCATTTCGACGTTTTTTACTGATATAGTCCAGAAAGATGGCCAACGATATGAAAACAATGATCAGTGTGAATATCATTTTTAAGCTTTTGTACTAGCCTATGATCTTTGTGTTTAAAACTGGAACAAATTAAATGAATAATAAAAATTATTATCGTTCGAATTCGAGGCTTTGCTATTATTTTTGTTAAGGATTAAATATGTTAGCCCATTTACCTATGTCCTTAATGTTCCTAAGTGTTGCAATGATCGTCTTGAGCTATTGAAATGGACTGATTCGCGAAATTTTTACAAATACTATAAATACTTACTTAAGATTCATATACAAGCCTTATCATAGTCTCTTAATGTGGGTGAAGTTTATCTCTCACTTTTTAACGAGAATATTAGAATAATCATGTTAGTTATTCTTGGGTTTCTTGTGTTGGTCTTTTATATGATTCACGAATTATGTATTGTTAATGTAATTTTGCTTCTAGATGATAAGAACAGCCAGACCTCCGGATATTCTGGGGAAATTTGAATGATAAGATGAATAAGCTAGTACAGAAATGTGAGCGATTGTCATAAAGATTTGTAAAATAACAAATATTCAAGCTGCTACAATTTCTTATTCTGAAATTTAAATTATTTATCTCAGAAATCGTTCTGAATAGAATTTATAAAAATAAACATTTAAAAAAATAATATTAAACAAAAATAGTTTTCATTATAATTTATAGCTTTATATTATCAATTTCATTCAGTGCCAGCTCGTAACTTTAAGATAAGAGGAATCACAATGATGTACGCATACATAAGCATGCTTTTTCACGAGCAAATATATAATAAAGTATCGTTTGAAATATTAAATTTGTATTTCAGTGCAGCAAATATCTTGGAAGTTGCAGCAGCTTGTTTCGACGATTTTTTTCAACCTAATAAAAGTTAAACTTCTGCATAATACTTTCAGCTAAAATAATGCCAATGTCGTTATAGATGTTTTATGGCCTTGTGAATGTTCGGAATAGAGAATTTCTACCATATCATTCTGTTTTCCGAAGAGATTGCCTTGTTTTTTTAACCGCCAGCCATAGCCCACTTCGTGGAACAATCTGTGCCAGGTTCGTTCCTTCTCCTCATATTCAGTGATTTATTGTACGTGTTATCCTTTCCCTTAATTACGATTTTACCAGTCTGTTGTATTCGCAACTCTTTTAATTCGACTTACCTCCTCATTTTTGATAGCTTCAATATGCCATCTGTGGAGTGGGACCTTAGCAACTTCTTATCAATCTCCTGCAATCATCTCCTTATTGTAACTTCTTTCTCCCTTACACTTTGTTTTTGTTCGCAAGTAAACTATCTTCGCAATACTTACAAGAAAATTTTTGATTTAGTTGTTTTCAGCATTTTGTAAGTTTGAAAATGAAATAGTTGCTTGTTTTTTGAAAATAAAATAGTTCGAAAATTTCCTTGCACATTCCATATATGTATGCAACTTGGTCTCTTTACCGTCCACTCCTGGCTAATGTTGACTTTTGCCTCCAGGTAAAGACTAAAAGTATTTCAATTCCGCGTTATAGATTCTATAGAGCTGACCTTCAGAAAATGTTCACTGAAATCAATCTATCAATTTGTACTAATTTTTAAGGGATTGGATGTTAATCGTCAATTTTCTTTTGTTCTCTTAAACCAAATGATGTTCC
This sequence comes from Nemotelus nigrinus, assembly GCA_947369275.1. Taxonomy (NCBI): domain Eukaryota; kingdom Metazoa; phylum Arthropoda; class Insecta; order Diptera; family Stratiomyidae; genus Nemotelus; species Nemotelus nigrinus. The sequence goes on from OX376373.1 coordinate 157,270,368, forward strand.
TTGGTTCATGTTGAAAGTATCTGATGATCTAAAGCATAAAGAAAATGTTCGTGAAAAGTCGAAGAAGACGGGTTCACTCGTTGATATTCAGGGATTCCATCGTTCGCGTTTTGCAGCTAAAAAGAGGGCTCAAGCGGGCGACGCTAGATTACTTTTTGAGCATCGAGGCTTAAAGCTGTTCTAACTCGATGTATAATCGGATGATGCTAGTTCTGGTTCCGCCGGTACTCTCAAAATCCTGGTAAAATCCCTCTATTCCTCTCTTTGAGTTCCTTTAACTATTATTTTCAACATTACCATTGTATCTGGTGTATCCCCCCAATTTTCAAATCTGGTGATCCATTTTTCTTGTTAAATTTCTTATTTTTTATTATGTTTCCGTACTTGCGTTATTTCAACCCGGTCATGGTTGCTCACATTTTGGTGCCCATTTTCTTCAGTGACTATCTGCTTAAAATTGTGGTAGAACAATCCCTCTCTCGCTTCCTATGCAGTATTTCCTTAAAATATGTTGAGATTGTCCGGTACATAGTTTCGTTTCAACGATTTTCTCTGGGGTGACCAAGCTAATCGTAAACTCGAGGTTGCTCCTCAAACATGCAAACCAACTGCCCGAAAAGAATGCATGGTGTGCATCATGGTTCTCAGCCACACAGTACCTCCGGTACAGTTTACTCATCTTACACATTCTGTTAAGATTCCATCTGAAATAACCATGTCCCGTTAGATATTAGCACAGGTAAAAGTTTACCTCTCCGTTTTCTCTGTATTCCTCAGGGGTTCAGAAAACCTATCAATCTTGCCGTCCAGTAACGTTTATTGCTTGCTATCCTGCGTTGTTGCCAAAGCTGGAGTGTTCACGTATGTGCGTGTGCTAGAGCTTCAGTTCCATTCGGCTTAAAGCGAGTGAGGTACCCTTCTTTACGTTCTCGCGTTTGTAGATCTATCGGGCTTATGCCTGATACTACCAAAATGGCATCTTTCAACACCGTGCGGTAACTATTAGTCATACGTAGGAGACCTCTAGGTTCAACGGTAGCAATCCGGCAATCCACACTATAAGCTCCGTTTGGAGTGTGTCCGTCAAAATTTCCGCCCCGTACTGCAGTCGTCGTCATCAGCAACCTCAGTCTCGTTGCGCCGACGCCACCGATGTTGTCTTTTAGCTGATTCAGCTAGCCGAATAGGTCAGACTATTGTCCAGCCTCACTCTCAGATTCTTTACCGATTTTTTGGTCTAGACCTAAGCGGACCGCAATGCCATCGATATCGCAGTCGATATCTTTCGTTTCGTCAGCATGATGGTTTCTTGTCATCGACAATACCAGCTTTAGGCTGTGGTCGGTCATTTATAAGTCCTCATATTTTGGTTAAGTCTGAATTTGGCGAACTCGGCAGCTATAGAAGTGATTTCTGTTGCCACGTCAGAGTAACCCACGAGGTGACATCAATAGTTGATTGCCCCTTTCGAAAGCCGTGGAGTCTATCAGACAGATCACCAGCTGATCTAATTGCTGACATGAGTCGTGGCTTCGGCAACCACTCGAGGGCCCTTCTCGTCGTGTCTAGCATGCGAAGCGGACGGTATGTGGACGGATTGTTGAAGTGTTTCTCCTCCTCCCATTACGATAGGAAGACCTAGATTGGACTTATATAAATCCAGTAATAGCCACGGCTCACTTTCCACTACAACTTTAAGTGCTTCAATCGGCACGCCATCAGGGCCCGATTTTTCCATTCCATTCCTGCGTCGTTCAACTCCTCTTTTCCTGTAAAGTTCACTGATCAAGACGATCTAAGCCTTTTTTTGCAGACAAGCTGCATGAGTAGGTCATCAGCTGCTCTGCAATGCTGCAAGTTTTCTTGGAGAAACCTCATTTTTTTTCCTATCGGTGATGAGAATTTCAATATTGTCCTTTAAAATACGTTTAGTTTTTCGAAAATTAATTTTTTCATAGAATTATAAGGATATTTAAAATATCACCAAAATGCCTAATGGCGCCAACAAGTTGAGCATTTGGTGAAAATTTAGCCTATTCCGGATATACACCAATGCACCCTGAAATTTCATTTCTATTGAATGACACGATCACGAGAAGTAGTAGTAGAAGTTTAGGTTTTTTTTTACCTAATTTTACCTCCTTAATCAATTTACGCTTTCGTACGAGTATGCTTCGGATTTGGCTGCAAAGCCAGTGCCTCAACGGTAGATGAAATATTTTTCTTTCCTATTTGCTTTCTTCTATTTTCTTAATTCATATTGTTTAAAAAAAAATTTTACAAATCTAATTAGCCTAGCAGATAATTTGAAGTATTTAATTTTAGAAGTCCATATTCACCAATTTTCACAACGTTTTATTAATATGAACTATATTTTATAAACCGGATATTTTTTGATCGAATTCAATTCTCTTTTACTTTCAACATCAGAGATGCGAGTTCACAGACCACATTGTATGAAGAATAAATGGAAACTAAAGAAGAAGTTTATTCGTAAATTATCGATGTCTGTCAAGTAATTAAAATAGAAGATTGACACTTGGCCTCAAGGGGAATTAAAATCGTTTGTCAAATTGATACTTGTAGCCCAGTGAAATCCGACATAAGAAAGGTGAAACTTCGGAAAAATTAGGGGAAAGCTGAATTTTGGTGTGAACCTTTGCACAGGCGTGTTGAATAAAATGTCATAAGCTCTCAGGTCATAAGTCTCCATCGATCCGAGTACTGCGTTACTTTTTATAAGGGATAAAAGGTCACCAAAAGTGACCTTTCTTAAATATATCTGTAACGGTTACGTCTTCAGAAAAATAATGTATGACGAATTTGTAGCTTGAAAAATTTCCAACTAAAAAGATTGTATAACATTTTCTTGTAACCATAACCGTTTTTGAGATATATTGATCTCAACATTTGCTACTAACAGCACCCTCTTTCTCAACGGCATGTTGATATTATTGGATTTTGATTACGACTTGGAATGTTTGTGAGTTTGTTTTTCTATGTTTTAGAGGCGCATGAAAAAAAAACGTGTTAACAAAATTATCTACCACACTCCAGGGTAGATGGAAAAGTGTGCTCCGAAAAGTTAGTTTTTTCTGAAGACCTGACCGTTACTAAGATATTTAGGAAAGGTCACTTCTGGTGACCTTTGACTCCGTATAGAGAGTAACGTAGCACGCGGATCGATGGGGACTTTTGACATTTCGTTCAACATGTCAGTACCAAGGTTCACTCCAAAATTCAGCTTTCCCCTAATTTTTCCGAAGCACCATGTTAAATTTCCCCGGACTATTTGATTTGTTTTTAATTTCCACCAGAACGGCATCAATGATTAAGTTCTATTCAGGAACCCTCAATGCATCTCGAAATTGAGCGCCCAACTTGGGCCAACATATACTTAATACAAATTTATAAATAAAGTAGTCCCATTCAGAAACTTTGGAAGTAAGTGGTTTGACGTTGGTAGAGACTTCATTCACAAACAATGATACAATATACATTGTAACACAATAATTCTAAAGTTTTTAAAATATCAAGAACTAGCTAGCAGCTAGTATAAGCATAATTTAATTTTCGAAACATATTGCAACAAATACTTCCTCAGCTTAACTGCCGATTTGCTACTGAGGAGTCATTTTAATTACAAGTTGTTACCCTCGCCAAATAATTATAAAATGAATTGTTTAGCATCATTGCATTTTTATACGACAAATATTCGAATTCCATACTTGATTGATGGTTGACTTTTATTTTTCGATTGATGAATGATTTCATTTTTTTCATAATATATTCTTAGAACAACAGTATTACAAAAACATACAAAGGGAAAACAAATATAAACTGTACTAATACACTCTAGGCCTAATACCGATTTGAACACCATTCGTTGATTTCATCACAATATTTATCGTAACATCAGGTTCATCACCCAACGGCAGTAATTCATAATGTCTCAATATTTTCGATAGGATGTTCTTCATTTCAAGCATAGCGAATTTCTGGCCGATACAATTTCGCGGACCAGCACTGAATGGAATATACGCATAAGGATTCGTTTTCTCCGTGGAGTTTTCTGGCGAATGACGATCAGGATCGAATTTGTTTGGATTGGGGAAGAACTTTTCATCACGCATCATAATGAACAGCGGAGCGATCAGTTCGGTTCCAGCTGGAACACGATAGCCAGCTAAAAGATTTCATAAATAGAAACTAGCTCAACATACAAAAAATACACAAACGATTATTACCTACGGTTGCATCTTCTGTGAACTCTCGTCCTATCAGAGCAACTGGCGGGAACATTCTCAGTGCTTCCTTGATAACACGTTCAGTATACTTGAGTTCCATTAGCTCATTGTGACCGACTGGTTTGGTTTTATCATCTCCAATCACATGTCGGATTTCCTCGAACATTTTCTGTTGAATATCTGGATGTCGCGATATCAGGTAGAGGGCAAAGGATACACCAGATGTCGTTGTATCGTGTCCTTCGAACATGAAAGTGTCAACTTCTTCACGAATATCAGCATTGGTAAGGGGTTTGCCGTTGATCGTAGATTGAAGCAAGATATCCAGGAACGCCATTTTCTTGCGGGTACCAATATCTTCATCCTGATTATCTATGGATTGATCGAATCTTGAATTTCAAAAATTCATTTAAAATATGAAGTATTCAAAAAAATTGATTGGAGATGAAAAGTAACGTAAAATGGTCCCATTATAATTCTTATCAGAAATGGGGGCTGAATTCGGTATGGAGGTCATTCACAATCAATGTATACGAGTCTGAAATCATGGGTCCCACGTGTCACTTCACTCCTAAATTGAATAAGGTGTCTAACCCTAACACCTTGGCTGATTCATAGCCTGGTTGGAATTGAACCTTGAACCACATATGCTAGCAGCCGGTGCTCCATCAAGGTTCGATCACATTCTGACACTACTTGAAAAGGAAAAGTGCATCTTACCGTTTGAACTAGTTGCCATTTTAGTTTCCAGTGCGCGACGGCGTTGTTTAATTACATTTTCCGTAAAACTATGAAGTTCGTCCAATGCTTCATCATGCCGTCTCTTTTCGGCTGGTGAAAATAATTTGAAAATAAAATCGTTCTGATAAAAATTATTGGCGAGACGATGCATTATGATTTCGGATATGCTGAAAAATAAACAGAAGGACAGGTGTTAACGAAAAATTTGGTATAATATTTGAAGAAAAAAAAATATATGAAAAAATATTTGTTTTTATACTTTGTTTGTTATGTATTCTACTATATCACATTTGTATTTTTTGGGAAAAATTATGTAGTTTTATTTATATTTTACCATCATAAAATTTTTCTCGAAAAGTCTTGGAACACATTCCGTCCTTACGTTAATTTTCAATACTTACTCTGAAACAGCGCGAACATATTGACAGTTTGAATCAGTTTGTGCATTGATCTGTACACCCATTGCTGTTTCTGTGGAAATATTTCGGATAATTTCCAAACTAATATGAGCAGCAAATATTAAATCCAATATTTATTGGAATATTTTTTTTTATAGTAGTTTAAAGTGTTACTGGGTTACATCCAAATTTCCAACTTACCCGAAATAACATCCAGTGCGGCCAGCGTTATAAACGGATACACATTAAAAGCTGTTTTGCCGTCAGAATGTTTCTTCAACTGTTCGACCAGTACATTGCTTTGTTGATCGAAAACCTCAATGAACTGCTCAAGGGTCTTGAAATGAAACGCAGGTGTGATGACTTTTCGTCGCGAATGCCATTTCGATCCATTGCTGAGTAAAAGTCCATCACCAAGCCACACACCTAGCGTATTGTATAAAATACTTTTCTTGATATGTTTCGTGCCACTGATCACACACTCCAAATAATCAGGACGAGTTATCATCACACTCAATTTATTGAATATCCAACATTTCGATAAGCCATTGTATTTTTTCGAATGCTTTTTCATTAGTTCAACGGCAGCTTTTGAGGGAAATCGGTAAAGATAAGGCGTAGGTATATGTTTTTCAAAATCATTTTGGACATTCACCTTTCGTGCTTGTGGCGATGAAAATATAATAATTCCCAAAAAGTGGAATTTCGGTTGGTCCAGGCATTCCAGCAATAACGTCATTTCGTCGTTTTTTACCGATATAGTCCAGAAAGATGGCCAACGATATGAAAACAATGATCAGTGTGAATATCATTTTGGTGCTTATGTACTAGTCTATGATCCGTTTATCTAAAAATTGAATAAATTTAAAAAATAAATTAATAAAATATATATTGGAAAACATTAAACAAATATAAGTATAGTAATAAATATAAGAGCATTACGGATTGTCTTCTCAGAATTGACTGGGCTAGTAATTTTTCAACGCTAGAATTAGATGATGCTGCATCATTATTCTATGAGTTGGTTTTTGACGCCGTTGAAAGGTTCACCCCAAAGATTAAGAGAAAAGACAAAATATCTGAACCATGGCTTGATAGCAATCTAAGGTATTTGCGGAATCAAAGAAATAAACTTTACAAAGTAATTACCACCAGCACTGATGTCAGAGATGATATCAAGGATAAACATAATGAATTAGCTCAAGAATTCCTGTCGAAATCCCGTGAAGCGTATGAGCGCTATGTTAATATCATGGGCGAAAATATAATTCACGATCCTAAAAAGTTTTTTGATTTCGTGAACACCAAACGGAAAACTTCGGGCTACCCTACTTCGATGCACAAAAAGAACCTTTGTTCGACATGCCCTCACGAAATTTGCGACCTGTTCGCTGAGCATTTCCAGGAAGTATTTTGTTCATGTACAAGCATGTCTAACATTCTTCTCCCTCAAACATTCCCACCAGATATCATTTGTGAAATGTATTTAACTAGAGAGGAGATTGCCAGGGCCATCAAAGATCTCAATGTCAACAAGGGTCCTGGTCCTGACTTACTACCTCCTAGTTTCATACTCGAATGCATGGAGTCGCTTATCTTACCCGTGTATTTAATTTTCAACAAATCACTTTCTTGTGGGGTTTTCCCTTCCTTCTGGAAATCATCCCATCTGACCCCGATTTTTAAAAGTGGTGATAGGCGGTCAATTGATAATTACAGAGGTATTGCAATACTTTCAGCATTGCCTAAACTATTTGAAAAAATTGTCTGTGATAAGCTCACTACTGTAATAGAACCTCTTCTAAATGAACAACAACATGGTTTTAGAAAAGGCAGGTCAACTTGTACCAACCTCGTGATTCTCGTCTCAGATGTTCTCTGTGGCATGGAAAAAGGGCATCAAATTGATACCATCTACACAGACTTCAGCAAGGCCTTTGATCGGGTTGATCATGATATTCTTCGAATCAAACTACAGAAATTTGGCATCTCGGGTCTTTTATTAAACTGGTTATACTCTTATCTTCGAAATAGGACGCAGTACGTTAAGTTTCAGGGTATCCTATCCAAAAAAATCGAAGTTTTATCAGGTGTTCCACAAGGTAGTCACTTGGGGCCTCTTTTATTCAATATTTTCGTTTCGGATCTTTCTGAAGTTTTATCAGACATCCCTCACCTTTTTTATGCAGATGATCTGAAAATGTACCACACAATTAAATCGAAATCTGACTCAGTTTTCCTTCAATCGAAACTGCTTTCTCTTGAGCAGTGGTGCAAACAAAATAATCTCGACATTAATGTCAGTAAATGTCAAGTCATTAGTTTTTCCCGCAAAACCAGTAATATAAATTTTGATTACCGCCTCAATAATGTTACAATCAATAATGTTGACAATGTCATCGACCTCGGGGTTACTTTGGATAAAAAGCTGCGTTTTAATTTACACTATGACAAAGTCTTAAGCAAGGCTAATAAGCAGCTTGGATTTATCAAAAGACGTGCGAAGGAATTCAAAAACCTATGGGTCATGAAGTCCTTATACATAGCTCTAGTTCGACCATTGCTCGAATATGCATGTATTGTCTGGCACCCTACCTTTGATGTCCATAGCGATAGGCTCGAATCGGTGCAGAAGCAGTTCTTGCTATTTGCGTTGAGAGATCTGTATAATCCTTACGAATTTGAAAATCTACCTTCATACAGATACAGGCTAAGTCTCTTAAATCTATCAAGTCTATCTTCGCGGAGGATAGTCATATGCTCCTGCTTTACTTTTGACGTTATTAGGGGCTTGATCAATGTTGTGTCCCTGTCCAATAAGATCACCTTCAACGAATCAGTAAGGCAGACGAGGCACACACGTTTACTGAATGAATACCGACACCACACAGTTTACGCCAACAATGAGCCAATCAATAGATGTTGCAAAATATTCAATAGCTTCGCAAAATACTATTCCCCTACCATTTCCAGACCTAGGTTTAAAACTGCTCTGACTAAGGTGCTCACGTCATGAATGCCCTATCCAACTCCCTACTAAAGATGGTTATATATTTTTAAATTTCTTCCATTATTGTTAATTATATTATACAAATTTATATAAATTGTTAGATATTAATTGTAAGTGTTTTGTACGCCTTGTTTGGTTGAAATAAAATAAAAAATAAATAAAAATAAAAATAAGTTAGTTATTCGCTATTATTTTTTGGACTATAGAGCAATTTATGTTGACACTCAAAAGTTTGTGAAAATACATCCTACATATTTAAAGATCAGCAGAACATCAATGCAACATTCTACTTATTGTCTTGAGCTTTTTCTTGCGACACAACGAACTAAGTTTATTTCCAGCATATGAAATTGCAGATTTGAAGATATTGCATCGGCCTGCTTGGAAGTGTTGAAAATTCACTTGTCATTGGCTTACAGGAATTAATTTGTGCTGGGCATGTTTGGTGGACCTGCAATGTATGTACGATAAAATATTGGTGTGAGCCGTAAGCCTTGCGGGACTCCAGCTTGTATTGTCCGTAGTGTGGAGAAATAGTTCTGTATTCTTACACCAATAGTTTTGCCCTGGAGCTTTAATTCTATAAGTCAAATCAGTGGTAGCGGGATTCAAAAAGTATGTATTTTCAAAACTATTTCTGCATACCAGACTTTTTCAACGGCCTTAACCACATCAAACATAACCAATCTCGTTGATTTTCGAAGTAGTCCAGGGAAATCTAGCATGGTACTTCGGAAAAATTAGGGAAAGCTGAATTTTGGTGTGAACCTTGGTACCGGCGTGTTGAACAAAATGTCAAAAGTCCCCATCGATCCGAGTGCTGCGTCACTTTTTATACGGTTACCAAAAGTTACCTTTCCTAAATATCTCAGTAACGGTCACGTCTTCAGAAATACAATGTATAAATTTCCAACAAAAAAGATTTGATAATTTTTTCCTGTAACTATAACCACTTTTTAGATATATTGATCTAAACATTTGTTACTAACAGCATCCTCTTTCTCACGGCATGTTAATATTGTCCGCTTTTGATTACGACTTGGCATGTTTGTGAGTTTGTTTTTCTATGTTTAAGGGGCGCATAAAGAAAAACATGTAAATAAACTTAACTACCACACTGCAGGATAAGTGGAAAAGTGTGCTCCGAAAAGTTCCCCCCTTCCTCTTTGCCATAAAATGGTATCCCTGAGCATCCATCCCAAATCTTCAGAAATGAGCTCGTTGCCTACTCTACGTTAAACAAGATAGGATCACTTTTTATCCTGTTAATTGTCTATTATTGACATCGCAAGACCAGCCCTACCCACACCGTACCCACACCCTACCCACCCCCGCAAACGAACCATCCCGAAATAACCGGTTTTTTAGTTGTTTTTCCATACCGTCTTATCCCATGAACGATCAGGGCAAGGTCACGTAATTTCAGGTGCAAATTGGTTTCGAGACGTGTCATGTCCCTTCGGGGCTTTGCAGTCATCACAGGATTGGTAAAAAAACTCATTATTCGGGGATAATCTGCAGCGGGTTGAGCTCCTATAATGTCAAGAATGAGGGTTTACAGAATGATGCCATGATATTATCTTGCTTTTTCATACTCCTAGGCCCATGATATGTTACAAAACCTATTTTCACCTGCAATGTTGTTGTTTTGTCCTGCTCCTTTATGGAATATCCCATATATTATGCAGCAATATAGTTGATTTTCGAGAAGAGAGTAGCGAGCAGATGTCCCTACAAGTTTTAAGGCGAAGAGGGGCGGGGGGTGGTGGAAACTTTTCGGAGCACATTTTTCCACCTACCCTGGAGCCTGGTTGATAGGTAAGTTTGTTTACATGTTTTTTTTTGTGCGCCTCTTAAACATAGAAAAACAAACACACAAACATTCCAGGTCGTAATCAAAATCGGATAATATCAACATGCCGTTGAGAATGAGGATGCTGTTAGTAACAAATGTTTAAATCAATATATCTCAAAAACGGTTTTGGTTACAGGAAAAAATTATCAAATCTCTTTTATTGGAAATTTTCTATGCTACAAATTCGTCATACATTGTTTTTCTGAAGACGTGACCGTTACTGAGATATTTAGGAAAGGTCACTTTTGGTGACCTTTGACCCCGTCTAAAAAGTGACGCAGCACTCGGATCAATGGGGACTTTTGACATTTTGTTCAACACGCCAGTACCAAAGTTCACACCAAAATTCAGCTTTCCCTAATTTTTCCGAAGTTTCGCCTTTTTTATGTCGGATTTCACTAGGCTAAAGGTTAAATCCTGTGAGAATGTACTGCACCACTCTTGGTGCAATCAATCGGTCAGCTGAAATCAACTATTTCAGCTGACCGATTGAGAAGAAGACACTGGGAGGCAATCGTCTTTACTGCTTTCATCCTCCGTGTTAAACAAAGTGATTCGGACGACGGTTGTGATGAAAGAGAGTTTTATTGAATCCAATAGTGAAAAATATTACAGTTTGATAAGACATGCATTATACATTTAATTAAGTAGATAATACAGTATATGTATATGTAAATGTTTAATCATTAATGGCGTTATACTCAATCAATTTTTATTTATATTATAACACTCCTGAATGCAGTTTTCTTGAAATTGCAGCTCCAGCGCATATATGAAGGCTTCAGTATTGCTCGCGTTGTTGAATTTAATCCCTTGTGGGCGTCTTCACTTTGTTCTTTCCCTGCAGATACTTTATCATGCGCCAGCAGCTCTCATATCCAGGCTCCATACTGTGGATGAAGTCTCCCCACTTTTCATCGTGGAACTGCGCGACCTGACAACTGATGATGGTTGTTGACGCTAGGATGGCTCTTCTCCGAAGTCAAATAGACTTCGGAGTCTGTTTCTCTTCGTTAAGATATATTTTATGTCTCTTTGGTAGTTTGTAAGGGTCATGTCCTTTAGTTGGAGTTTGAGTCGCATTGTCTTCTTTTGCCTGCTTGATTTTATCGTTCAAAAATTAATTTTTTTGTTTAATTCGTTGATAGTTTGAAGCATTACTCAGATACTCATTTGCCATTGCAAAATGGGAGACTTGCCAATTAGCTCTCTTCTTCATCTGAATTGTTTCGTCTATGCAGATGTCTTCTATGATAAAGAGTACAGGCATGTGGTTGGATGAGAGTTCATTCAGGACGGTTATCTGTAGATTATGGTGCAAGTTTAGGGAAATGGTGATGGTTTGTCAGGAAATGCAGGCTTATTCATTTATACAGGATGAATCTTTGAAGGTTGATTGCTTTTCATGTCTTCATAGTGGTGGTGAAACCTATTAAGGTCTCCTGTTATAAACACAAAGGCTTAGTGTTCGAATAGTTTTTCGATTTCTGGGCTGAAATTCGTGGTTGTTAGGGGTATGTAGGCGGAAGTCTCCACAAACTCAAAAGGTTCTGTATGTATCTCAATGACAGTTGCGTTCACCTGTTGCAAGATAGAGACTTGGCTGTGGAGGTGGTTAATGCCACTTTTCACAAGAACTGCAGTGTCTCCACTTCTACCTGTCAATCTATCGCTAGCTAGGTAAAGGTGATCAACTGATTTAAAAAATGTTTCCTGAATAAGCATGGACCCTGTGATCATATAGGTTGGGTACAAAATCTCGTATTACAATATCCCGTTTACAAAATCCCGATTACGAAATCCCATATTACAAAATCCTGTATCCTAAAATCTTGTAAGACAAAATTCCGTATTACAAAACACCGTAATTTAAAACCCCGTGTTACAAAATCCCGTACTACAATATCTTGTATTACAAAATCCCTTAATACAATGTCCCGATTTAAAAATCCCGTAGTTTTGCATAATATAGAATCAGGCGCGGCACAAAACTACACAAAACTACGGGATTTTTCATTCAGCTATTTTTTTACTGTAGCCATTGATATAAAAGTATAGAGGATATGCGAATAGCATATACGTATACTGTACGTGACTGTTGCCAGAAACAATTGTATGAATATGGGTGAGAACGCAGTCAAAGCGTAATGAGTAGTTCCTACCAGCGTACCAACTCCGTATATGTATACGGCCCAAAAATCCAGTGATCTAACCTGAGGTTGTATTGTTGGTCAGCCTGGAAAGTTGGAAGAAATCGCATGCACGGAGAGAAAAGTGTAATGAAATCATACAAAATTTGCAATTAATTTTATTGCAATAGTAGTAATTTTTTGCCCCATTACCTTTGTAATCAATTGCACTACACATTTTACTACTTTGTTGTGAATTATGTATACATGAATGTCTCTACTACAGCGCAATGAACATGTGTGAGTTGTAGTATGTAGTGGAATTGACTATTATTTGCAGGAAAATAGTAAATTTTCATCAAATTTGTAATAACATTCATGTTTTCATATCGAATTTTCGGAATAGTAAATTTTATTATCCACTGTAGTAAAAATCATTGCTGAAATTTCTCTCCGTGTGGAACAGAAAGAGATGCAATATACAATTCGGCAACTACATACTCAAGCTAGATTTTTTGCTGCTCACATACGGCCCACTCTCGCAAAATATACCAACATAATCTCAGGCCGCTTTGACAGATAATGCATTGCGTAAATGGAGGCGCAATTTCAAGGTCAAAGTGTTTTTTTGGGAAAGTGGAATAAGTTGGTACGCTGGTTTTTATTACGCTGTGACGCAGTGTTGTGATATTCCCAGGTGTTCCAGCATCGTTCCAGTACCTGGGACTGTCAACGCGACTTTTATAAAATTGAATGTCTTCACGCCGCGCATTTATGAAATGTCTTAAAAATCGTAATCGGGTGGTGCATGAAAAAAATGATGAATTCGGTCCCTTATGCATATCAGTGGCAGTGCCGAGTGATTGTTTAATTAAGCTAATATTTGTTCATAACTAGACAAATCAGATTTCATGTTGTGCGGTTTGGTTATTGTGAAAACGAATAAAGTTTACGATTGAACGGTTTAGTATTATTTCAATGAAACTATTGATGACGAATGCGTGAAGTGTTTCAATTACAAATACGCCGGTTTATTTCGTTTGCGTGAAGATTAGCTATGCAATCGTCGCGAGAATAATAACATCCCTCGGTTTGTTTACATTTTAGCTAATGTGACATATCGAGCTTTTGAGTGGGTCAAAGCGGGTACTAAATTAAGCACTGATAGGGGCCGTTTTCAACATATGCCCAGGATATAAATAAAATTGTAAAAAAATAACTTTTGAAGCCAAGAACAGTTAATAGTAGAAACAGCACTGTAAATCTGCCGTAGCTGGTCCCAAGCCCGGTTTAGAAAAGAGGAGGGAGGTGTGAAATTGTGATAATAGTTGCGTCTTAGTGCTTCTATCGAATATGTATTTATATATTAATAGTAGCATTGGAAACAACAATAACAACAGCAGGAGTTTTCGTTCGTTTCAATGCAACTATCCTAACCAGCTCTCGATAGAAGCGCGAAAAACAGCAATTTATATAATTAACTAAGGGGCTCATAAATATATATTTTTGCATCAAATTTTCTTATAAATGTTTATGGAGTATGTTAAATAATGATACATATGTACATATAAAGTTGTACATACCTTGTATGTATATATATCCACGTATATATTTGAACATATGTCTATTTGTGAATTTAACGATTAATTTTATTAAAATGCATATATATTCGTATGTATATATAGAAATATATATACATATATATATATATATATATATATATATATATATATATATATATATATATATATATATATATATATATATATATATATATATATATATATATATATATACATACATATATATATATATATATAGATATATATATATATATATATATATACATATATATCTAGATATATATGTATACATGTATATATATATAAATAGATATAAATATATATATATATATATATATATATATATATATATATATATATATATATATATATATATATATATATATATTAGCATATGCATGCACAAATGAGTTAAAATGAGTTAAACGGTAGTTATTATTATCAATAGCATTGGTTTATATCGCGCACTGATTTGTGTTTCTCGGTATAAAATTCAGAAATTTATTCAAATCATCGATTTAATTTCTTCTATTTGAATGCATCACAAATGTTAATAAATAAAATTTCCCCGTGCAATTATTCACAAGCTTTGACAACGAAATGTTTTGTATTTCATCACTATATATGAATGTATTTTAATATTAAATCCTTCCAGTTAAATCTAAACACCGTTTTAATATATCTAAAATAAATTGGCCCCTTTCATTATACGAAACCGTGTAATCACTACACCTTTGTATTTTTAAGCCCCTTGCATGTATTCACTACAACTATCAAACAATCCAAAAAATGGCAACATAAATTTCGCTATGCCCATATCCTCTATACTTTTATATCAATGACTGTAGCTAAAACAACGATAAGGAAAATTAATGGAGGAGCATCAGTACCCATGAATGGGAAAAATTTGGCAGGGTACCAAAAAATTAAAAAAATTCTTAGAAAAAGATCTGAAACTGAAAAATTCAATTATTTGAGAAGAATCGTGTACAATATTTCTTTATGTTAAAATTTATTCCTGAATAAGACACTTAAATCACGATGTTTTTGTTATTTGATTTTATGAATAGGTTTCATACGGGATTTCACTCCACGAGATTTTGAGACTTTCGGGATTTCGAGTTTCGGGATTTTGGAATACGGGAATTTCGAAACATACGAGATTTTGTTAATTCGGGATTTTGTGATTCGGTATTTTGATACGATGCCAAAATAGTCCTATGGTTGGGAACGGAAATTCATTAATTTTAATCGTTTTTGAGGCTGGGAATGTTGCGAGTATCGCTGTACTATTTCTTTCATCATATCCTTCATTATGCTTTGGAACGGTTCTTGTTTATTACCGAGCAGTTGAGCCAAGATATCCAACTGTGGAATATTGGTCAAGGCTTATTATTTACTTCATCCCGTGCGGTGGACGAGGAGCTCCGTTAATATAAAACCCTTAGTGCTGTGCAGCAGATCTATGAGAGAAGAAACAACTGTGTGTCTGAGTGAAAATCGTTGCAAGGAGTATCCATCCACATGGGGGGCCCGGTAGCTCTGCTCGCTAAGGCGTCAGGCCGAAAAGCGGCATGCTACGGGGCCTGCGGGTTCGAATCCCGCCAGTGCCATGGCTGTAAGTGTGAATGCGTGTGATTGTCCATGAGGGTGGCAAATGGGCCCAAACTGGTGGCCTAATGCTGGCCGCGTTTCCGGCAGCCCTCTTCACTAACCTAACCTATCCATCCACATCGAATGTCTGCCAAACAGGCAATGTCTAGTTAGAACAGCCACTGCTTCGGGAAAGGACTCCCTACCTAATTTGAATAGCTGCCTAGTGTGGTAAGCAAAATAATTCGATGAATTTGAAAATAAAACGATATACGAGAACGCAAAAACCTTAGCTTGAAAATGAAATTTAATTTTAATCTAAAGCGCAGAACTTTCTTTGCCTGATCATTACCCAATTGGATAGTTCACAAAGGTAGGATATTTCCTTAATTTCTTGGCGTTATTACAGTGATCTGGTCGCTTCGCTTTTCGCCTTTTTCTTTCGAGGATATGACATTCCTCATTAATATAGAGTCAATATTTTAGTGGATAACATGACATTCTATTGTGACAAATAAAAAGGATTATGAAATTTTTTGACACCTTTTCAGAGTTCGAATACATTATACGTGCTGGATATTTAATAAGAGAACACAAACCACTAGAGGTATTTACAAAACTACGTGAAGCAGTACTGGATCTGAGTTCCATTAAATACATTACAATTGAGTTATTACTAAGAAATGCTATTTTGAGAAATTATGCCTGGAAAAGTAAGGCGCTGAAACCCACGTTGGGCGCTCCTGCTTCAAAAAATAATATAGGACGGTAAAAACTTAAACAACATTCTAAGAAAAAATTGAGATATTTGCCATCAGAAAATTGAAATTCAACGGATATAACATCGAAGACGAAGTAATGTGACCGGAGAACGCCCATACCCAAATTTTGAAAAATGTGAATACAAGGCAAATTAAATTGAAAAATCTTTTCAAAAAGAATATCAAGGCTAGTTTTTTGCATTTTAAGAACGTGAAGAATGAATTCGACTAACGAAGGCAAGGTTTTAGAAAAGTTACAATTACTTAGTTTATTACTTAGTTTTTATAAATTTATTTTTTATTATGAGGCATTTGTTTTTTGGAAACTTTTAAGTTTTCTTAGGCTTGAAAAATAATTTAATCAGTGTATTTCCTAACAGAATTTCTATAAACCGTTGTAGATATTGCGATTACTTCATTCATCTCAGTACTACAGAGATAAGATTAATTTTGTTTGCCGTAGCTCTCATCGGTTTGTTTATGTTTTGCGGCTAGCAGAATACCATTAAATTTTTCAATTTATATAAAGTGGACTAATTTAAATTGAGATTTATAGCTCTGACCAATATATGCATAGCTAAAACCAAGTACTATTTAAAGTGCATTTGTTCAGAAGTGAAATCAACAAAAATAACATTGATTGTGAAATCCAACTTTAGTATTTTAGTGACCCCTAAAATGCAGTGTCAGTTTGCGATACATGTGATTGATTGCAGTCGATATCTACGATATGATTTTAATAATAAAGATTATACTAATAAATAACAATATTTACAATCTGTCAGCCGATAATAATGCACTTTAATTTTAATCGAATCGAAGGTTAAAGGTTGAAGTACTACGAACTAGTTACATAATTTAAATTTTTAAAATCACATGGTAACTGATAGTATTTCGAATTACGCGAAACGAAATCATCTGCGCAAAGTCATTACAGCTAAGTAATGGCTTTTTTCACGTCTATACGTTTAACCGGTGACCAGCAACACACACTAAAACTTAGATATTGGATAAAATATTTAAAGTGGAGACTTACGTTTAAACACCTTTACGGCTCGAAAATGGAACTTTCCCTGGAAACTACTTCTGAAATGTGTCTTAGAGCGCCTATCTAGTAAATATCAGCTGGAATATTTTCGTTAAAAAAATGTACACTTATAAATGTGACTATGACCCACAACAAATTGGTTATATCTAAACCAATTTACTAAAATCGAAGCATCACCCCCTCTAATGCTGCTATAAAACATCTTATCAGTAGAATATCAGATACTTGTCGTACTTTATACTCATTATCAGAAAACAGATTATATTTGGGTATTCAAATAAACTACTTACAAGAGAGATGCTGAATGATTTTTTTTCTTGATGTCAGTATTGCCAATTTTATAAATTCGGAATCATATACATTATAGTATAAAATATATAAATACATGCTGATTTAAATATACACTTAACGGCAAAAGTTTGCATACACCTCGATTATAAAATGTTTTTGTATGATTGCGTCGAATAATTATACATTAAGACACAGAAATAGTTTTCAATTAGTCTAATGATATAATGTTACAAAATATGCAAAGAAGTTTCATTATTTTGCATTAACTAAGATATACAAGAGTTTTTTTTAGAAACTAGTACAAAACTCTACGCCAAAATCTACATACATTTGCGAAAAAGGGAACTTATGACCGTTATTTTTTCACCTTGAAGTCAAATACTCATTCTAAGTGTGAAATTCAAACGAATAATCCATTTTAATAAGTTTAGTTTATTTTTGGATTACTGTTAAAAAGGTTTCAAAACGGAAAGTAATATTGCCATAAATAGGAAAACTAGTAATGAAGTATCATTTTAAAGGGAAATCACAAAAAGAAGTTGGGAATTTAGTTGACGAAACTCCTTATTATTCAAAAATAATAAGGAATTAGAAAAATAGAATCTTTCATTTTCAAGTCTCGCACGGGTCGTCCAAGAGTGTGCAACGATAGAGAAGAATAGCATATAGCGCGCAAAGTAAAACTAAGCCCCCGCTTGTCTGCAACAGAAATTGTAGCTGAAATTTTAGAGTAAACTGAAAAATTTTGCGATCCCGGTTTCGCAGAGTACTAAAAAAGAAGAGGTTTAGAAGCAAATACGCCATAGATCATCAGAATCGAAAATATATGCTAAAATTTGCAAAATCACATAAAAATCATGAAAATCATGAAAAGGTTATGGACGGTGGCAAAAATAAATTTAGTATCTTTGGCAACGATGGGCGCATACAAATTTGAATGAAACCTAGTACGGCTTATGAGTAAAGAAATCAACAAAATAAAAGTGCAAGCCACACTCGTTGCATTATAGTTTTATTTCACAAAGACAATCGGCCAACAGTTTTTCGAAATTGTGTGAGAGAGAAAAATCGTTAAAATCAATACACTCTCGATCTAATACCAATATGAACACCATTTGATGATTTCATTACAATATTAAGTTCAGGTTCAGGTACATCACCTAACGGCAAAAGCTCATAGTGCCTCAACATTTTCGTTATGAAACTTTTCATTTCCAACATTGCAAACTTCTGGCCAATACAATTACGTGGTCCAGCGCTGAATGGAACATAAACATAAGGATTAGTCTTTTCCGTTGAATTTTCCAGTAAATGACGATCTGGATCGAATTTCTCAGGATCTGGAAAATATTTTGGATCCTTCATCATAATAAATAAGGGAATAATTAGTTCTGTCTCGACTGGAATGCGGTGGCCCCCTGTGGGTGAAAAATAGAAATAAAAATTATGTTTTCACAGCTAAGTATGTAGCTGTATGTAAGTAAAAAGTATACAGTCGAATCATAATGACTCACACAATTTATAATTAAATTTTATATTTCTGTATTATTTTCATTTGTTCGATCGCTCGATAGCTAAAAATCATGGAGCAAATTATTAAAAATGGCCAAAAATTATTTTCTGCTTGGCAAAGAATATGCTCTGCCAGATAGCTGAAATAATCACCTAGCGAAATGAAGTCAGGAAAGTTATTTTTGAGCCACTGTTGAGTGGATTTCGTTATGTGTCCGGAAGTTTTTCCAGATATTGTAAGCGAATTTTTTACTAATGTTGGTGAAAAAGTGAATAATCTTTAACTCTTTGGTGCCGGCGGCCATTTTAGTGATATTTTAAATATACGTATTATTCTGTTAACAAATAACTTTTGCAAAAACAAAGTTTCTGGAATGAATTTTGAAAGTCTTCTTAATGTGAATATAATAATATTTTTGAAATTCTTAACCCTATGTGTGCGCTAGGCGCCTAAAATGAGATTGGGAAAATTTGAAATTTTTTGAATAGCGATAGCTGCTGACCAGATTTTTAGATCACTATGAAACTTAAAATATATATTGATATTATTAAGTTGTAGACTTGTGTAGTTTTTTGTGAGCGTGCTGGCAACCCTGCAGCCACGGCAGGCATTGAGAGTGAAAACCTTCAAACCATCGATTCTAATGAAAAATTTTCGTCTTTTACAGTGAAAACCAACTCATACAGGAATCTCATGCTTTATCTATGCATCCAAAGCAAAACTTTTGAGATTACACTTCGGACCAGAACGGTAACCCTCCTCCAATTCACCTATATTTTAAGCATCAGAAACTTCTGCTCACGGGAACTCACGATCCAATTATCAGATACATCTGAAATTAGCAGAATGTATCGGTATTAAGTAGGACCAGGCCTGATAGAAGCGATTTAGGAATGCGGGCAACTCTGTGCCAGTGGTGCCATCTTGAAAAATTATAAAAACAAAAACTGCTTTTTGCCCTATGAATTCAGTCACCAGATTTCCATGAAATTGACAAAGTAGCTGAACCTTCCTGTAAGCCGTGTTTCGTAAAAATTAAGTTGAAAAATTCGTTTGGTGCTGCCAGTTATGGTAATTTTGGTGTCTTGGGTTTTGAAAATTTGCTCAAGAGAATAATGACTTCTGCCATATAGCTTCCAGTGCAGTCATGAAATCAAAACGAATTTCATATGATAAATGGAGCTTATTAGAGGCATTATTCAAAAGGAATCTGGTTAAAAAACCATGATAGGGCTGTCAGCTATTGTTGGTTTTGTATTTTCGTGTCAATAAATGCTTACATGAAGTATTCATATCGCGAATATTTACAATACAAGTAAGCTACCAATGTTTAAATGTCTAAGTTTTAGAAATGTTTCTGTCCCAAAAATCGTTCGTTTTTTAATCCCAAACATCTTTTAACCCTGTAACTTTCGACGAAATCATCGGATCAAATTGAGATCGATAGAGTTATTTGATTTTGACGTGAGGCTATTGTGGGAAACTTTTAGTTGCAGTGCTGATAAAATGCAGCAAGCACTGAGCATTTTCTTCGTTTGGGTTATGTTTTGCAATTTTTAAAGTTTTGCAGTGTTTGACTTTCTTAAATCTTGAAATTCATGCAAATGGTAGTCTCGAAATCCTTTCCACCCTATGAGTTTAATGCATTGTTAATAGCAAAGTGATTTTCACTCGAAACAGGTTGGAGCACTCAACTAATATGCACTCAAATTCTGCACGATTCTTCTATTGTTTATCGAACATTTGTATTTCTAGCGGTTCAGGTGTGCTAGAGCTTTTTTGAGTATTGATTGGTTTCATAATGTCGTCCAAAACACATGTCTGAAAGACTTTCACCAAAGACTTGACTCCATTTCGTGAAATTTAATATTAGCAGTGCCATTACTGTCAACTTCTCACTTATACGGATTGTTAACCGTAGAAATTACATCTGAAACTCGCGATAATTTTGTCGATCAGATTCCAATGGTTAAGACTGCATCATCAGTGATGTCAAGTCGTCAGTCAGCATTCTTTACCTTTCTACTGTAACAAATGTTTCTCTGATTTAATTCTTTAGTGGATTTTTTGTAAGCCCACCTAGTTATTTTTCACAACTCGAGTATAATAATAGGTGGGTTTTTTGCTAGAATAGAACTATGCCGCAAAAACAACGATCTAGTATAAAACAGCAGTG
The DNA here is from genome assembly GCA_947369275.1 of Nemotelus nigrinus. NCBI lineage: Eukaryota > Metazoa > Arthropoda > Insecta > Diptera > Stratiomyidae > Nemotelus > Nemotelus nigrinus. Next base: position 157,291,713 of record OX376373.1, read on the forward strand.
CATTCGCTAATACTGACATAAGTGGCTGTATTCGCTGTGGTAGCACAAAACAGCTGAAAATAAAGGGAGAAAATAACGAGTGTAAACTACCACAAGCGATTGAAAATAGAAAAAGAACTAACAGGAAATTACCCTTTTTAACTTTCTACACATTATGAGGGCCTTTTTCTAATTTCCTGACCACCAAAACATTCAACATCACCTTGAAAAAACCAAAGCCACCTCACAGCAAAAAAGACAACTTCTTATAAGCTTTTCTTTTTTCCACAAATGAGGAATAGAATTTCTGTACTAGTGAATTTACTGGTACAGGATTGTTGTGGTTTCCATTGCGTATACTTTGTTCTCTGCTGGATAGAGCAGCAAAAAAACACGCCTAATATAATTTTGCCAAGTTTGTATCTTCCATGACTGGATTTTCTGTTTTCGTTGTAGCTGTCATCTGGTTCAAGCATCTATAGCTATCATGTCACTCGTGTTTTGTACATAGATCTCGAACTAATCTTATATCTTCGAACAAGTTGCCTGACGACTGCGGTCGCGAAGTTTTAGTTGCTGCTCGCAACACACTTAGCGTGACCTAGCGTGATTCAACAGGCGAGAAGAGGTACGAAGTCGATAAAAACTTCATACCCCTCCCCGCCAGTTGAATGTATCCTTGTTCGGATATCTGCTACTCAATCTACTTCATTACGTATATCCTCGATTTATATCCCATGTTATAGTTCTATTGTAGTTTATGAGCGTTTTTACGGAGATTTGTTTTTCGTTTCTTAATACCTACTACCCCTTTTCTTTCGTTCTTTTATGTGGGAATTTTAATATTTCAGCTTAATGTGGAACGCAAACTTCACGTAAGATTTCCTTAGCAACATCCTTCTCTTTCTTCTCTTGCTCTTATTCACAGTTGAATAATAGGCCTAATGTTAATAACAGAATACTTGATTTTGTTCTTGCTAGCTCTTGTTCGTGCTAAAAAAAAAAGATTTAAGATGCGATGAGTACTTATAATGGTCACATTGAAGCCTCCATATGATCCTGTCATCAGAAACCCTTCTGGTCCTACATCCATTCCCTTGAAGAATCTCCCTCTATCCCTTCTGTTATGTATCTAAATGATTTGTCTGTTTCCTCGCAACAAGAAATATGTGAGCTGTTTGAACATTTCTTTTCTTCCGCTGCCTCTTAGCTTAGGTCATCTTTCTCTGTTAATATTTCCTCTTCAGATATTAATAGCTTTTGTTTGTTTTTAACGAACCCGTTGGAGGTCGAACGTTTGCTTGTTAGCCTAGACAGTAGCGGCAACTGTGGTCCTGACGGCATACCTAATATTTTTGCTAAGTCACTGTCATCATCTTTGCGTATTCATTCATCTCCGTTAGTAATTTTTTTCATACCTTCGTGATCGTGCTTGTTTGGTAACGGCTAATTCTTGTTCTTTTTCCCCTTCTATTCTACTTCTGGTGTTCCGAAAGGCTCAATTCTTGGTCCTCTGCTTTTCCTCCTGTTTGCAAATAATTTTCCATCCCTCTTTAATTCCCCGTGTCTTTTTAAGCTGACGATCTGAAAATATTCAGGTTGATTGAGTCAGTGGACTGCTCCCTGCTGCAAGATGACTTTTCTGCTTTGAGCAACTAGTGCTCTGTCAATCGTATTATCCGTAATGTTGCTAAATGCTTCCAGATGTCCTTTACATGTAAATTATCCCGCATCATGTTTCCATATTCCATCCTGCTTTTTTCCTGATTGATAATTTCATCGACTTTGGTGTTGTGTTTAACACTAAACTAACATTTAACGTCCACATTTTGCGTGCGGCTTCATTCTTAGAGCGTTCCGACCTTTTGCTGATATTTGCATCCCCGTGTATTCAGGCAAACACAAATATAATCCTGTACATCTCTTTCATACGTAGTGTCCACGAATATTGTTTGCGAATTTGGTATCCTCATTATCGTTTTCTGATTGAAGATGTTGAGTCTGTGCAACGCAAATTTATTTGCTCCCTGTTCCTCAAGCTCCGTATTCATTACTGTGAGTATAGCATGCATCTTTCCTTCCTGTCTCTTACAAAATGATTAATGGTTCTGTTATGGCGCAATTACACTCTCTCCGAGACATGATAAACGTAGACGAAATGAGAGTGTAAATGGTCGCAACGTCTATTTTTTCATGGCAAGCACGAGTGTATAAATGACTTCCGTCTCGCGTTGACCGTCTCGCCCTACCTCGGTGCTACTCAAAATGATGTCGGTTTTACGCATCCAGTCAAAGGGATTTGAAAAAGGTCTGGTGCTGGCTCCGATGATATTTACAAAACTATTTGGTTTGCCCATGAAATCATGGGCAAGATGCATCACATCGGACAGGATGCATCATATTGGACAAGATGTATGTGTACGGATAGGTACAAGGCACACTGGTCGAATATTTATAAACACATTTTTTAACAGAGAAAATGCCACCTAGCTGCACGGTATTACCACTTAAATTTCACACCATGCAGAAGGGTGCGAAGTTTAAGTGTACAGATATGCATATTGCCTTGTTTGCACATATGGCGAACGTTTCGTCGAGGAACTTGTGAAATTACTTCCCTCCATGTCTTCGCATGAAAAAAAAAACAGGTGAGAATAGACAAGGTGATCATCACACACTCGGCTCGCCAGCATTTGCCATACATGTAAACGCGGCATATCCCGTAGGTAGGTAGGTATCCTTTCATAAGATAAGCCATGTTCACCCTATGTCTTGCTGAACGTCTTGTCGATTGTTTTGCCGGATGCTCTCACGAAACGTTCGTCCTGTGTATAATTGCGGCATTACATATATCCCTAGTGTGCAGTTTTCTGTTCGTGACTCGGTAGGCTCTATCAGGTCTTAATTTACCCTCAACGTACCGTTTGCTCGTACTCATACATATTTTCATTCTCCAGTTTTACGCTTGCCTAGGTAACATAATTGCTTGAATATTGGTTCTATTTTTTTAGGAGGAATTGTGTTATCATAGGAAATGAATTATTGAAATTGCTGAATATTCAGTTTCATCTCTGTGTTAAATGATGATTCAATTTAACTAACCGCCTTTTGCATACTTTGATTAATTTGAATTTATAAAAAAAATTTCTCTTTCCTTTACTTTTCTGTGCTTGAAGTTTTTTTTACTTTATTTCATTTTCATTATGTTCTTGTTTTTTATAAGTTTATTCATTGTCTAGTCTTTAATTGGATTTATATCTGCTGATTTAGACAGTAATAAATAAATAAATCACTTCACAGTACGATATACAAAATTACATGTGAATCCGAATTGCCCGCAACATTTTTTGAGATTACTCCTTTTCAATCAAACATTTTCTACTTGAATCTTTTCACAATCGATCGAAAACGAATGCAACCAAAAAATGTTAATGTTCATGTGATATTGTTGTCGAAATGTCAAAAAGCAGTCAACATGAAATAGATGCATGCAATATTTCATCTAAAGACAAAGCGATTAGTCGGTTGTTACTAGTTCTGACTAGCTTAAATATTTATATAAGAGTAGTTTGTAAATGTATATTAGATGTTTGCTAGTGAATATATGTAGATGTTAGTTCAATGCACATTATATTATATAATCAGTCCTACAAAACAGTCATCCCTGTCATCTTATTCATAGAGAGAAAAAAACTATATTACCTATTTCAACTTCTTCAGTGAATTCTCGACCAATTATAGGTACAGGTGGAAATAGCCTCAGCGATTCTTTAATGACACGTTCCATATATTTGAGTTCTTGCAAATCATTGTAATCAACCCGTTTGTTTTTGTCAGTTCCAAGGACTTGTCGTATTTCATCAAACAACTTTTGCTGAACTTCAGGATGTCGTGAGATTTGGTAGAGCGTGAATGATATACCCGATGTCGTTGTATCGTGTCCTTCGAACATGAAAGTATCTACTTCTTCTTGAATATCTGCATTACTTAAAGGGCTTCCATTGACGGTGGATTGTAGTAAGATATCCAGGAAAGCCATTTTCTTACGGATACCAATATTATCTTCCTGGTAATCTATGGATGCATTTGTAAAAGAAACGCATTTTCAGCGTCAAACGTTATTTTGAGCCGAAACGGAAAGAATTTTTAGAGGTATCTTAATTTTTAGAGGTATCTCAAATAATCATAATTCAGTCGAGTCTTATAGGATATGCCAAGAGAAAGAGTAAATACCATTTTCGTTTCCGATTGCCAGTTTCTGTTCCAACATATCACGACGCTGTTCAATCACCTTCCGCGTGAAACTGTGCAACACTTTCAAAGACTTGTCATGTAGTCGCTTTTTACCAGGTGCCAACAAGCGGAAGGCCAAATTGCTTTGATAAAAAGGGTTTGCGAGGCGAAGCATCATTATTTCTGAAATGCTAATTAAAATGAGGTTATCGGGAAACCAAAGACAACGCAACGAAACTTACTCCGAAACAGCTCGCACATACTCACAGTTTGAATCAGTTTGGGCGTTGACTTTGACGCCCATGGCTGTCTCTGGAAAAAATTGATGGTTTTTTATATGTGTCGTTTATATTTGACACTGAAAAACAATCTCACCAGATATGACATCCAGCGCCGCTAGCGTTATATACGGAAAAACATTGAAAGCTTCTTTGTCATCTGCATGTTTTTTTAAACGATCCACCAGCACAGAACTCTGTCGATCGAAAACTTCAACAAATTGTTCCAGGATCTTGAAATGAAATGCCGGAGTGATAACTTTTCGTCGAGAGTGCCATTTTGATCCCGAACTAAGAAGCAATCCTTGACCCAGCCAGACGTTCAAATGATTATAGAGAATGTTCTTTTTAATATTCTTTGTACTATTCAGGACTGTTTCGAGATAATCGGGACGTACTATCACCAGAACTAGATCGTAGAAAACCCAAGCGCGAAAAATTCCATTGTATAATTTTGATGCGTCTTGCATCATTTTAATTGAAGCTAAAGAAATGAATGTAAGTGTTGGATGGATGGAAATATCGGTTTTGATTTTTTTTACCTTTTACATTCGTAGCAAAGAATATGAGAAAAGTTCCAATGAATGGGACTGTCATTGGGCCGGGAACAGTATAAATCATGTCATTTCTTCGTTTTCTCTTCATGTAATCCACGAAAAGAGCCAATGAGAACAGAACAACGAAAATCGTGAATATCATGTTGTATGATGGTTCTGGAATTATTAAATCGGCGCATTTAAATAATTAAAAAACTTTTTAGGAAAATTAACAACAAAAGGAAACATAAAAAATAATGAAAATTGCAAATGAGAATATTGAATGAAAATAAACATGATCAAAAACGCAGTAGTGATAATAAAAGTTCTTGTAAACTATCGTCTGCTTATAGAAAAAAAAACCGGTTAAAAAGATATTTTTTCCCAGTGAAGATCGGTCCGGGTGCAACTGTCGTAAAAACTGTGTCAGTATCTTTCTTTAAAGCTTGCAAGCCAATAAAAAATCCCAATTGATCTTGACACATTACCTAACTAAAGTATGGATATGGCTTATCAAACCCAATATTTTCTCTGCAATATCAGACGTATTAAATGATGCTATAAATTATGAATTTGCAATTCCACGTTTGCATACATTCAAAAATTCGATTGCCGGTTGACAGATCTTAAGATTTGATTTAATACTATTTTTCTATTCGAGGCAAGTGTGGATTGATGTCAGATTTAAATAAATAATTTTTAGTGATTTGTTGATTATTTCATTTTCTGAAATTATTATTTAGTTATTTTTTATTTGATTTTATTTTTTGCACTTAGCTAAAAAATCTAACCAAAAAAAGTATTGCAACTGGAAATTTCGACACTTTGAAAGGTAAAACATATCCTTGTCAGTCTTTGACTCAACACTTTGTCCTTCTCTTATGATATTTTTGTATTTTTCACAAGATTATTCTTTAATTAGCCACTAATTTAACCTCAAAACCACAAAATTTATTATTTGTAACTACAACACCAGTTCTATAGTCCAATCCAAACTACTCACTTTATTTATCTGCACACAATTAGATTAGCTTTATAATAATCTTACTCCTAAACTAAACACCTCAGCAAACAATTTCAGCTACCACTCACGACTGAATTACTTTTCAAATTTTGCACTCACCAAATAAATATCTTATCAAACACATTAATAAATCTGAAATCGATCAGCTGGTGCATATCGAAAAATCATTTCAAATTTCGTTTATTTTCGACTCGAAAACGCACTTCAGCTTTAAGAAAATCATCAAATGAAATTTTTTTTCGGAAATATTGAAATTCGATAAGGTTTTGGGTAATGAATAATTTGTGATCGTTAGAAAAGTAAATAAATATGAAGATGAACTCTTCTTATCTCGAGTAGATTTTGATAGTTATAAATTATAATAAAAATAAGCTTTCATTTTCAATGTTATTGATAAGAAAACTGGATTCAGTTTTTATGTAAACGAAATTCCAAGCTAAAATAGAGTATTGATAATAAACTTGGCATAAATAATACGATATATATAAGCTGAATTGCCGATGGTTTTAAATTTAAGAAATCGTTGTTCCTCAGACAACAATAATTCTTCTCTTTTTTAACCACAAGTTTGGCATACTCAATGTTGAAATTTGAAATTTATCATTAAAAAGTGAATACTCTTGCTTTTATACTATAGTGTATAAATTTCATAAAGCAAACATCACTCACACCCTAATATTAATTATTTTTTTTACATTTTGTCCTTTGTCACACTACTGTGGATACTCTTCCGTTGATACACTTCATTCCACATACAGTCCACAACTCTCCACACAATTCACAAAAACAAAAAATTCATAAACATATCTTGGTTAAAGCTTAGTGCTTTGTCTTCACTTTTTCCCATTGTCAAAATTTATCTACAAAGAATGATCAAGCAATGGATCTTGCGTGGATCTGGGTACTAGGCTTAAGATAAAGTTTCCAAAAAAGAATAATTTTGAAATATGGATTGAATTTGGTTCGGAAGAAAAATAAAAAGGTACTATTTCAGTTCGAAGAAGTGATGGGGCATTCAAGTAGATTAGTTTTATAAGAATACCCGGCGAAATTGTCCGAAAAGTCGTCTGGCTAGCTCGAGTAAACTACCAAATTTGTGACCTCGATTAGTTGCACAAATATTTCTTGAAGGAGATGTATTGAAAGTATATACTGTCATGCCATCAGCTTTTCAACACATAAATACATGACGCTATCAAGTGGTCAAGCCATCAATCCTATAAACCACAAAGCCACAGAGACACCAAGCCACAGAGGCACCAAGCCATCTAGCGAGTACACCAAGCCTTTACACCATATTCTGATAAAGGCTTGCGATCGTCTAACCATTAACTGTTGAAGATGTTAGCTTATACATCGTTCAAGCTTTCATATGATCGATCGACAAGCCTTGAAGCAGTGAACCCATCGAGCAATCAGTCCATCAGACCACTAAACCTGTAAAACACTGAAGCGTCAAACCTTCATTATCACAAGATGAATCCGACAACTCCACAACAGGCATATTAGCACTTATTTTAACCATTTAATTCACCGAGGGCACTCCTGGAAGATAATTCAGAAATAGAGTCTGCAGAATAACTAGTGAAATGACTCGTCCAGGAAATCAAAGATACCAGCCGCACTAATCCATCCGATCAGAGATTCTCATGCTGAAGTTGATTACAAGATCAGCCACTCCAGACGATTGAAAGTAAAATAGTCATATTAATTTATCAATATCCATACATTTTTCAAAATTTTCGGGAAATCCGTTTAATTTTGAAAAGCAAATTTTTTGTTTTTTTACAATTTTACTGTAACATACTAATAACACTACCTAGCCTGTACAGTAACTGGAATTATATATATAACTGGAAAATCTACCTTACACAACAAATAGGTCAATTTTATGGTTGATCCAAAAGTAATGATAATCAATATAAACCAAGGTGGTTAAACTAAAAAAAATATTTATTTTTCAACAACTCTTAACAAGTGCATCTTTTTTGTCCAAACTCTCTTAAAACATCCCAACAGCACCCATCGATATCAAATATCTTACTTCAAAGGTGCTTCCTTAGCCGAGGAAAGAGGTAGAAGTCACTGAGAGGTAGATTTGGCGAATAGGGTGGATGTTCAAGCAGACACGGCAAACTGCCAGCACTGCAGCTCGCAGTTTGTCGTGTCTTGTTTCTTCAATAGCATATCTCAATTTTCTTATTAGGTCTGCGTAGTAGGAACCTGATATAATGGCTTTCTTTTCCAAATATTTCACCATAATAATCCATCAGCGTCCCCAAAAACTGATGCATAGCCTTGCCCACTGAACACGAAACCTTGAATTTCTTTGGCATCGGTGAAGAGGGTCGCTTCCAGGCTATCAATTGCTGTTTGGTTTCTGGATCAAAATGGTGGATCCAGCTCTCGTCCATAGCTACGAAACGTGACAAAAACTTCTCCAGATCTGTATGGAACTTTTCGAGATTCACCCTCGAAATGGTGACTCGTTTCTCCTTTTGCTCATCACCTTCTTCATATGTAATTCGTTGGGGACGATTCTTTGCGCACTGCCATACGACATCACTGTGACCTCAGCTACATGCCTGATGGTCACTCTTTGATCTGCCAACACGATATCTTCGACTTTTTTCACGTTGTCTTCAGTGAGAGACGTGGATTGACGTCCTTCGTAGTATTCATCTTCAGTGGATGTTCTTTCCAGCTTAAACTCCTTGGCCCAGCGTGCAACGGCGGAATATGGTTGAGCAGAGTCCCCTAATGTTTCCACCAAGTCGCTGTCTATGTCTTTGGGAGATATTTTTTTCAAACACAGGTACTTAATGACAGCTCTGATTTCGCTGTTCTCCATTTGCATGTTCTCTCTTCGACTGTTCGTATTCAAATGAATGTACCTCCCTGGAATCATGGCCTGTGTATAGGTTTTTTTTTTGCTGACTTAATGAGTATATGAGGTAGTACAAAAACATTCTTTTTTTAAAATTTTTTGCGAACTGGAAATAGACGATTATTACTACTTTTGGATCAACCTTCGTACTTCTCCAAATTCATTTCATTTTGATTCAGTATTTACTGAATTCATCTTTCAGTACTTCACTGCGCTGCGTATTTGGAGGTTAAAATAGTTAAAATAATTCTTTTGAAATGTCAATTGAATTTGGTTTGAAAGAAATAGTGCGCAATGCCTAGCACTAGAAGCACTAATGTTCGAAGATAAATTTGAGGAATTGTGCAGATTTTGAATGTTTATTCTACCATGCATGCTCTTTATTACAGCCAAACTCTTTGAAAAAACATTGATCTCAAGAAAGCATTGAAGCTCATTGGGTGGAAAGGTTTTCAGGCTAATAACACAATGGTAGCATATGTAGGTACAGAATTAACAATATTGCCTGGTGCTGGCGACCCTCTGCTAGAAACAAAACCAAAACTATACCAAATCTACTTCACGTTAAGGCCAATCTACCCTGTCAATTTAGTTTGAACCGATGAATATATTGGAAGTTATAGGTGTGCAAAGAAATCTAGGGTTTTAACTTTATTGAACTTAAAAAAAAAAACGTTTTACTTTATTTGGGGTTACCTTAGTAAAACTTTTTAAATTTTTTGAAATTTTAGAAATTTTTGTTTATTGTGACTAAAAAATCAATACCATTTGAAAATTTTATAATAACATCCCTTACTGAAAAAAAATTACAAAAAAACAAAAACTATTATAGCTGGCAACCCTATCAGGGTTTCTCGACCAAATTCCTACTGTATATGGCCTACAATAGGGTTCATTTACTATAATGATATCGTTTTGATTTCATGACTACACTGGAAGCTATAGAACAACTGCGCGAATTTTCAAAATTCAAGACACAAAAATTACCATAGTCGGCGGCAGTTCCAACCTTAGTTTTCAAACCAATCTCTACCAAATTTGGCTTAGAGTAAGGTCCAGCAACTGTGTGAATTTTGTTAGAAACTGGTGGTTGAATCGAAATTTATAAGGCAGAAAATATTGTTTTTCTTAGTGACTTAGTGAGAGCAGTTTTTTTCTGCCACAGGGTTGCCCATATATCAAAATTACTTCTATCAGACCTGAACTATAGGAGTTGTTTTAAATAGAAGCTGCTTTTTTTTTTAAAAAAAAAAGAGCGAAAACTTCACAAGAGGTGATGATTTGAACAGGTCTCCACTTTCAGTACCTGAGCTACAAAAAAATTAAAATATCACTAAACTGGCCGCCAGTGCCAAAGGGTTAAAGATAACTGACATTTGGTGAAACATGGACGTATTTCATATGCACACTAAATGTATTTTGAAAATTTCAGCTCAATCGAATAGCGCGTTCCCGAGATAAAGGGTCTGAATACTCTTTGTGATATGTATTCGAGTATATATGTATGAATATAGAAAAGTGAATTTTTGACCAAAGCGATTTTAATATTAATGTTCATCGAATATTAGTAAAAATTGCTCAGGCTCCTAGCTTATGGCAATGTTTTGGAAATTTTTAGCCCCTTCAGGGCGGGAAGTGCATAAAAGTGGGCAATTGTTTAAAATTTCAAATTGAAACAACTTACCCTTGGGTCATCAAACGATTACGAAAACGACAGAAATAAATAAAAGAAAAGAATGTAGGGCAACTTAATAGCACGGCAGGTACGCAAGCAGAAATCCTATAGAACGTTTAGCACAACCGTTGACTGTAACATAGTGAACTTTTACACAATCCAACTCAGCGCAAAAATTATTCTCGATAAAAATTGATGTTAGCGTTTACATGGATCAGCTCGGTAGTTAAAAGGAAAACCTCATAGTAAAAGGAAAACGTCAAAAAGTGGATAGTATACGAATCATCGTACCTGACCTCTTCAACTCCATCCTCGCCTTATAAAACTGGAAATTGAACCGAGTAATTGGCTATTTGCTACGTCAGGGCCCAATGGTTGCTCTCCAACACTAAGGAGAGAGTCTGACGGAGGCCTGTCACCTCAGGTACGGCACAGAGGTCGATCTTAAGACCTGGCTTCTGGAATATCACGCACGATGATCTGCTGCACCTGGAAATGCCTGTGGATGTGTTCCCGGTAGGTAAACGTGATGACGCCGCAGCGGCAATCAGTCCCAGATCTACCAATTTGGACTAAGCCAAGTCATGAGGAGGATGGAGTAATGGATCACCGAGCACCGCCTCCCGCTGGTAGTCGCAAAAACGGAAATGCCATGCTGACGAAGCGGGGGATACCAACTGTATTACCCATGAAAGTTGGCTTTGCCGATGTCGGCTAAGTAGTTGGGGGTGGATCATATCCGCAGGGTACGTGATAAGGCTCTAGTAGCTGCCACTTTACTGAGTAGGCTTATTACTTCATGGAATATCTGTACAGAATGGGTTTTGTGGGCACACCGTATTGCCGGGTACTGTGTAACTGAGCCCGATGATGATTCTTTTTGTGCTGTCACTTCCTAAGTTTAATGTCTACCATTGAGTCCACGCTCGACAATACAATGCTGTAAAACGAGGAGAAGTGACACGCAGTCTCAACATACGTTGAGAAAGAAATGCACATAAAGCGGAAGGAGAATTGTTTTACCGCCCGATGAGCTGTGGTAGTTTTTCAAGTCAGTGTTTAACGATAAGTGAATCGGCACGACCGGGTTAAAGCGGTGCCTAGGTGGATCTCGACTCGGAACTTCGTGGGCTTGTTGATGGTCTTTTTTACTTAGTCAAACCTCACATACCCCGCGGTCTGATATATCACTCGGGGATCTGGAAAGCTGGCCATCTACACAAAGAGAAAAATTGTTCTTGGTCATACATCTTTATAGGGGCAAATATGCATCAAGCACCATAAATAAATATAATTAACTAACAAAAATTTTATTCAACCTACATAAATATAAACTTGTCCTTAAAAACTAATACCTTCTCGCTCTTATTCCTATATGAACACCATTTGTCGATTTCGTAACAATATTGATAGTAGGATTAGGTGCATCACCAAGCGGTAAAAGCTCATAGTGCCTCATTATTTTCGCTATCATAGTTTTCATTTCCAACATGGCAAATTTCTGACCGATGCAATTTCGCGGACCTGCACTAAACGGAATATAAGCATAAGGATTCACTTTCTCTGTGCTATTTCCAATTGTATGTCGATCAGGATCGAATTTTTCAGGATTCGGGAAAAACTTTGGGTTTTTCATCATTATGAAAAGTGGAGCGACTAGTTCGCTTCCAGCAGGAATGTGATAACCATCTGAAACAAACAATGTGTAATTAACAAATCATAGGTTTTCTGAATAATTTTCATACCAATCTTTGTATCTTCTGTGACTTCTCTTGCTACAATTGCGACTGGAGGAAAAAGTCTCATCGATTCCTTAATGACACGTTCCAAATATTTCAGCTCTTGCAAATCGTTGTGTTCAATAGACTTGCTCTTATCAGCCCCGAACACTTGCCGGATTTCTTGGAATAGTTTTTCTTGAACATCTGGGTGTCGTGAAATTAGGTAAAGGGTAAACGAGATTCCTGATGTTGTTGTATCGTGTCCTTCAAACATGAAAGTATCGACCTCTTCACGAATATCTGCATCACTGAGCGCTTTACCGTTTGCTGTCGATCGTAGCAGTATGTCTAGGAATGCCATTTTCTTTTTAGCCCCAATGTCTTCATCATATTTATCTAGATTTAAAAACAAATTATAAAACCAATTGTTTAGCAATATTTTAGTACATAGTTTAATAAACTAATTGTGGTTTGCACCCATCCTGGAAATTGATTTTTACCTCGAGTATTTGTCTGCTTTGACTCCATTTCTAAAGCAGCTCGACGTTTCCGAATAACAGTATTGGCAAAACTGTGCAGTTCCTTCAAGGCTTGGTCTAACATTCTTTTTCGAGATGGTGCGAACATCGCAAATAGGAAATCATTGTGGAGAAAGTTATTAGTAAGTCGATACATCATCGTTTCTGTTATACTGGGAAACAGTAGGAAAAACAAGATTCAAAATCGTTTATGTTACTTTGGGTCACTACTTACTCTGAAACTGCTCGGGCGTACTTGCAGTTCGAATCAGTTTGAGCGTTGATTTTCACACCCATGGCCGTCTCTGAAAATTCAAACTAGCAATACTCGTTTCCAATGCTCATTTGCCAACTCACCCGAAATAACATCCAAAGTAGCTAACGTAATATACGGATACACATTGAAAGCATCATCACTCCCGCTATGCTTGCCCATTTGCTTCACTAAAACACTACTCTGCCGATCGAAAACTTCAACAAACTGCTCAAGGATTTTAAAGTGAAAAGCCGGCGTGATCACTTTGCGTCGCGAATGCCATTTTTGTCCAGCACTGACCAACAGGCCGTCACCAAGCCACACCTTCAATGCATCATAAACTGTACTCTTTTTGATATGCTTTGAACTATTCATAATAGACTCTAAATAGTCAGGACGTGAGATGTTAATGCTCAGCTTGTTAAAAATCCATGCTCGCGAGAAACCGTTGTATAGTTTAGCATGTCTGGTCATCAGGTCAACCACATCTGGAGAAAAACAGCAGAATATAATTTAATTGCCGGAGATGAGTATAGCTTACGAGGAATACCTTTTGTTTTCCTAATGGTGAAAACATAGTAGTTACCGAAGATTGGTATTTGAAGAGGTCCTGGGATACCAGATGAGATTTCATTACGCCTTTTCTTGTTGAGATAATCGAGAAAAATCACCAGTGTGACTAGTGTCAGGAAGGTTACTAGAAACATTTCGATGAAATATTAAGTTTTTTAGTGTAATCCGTATTTATTCTTGAAAACTGATGTCCATCCGATAGAAAAAAAATTGTGATTCGTCGAAAACACGCTCCTTTAACAATCCAAAGCCGGCAAAGTGATCAAATGTTCTGGTGTCTTCTCAGAGAGAACTCTAAGTTTGGAATGAAACCCATAATTTCACCTCTTCACCTTTTATTTCAACTCGTTTGCATGTTTCTTATCTCATTATCTTATCCATACTGATGTTTGGATCATTAAAAACCTTTGAGCTCTTCTGAAAACACACGATTGCTACCCAGAATGCTTGCCTATTTGCTGCCCACCTTAATGTTCCGACGGGCCACTGCTTAGTCACACCTCCAAAGTGTGAATGTACTTAATGTAAACAAGCAAGTGCATACTCGTATGTTCAAGTGATCCAAGTATCGATATATTTTAGTATATCAGGAAAATAAAAATAGTATGGGTTTAGAGATTAGTCGAAAAGCACGATCAATTTTGCTGTTTGCCTATTAAATTTGTTTCGTATTAGGAAAGCTTCAGTACAGTATTATTTCGTGCTGTTGGACTCAAAATTAGCTAGAAGCTTAGTTGCGCTTTTACATTTAATTAGTCAGCTCTGAATCAAATAAACTAAACTGTCCGTGAGTGCTATTTTACAATGGAGAAAATTAGATTGGCACATCATTGCGTTCCAAACACTATTCAGTTGCGGAAGAGAAATAATGAAGTCCACAAGTTGATCCTGCCTTTCAATGGTCATAGCTGCTGTCGAACGTATTTTTCTATGTACAAGCAGTATTGTACATCCTACAGCAAACAAATCTACTGTTTTTGATTGACTGATTGTTTGAGCTTCAGTGCGAATGGAGACCAATGTAGGGCATTTAAGTCCCTTTTTAGCCTTGGTATTCAACTTTCTTGTTCCCATGGTGCCACTTATGACCAGTCTACTTTGTGTTCCAATTTAGTTTAGGGCCTCCCGCCTCTAAGAGTAGTGTTTAATTTGTTTGATCGATTAATTCTGATCCTTGCAGTGCTTTTTCACTTTATTGCAAGCGTGGCCTTAAGTATCGCAGCTAATTCTGCTTGATACATAATGGCCTTCTTAGAAAAATGAAGTCCATTTGATCCTGGGTCCTACGATTTCCGCTCCAGCTCGACAATTCATCCTTGAGCTATACGTATTCCATATTTGCGCCTGCAACTCTTTGGACACTCAGTTGTAGACTACGTAAGAAGCTGCGTATGAAGGGAAATCTTGGCAGACAAATCAATCGAGTTAAAACTACAAGCTTTTCCCAGGAAACTATATGCCGAGCAATAGAATATCAAAGCCCATCTTGAGAAGTGCAAGAAAGGGTATCTGGTGATGTTGCTGTTGTCAGTTCGGAACAGATATATCTTAAACAATTAACTGAAAGTAGAGCATTGTTAACTGTGAAAGATCTCAGTTGTTGATTCTTTAAACACACACACATTTTAAAGCTGATGATAGAAGGTTTCCTCAGATCAATTTACAGCACTCCAAGGCTTCGCTCTTTTATTTCTGTAAAAACTTGGTATAATTGAACTTGGTCGCTTATGCCGGGTTTCCACCAAAGAGACAAAACAAGAAACACGGACAAAAAAGGTGTTTTGTTTACTAAAACAGTTTTCAGAGACAAAAATGCTCGCGAAACTGTTCAGTTTTTACAAAACATTCGTGTTTTTGTTCAGAAAAACATGTTTTGTCCGTGTTTTTTGTTTTGTCTCTTTGGTGGAAACCCGGCATTAGATTCTGGTCAGCAGGGCAAGCGGTCATCACGGCGCACACGGAAACTGGATAGCTCGCTTATAAAGAAGAAAAGAAGAAAGTGATCTAAATATTGAATATGAAGTGAATACTCGCAAGCCGTGCAATTTCCCTCAATTTTCCAAATTCGTTGTTTATGAAGCGATTAAATAGTTGCTGGGCAGCATTTTTGTGCAGTTCAAAAATTAAATGAATTATTTCTTCGAGTGTTAATGTAACGGGCAATCAGCAGTGTAGCTGCTCTTGAGCATATTAGGCCACGAAAGTAAGATTTAATCAAATTTACGCAGCATCAAACATCAAATTTACTCAACATTAAAATCTGCACAAAAACTTTGTACATCAAATTCATGTACAATAAGTAGTTTTCTAGATATGAGGCTGAGAAATGTTTGAGCCGAGCGCATAATCTCTTATCGTTTGCATATAGTGGTGTATACACGCTGAGAAATGACCGAAATCAATTTATTAACATCTTAATATTGTTATAGTAACAGCATTGTCCCTAATACATAGTTTTAACAGCTCAATATTTTATGTTAGGAAGTTACAATATTATATTTGCAGTTTAACATTATATATTAAGCTGTTAGCTTTTTATGTTAAGAACATCTGTAAATATAAATGTTTTAACATCTTAACATAAATATATTAGTATGCCAATATAAATGTATTAACCAAGGGTGGTGAAATTGTTGGTCATACAACAAAGTACATTACTAGTATTGTTAGTTAGGATGTTAATATTAAATACGGCAATAGCACACTGGAATAACCTAATCTTGTCCGATCATCGAAGTTAAGCAGTGTTGGGCGCAGTTAGTACTTAGATGGGGACCTCTTGGGACTATGGTTAATATGGCGTGTTAATATTAATTATTGGTATACCAATATAGTATTGCAAGACGTTAAGGGGACGTAGCACCTTCAAATTAAAAAAAAATGTTTTTTTCAAATACTTGTTTTTTATTGAATAAAATAACATATCTTAATGAAACTTTTTACACATACTTAACGCTTTTTATACTACATAAAAAAAATTGTTAAAATTTTTTTGTGGCCCTCTGTCGTCTGCTACAATTTTTTGGAAAATACACCAAAAAAACCTGGCGTGCATGATAACTGTCCTCAGGAAAGTCTGAAAAAACAAACAAAAACTTGGTTTTGATCAACATCAAAGCGGCCTTGGAATGAACTAAAAAAAAAAAATTTGGTTGAAAAATAACAAAATGGCGGTGTTTTTTCGAAAATCGAGGTTTTTTTCCCCCAGAAATCGGTTATAACTAAAAAAATTTAGTGCCGATTTTTTCATCCGTAGTTCATTCTGAGCATCAGAACGATTGGATAATATTGTTTTTCTTAATCATGCACGCCAACTTGCAAAACGTTGTTTCGAGAAAATCGTGCTTAAAGTTAAAATTCAATATTTTTTGCAATAAATCTTACCGAAAATTAATCTGCGATGCCTGGACCATACAATGTACCTTCTTCTTGATCATACTTCTCCTCTTCCAAAGATTTTTGCTCCCTTCGAGCAGTTTTGGCCTCTTTAGATGCCTCAGTCGAGTGTTTTTCCGCCTGGTCGATTCTTGCAGCATCTCTATGTTCTGCATGTTCCAGCTCACGTTCGGCAATCGTAACTCCCATTACTTGCATTATTTTCAAGATAGCCATAAATTCTTCATTAAATGTACATGTAGAAATATTTGCAGCCATATTTAGTACGTTTTTCCCACAAAAAGTATGTTTGGGGGCCAAATTCCAAACACAAGAATTATAGCTTTCGTTATTATTCTGCGGAAAATTGCCCAAGCAGCGCTTTAATAAATCTTTTGATGATAAGTCATCATAAATAGGCTTTAACATTTCTTGTACCTTATCATCTAAAGGTGGAGGATGCTTGAAATTTTTTAATGCATTATCACCAACTGCCTCCGTCTTGCGCCAGTTACACCAAGTCGTTTCTCCAACAGGACAATAAGAGTGTTGAGGGTTCTCATCAGTTGAAATTTTGTGGTCATATGCTGCCCAAATTTACTTGGGCATATTTTCAACTGAATCAGGATTTCGTCGTATAGCTAGGCCATGATATGTGGCAAAATTTTTCATTAATTTTAGTGTCAGTAGGACTTTTTTCGGAACTTTTTTTGGAGACTCTACACCTTTTTTACAGCTATTTTTTTTTGTTTTTTTTTTTGCCAAGGTTAACTGTTTTTTTGGTTCTTTTAAAGGAAATGACTCACTTATCTTTCTCTACACTTTGGATTAAGTCGATGTAGCGATATAGCGAAGTCAACGAAAATCATAGAAAAAATTACCTTGGAGCGCTTCGCTATATATACTCACAAAATTTTTTTTTATTTTTAATTTCAATTTTATATTATTAAAATCATGTTTTTAAAGCTTCATTCTAACATATTCAATCAAAAAACAAAAATCGATTTTTCAAAAATTTGGAGGTGCTATGTTGCCTTAATATAACTTATTGTCATGTTACTACAATATATTGGCATGTTAATATTAATTATTCAGCGTGTACAGACTATACGATGCAAACAAGCGTAGAAAAACCGTCTAATGCACCCAAATCCACAATTCTTTCTTTCTAAGATGTAGTTGAAGTGGAGCTTTCTACTTAATATTCGTAATAATGCATTCCATAGTAATTTTATGGGTCTATGTGTACCTGAAAATATTTGACAATAAACACATTTCAGTAGCAAAATCTCCATTGGATTTATTTGGTAGTTTGGCCATTTTTTCGTCTTTTTTTCCAGGATTATATTGCAAACTGGCCAGAGAAATCTGGCGTTGATCGTGTGCAGGGTGTAAAAGAAAAAGCTCAGTTATCCGAACACTAAGAAAATCCAATATTTATCACTCACCATCTGGATATTAAGCGTTAGCATTGTAAATTTTGTAAATTCCTAAATAAATCATTAATGTGAGGCAAAAGCTCGTTACAACTCAGTGTAGCCTTTGCAATTTTTTCCTTCATGAATTGAATGCCAGTGATAATTTGTGTCAAAATAGAGCCTCACTTACTGTGCCACTTTTAATAGGACAGTATAATCAAATTACCTTTATAAAACTGTTCAGCTCCGGAAATTTTCGATGGAAAGTGTATATTGAAACCTCTGAAATCGTTTGGTTTGATGTCGCCATCAGAATTAAGTTACAGAAGTGATCAGTGTAAAGGTACCTCGTTTTTATTTTAACGAAATTTAAATCTTGGACACAAGGAGTAATTCCCCCGGTAGGGGCTAGAGGTTCATTGGCCGGACACCCAGTGTTTCGTGTGAAGCAAGCCTTATTCACCTTTAAACCTGCTTTAAACTGAGTGATGATAAAACTACCTGCCTACCTACTTATTTGCATTATAAATGTTTCTCATATTAAAATTTGATGGAAGTATCTATTGGTCAAAAAAAAATATTGAGTGCTGTAAGTGTGTCGACCAATCCTGACAATTTCATTTTCTTCTATACCTGCGTTGGAAGTTATAGAGAGAGAAAAAATGTTTATGATACCGCCCGCCTCATACTCAAAATTCTCGAATTCGAAACGTTTAGTTTTCAAAGATTGCATGAATGAAAAAAGTATCAATTTCAACCGCTAAAATCTAGCGAGTACTGCACCATTAATACTTAATTGTTTTCTTGATCAATGAGTCGAATAAAAAATAAGCTATCTTAAAACTATGGATACTTTTAAAGCTATCACAGTTTTAATGTAACTTGTACAGTATGGTGCGGTCAATTGAACAAACGACTAGTCAGTCCTCAAACATTTTGCTTAATTGGGCAGAACAAATCAATTCTACAGCTCATGGATGCAATTAGTAATGCAGCATCAAAACATTAAACACAGACTTCGTTGAGAAAGGTGACTCACTCTTTGTCGATTCGAATTCTTGTCCACGAAAAATGACGTGCTCACAAAGAATGGTATCTACATAGACAGGGAAGGATTTGACTATTTTACCGCCCTAGCTAGGCCTCAGAAATATTTGCCGCCCTTTTCGTGAATTATATTATATGTAATAATGCGCGATTTTTTTTTCGATTCTCTAGAATATTTCGCTCACAAAAAAAAGAATATCAGAATAAAACCGGCATCGGTTCGTTCGTAAAAATTCCCTATTGTTGCGCCCTTGGCACACAAATAATTATTAAAGTAAAGAACCAAAAGTACTTAAACAAAAACCCAAAAGTACCAATTTTCAATGTTCCGCCTTGCAGCCTTGTTGGTATATGTGAAGACTTTCGAGGAAAAGAAAAAAAACATACCGAACATAAGAACAATTTATCAAATCACCAATCATTCATTTATCAATCATTTCAATTATACACTGTCAATTATATTTTCAGATACTTTCTAGATATTTTTGAATTTCTTTTGTCCTTTACCGTGATCGCATTTCGATATTTATTATAATTCAAACTTTTCAATGTCCGAAAAAAATCATCAGAGGTGAATTGATTCTTTGGAGAATTTGGTTGACTTGAGGCGTTAGGCTCATTCAACTCAGATATATGTATATGACAGAAAACAAAATTTACCACCCCAAAAAAATCGAAAAAAATCGAAAATTAGCCGCCCTGGGCCTGGGCTTGCGGGGCCTAATGGCAAATCTATCCCTGTACATGGAGAATTTCAAAGAAAAGCTTCCAGAGAGCTCCAGTAGGCATAGGCAGAACACAATGAGCTGTCACTTTAGTCATTCTTTGAAGAACCCTCATGCCCAACAAAAATACTGACTATTCGCAATGGAAGACAGTCAGCAAACCTATCATCGGGGAAAGTTAGGTTAGGCTAAAGTGGTTTACGATCAGCAGACGCCTACGGACAGGCGCACATGGCATAAAAGAGGCCCGTTGTGATCCTACACTAATTTACGCTCCCCTAGATACTAAAGCTAAGAAACCATCTACTTCCTTTGATAAACCGCGCTTTCCCCTTTAAATTAACCGGGGATAGTTCGGTCAAATTTGAAAGAAAGGGTGCACCAAGTACCACCACCCTCTTCCTTGCCAAAGCCGGGCACTGGCACATGAGATAGATTAGGGAAAGTTCCACTGAGAAATTTCAATGGAAACTGGACCAAACGTGACAAAGAGAAAGCCTCTATGTTCACAGCTCACTTGAAGCATGCCTTTATATGTGATAGCACAGCCTCAATGATAGCAAAGGATCTACTTTCTGAATTCAATATACATATATGGCAAACAGTCCATTAAAACTGCGAAATCCAAAATATTTCTAGGCATTGATCTCTTCACCAACACCATGCTCAAGCAGTTGCTACCGATGGGGTACGATTTGCTTTCGTAGCTCTTCAATCTTCATTTAGACCTATTAGTCTGCTTTAAAATACCGGAGAAAGTTTTATGGCCTGATCAAAACAGATATGATTTAAGTGTCCTCTCTGAAACCAACCTTTCGGCCTTTCTCTTTCTGTCCATGGAAAATCTCTCAATTTTCTCACAAAAAACATCTATAATTAATTGCGAGAAGTTCTTATATTTTGCAGTTTGCTCATTAAGGGGGGAAATAATTTAGAAGCACGTTATTTTTAGTGATTTCTTTGATTTTTTTTATAAAAAATTCAGCATAATTTACTGAAATTTTATGAATCTGTTTAGTAAATGTTCCAGCAAATATTTTAAATATGTATAAAAAAATATATGATCCATGTTGTATGGTCCATTGCCATTAAAAACAAAGTATGAAAGTATGTTGTATGGAATAGGATGCGACAAATATGGCAATAGCTTGGTGGACAATAAATTTAATTTTTAAATTGTTGGTAAATAAAGATAACTTTCTATTATTTATTTTACAAAATTAATTAGTATACTGTAAAAAAATATATTCAGCCCGCTGACTACCCCTAACCCGTTAAATCAAAATATTTGTAGTAGTCATAAAGTTTTTTTGAGGTCAAATCGGAATTGAGGTCAAATCGGATTAGATCGCCTCTGGTTTTTCAAAATTTTAAACGATGTTTTTTTGGCAGCAATTTAAAGTCCATGAAATTAAAAAAAAATATGTATAAACCAGTAATAAGACAGCAGTCATGGATTGGAGCTTGTACGCTCATCAAACCAGTTCACTTTTAGATAAAATTAACAAATTATATTAAATTAAGAAAGAATACGTTCAATCGCGAAAAATCGTGCATAGATCGATAGATAATCACTTGAACTCACTGTTACTAAATCGGCCACTGATTTCTGCGTTTTAAAATATTAGATTTCTTTAGGAAGTCAAGCTGGAAAGCACCTCAGATTATGGTCTGCGTAGTCTTGCCAAAGGCTTGTGAGTTACTTAACCCTAGTATTTTCATTGTCCTTTATACGAAACGTATTCTTACCATACCTCCATAAAGATTATATGGTTAAATGATGTTTACATCGATTTTGACCTGACTGGATTGTCAGGCTCGAAGTTAGGTTCTTAATCTCTATTCTTAGTTAATATGGAGATGCATCGACTTGCTTCGCACGTATCGCATACAACTTGCGACTTTATCACGATATATGGGCAAAGATAAACAAAACTCAGAACATGGGAAACTGTTAAAACCCAGAAGCGAAAAAAGATAATCATAGAGCCTAAGATACTCAACATAATCTAAATATTCATATCCAAAGCACTTATTAAACTGAGGAATCGGTAGCTCTGTTTGCTGTGGTGCCAATCCGATTCAGCGTTGGTTCGAATCCCGTCATAAACTCATGATTGAATTTGTCCACCTTGTGCTGCTTTCAAATGCCAGCAACAGGGCATAGCACCAGAAATCTATTAACTGAGTGCCATCATAATTCGTTGCCAGTGATTGGGTATGAAAATAGCGCTCTACAAATCGAATTCAATTGCCTTAAATGGAATAATTAAAAACTCCGGCTTCTACCATGCTTGTCTCCGTACTGTCGCAGCTAAGTATTAGCGTCAAAGGGGTTTCTCCGAGGGTTTCCTTCTAATTGCCATCATACAAACAGCAATCTTAAAAAAAAATAACTTTTATTTATTCACAAAGCTAGTTATTCCTTAACTTTAAGCCTAGATTAATCCCATTTGTCGATCTCATCACCAAACTCATCACAGCATCAGGCTCTTCCCCAAGTGGCAATAGCTCGTAGTGTCTCAGGACTTTCGAGATTATACTTTTCATTTCTAGCATGGCGAACTTCTGTCCAATACAATTTCGCGATCCCGCACTAAATGGAATGTAGGCAAAGGGGTTCGATTTTTCTGTAGTATTATCCAAGTCATGTCGTTCTGGGTCGAATTTCTCTGGATCAGGATAAATGTCCGAGTTTTTCATGACAATAAAGATCGGAATTATAAGTTCTGTTCCTGCTGGTACTGTTACACCATCTATAAATCATTGTTATGAAAATTAAGTGAAATTTCGAGTTGAAGAATGGAAATAACAGACTTATGTCAGCATCGTGTGTGATGCGTCGTCCTACAGCTGGGACCGGTGCATACATTCGCATTGATTCCTTGATCACGAGTTCAGAGTACTTTAGGTTTTGCAGATCGTTGAATGTGATTGGTTGGAATATATCATTTCCAATCACGTTACAAATTTCATCGTATAACTTTTCCTGAACATCTGGATGACGCGAAATGCAGTAGAGAGTAAAGCTGATAGCAGATGCTGTAGTATCGTGTCCTTCGAAAACAAACGTGTCCACCTCTTCCTGAATATCAGAATCGGAAAGAGGTTGGCCGTTGATTGTTGATTGTAAGAGTACGTCCAGTAGAGGAACTTTTTTCTTTGCTTCAAATTCACTGTCAGAATCCACGCATCTGGCTGCAAGAGAATTTAAAATATAACTGCTGCAAAAGTATCCTTGATAGTTTTATGTGTTACTTGTCTTCTCACACTCGAACTTCGCACGCCTCTCTTTAATAACACGACTTGTAAACTCATGAAGGATTTTCAGGTTTTCATTTTGTTTTTTTCTCTGCTGTGGTGCCATTAAACCGAATATGATACTGTTCCACATCCAAGGATTAACGACACGGCTCATCATGATTTCACTTACACTGAAATAAAGTCACAGATGTCGATAATAACCTCTGGTTTAAATAAGATCATTACGGCTCTTACTCCATAACTGCTCGAACATAGCTACAACCAGGATCAGTCTGGGCGTTGACTTTGACTCCCATCGATGTCTCTTGAAAGAATACTTATTAGATTGAGGTTTTTTAAATTCCGTTAAACAGCTCTCACCACAAATAACATCTAACGTTGCTAGGGTGACATAGGGATACACATTGAATGAATCCTTGCCGTCCGCATGTTTTCTAAGCTGTTCCACAAAAATCGTGCTCTGTCGATCGAACACTTCGATAAACTGTTCCAAAATCTTGAAATGAAATGCTGAAGTGAGGATCTTGCGTCGCGCATGCCATTTCGCACCTGTACTGAAAAGAAGACCATCACCTAGCCAAGGACGGCCAATATCATACAGCGATGTTTTCTGAATATTCACGGTACTGCTCAAAAACACTTCCAGATCTTTGGGTCTTGAGTTTATTATAAGTTTCTGATAGAAAGCCCATCCAGCCCAGAAATGATTAACTTTGTTTAACTGATCCATCATTAGTTCCATTGTCTCTGCAATAAAATATACAGAAAAGTTGATATCATTCTCGTGATTTTGTGACATCATTTTTCATACTTTGTATATATAATATAATGTTTTATAACCTTTTGGACTCCTGAATTTCAAGATCATTACGCTCCCCAGAAGCGGAAAAATCGACGAACGACCAACTTGAGAGTACATACTGTAGAATTTGGTTTTCCATAAGTAGTCAAAGAGAACCAGTCCTGTTATAATCAATATTAGGAGTAATATGAACATTTTTAAGACGAAAACTGTGAAAGTTCGCTGAGTTTTTATTTTATTTTTATATTTTAGAAAGAAATGTATGTTCTAAAAAGAATCACTCATTCACCCACTGCACTTAACATCAATCGAGAACTTATGCAGAATATTTTTTGAGATAAAAGAAAAACAAAACTAAAACTATTCAAAACTGTTGTATATAAATCTAGTGGCGTCCCTAAGGTATTCAAAATTTATGACTCCAATAATGCTATGAATTACTTATGAAAACTTGAAAATCTTGTGTTCACTGTAAGCTATTGAGATGGTGACTGTCGAGCGAATTCATTCAACGATGCGAGAAATCTGACAATTTTTTTTCGAGAGGATTACAATCGCAACACGTACAATATATGTGATTTATAGGCTATTAATGTTATCAACAATGTAAAATACAAAAAAAAAACACATTTTTCTAAGCAAAATAAAGAAATTAAAATAATTCAAATACTGAATTTAGCTGAACTTTAAGTGTTCATGTACTTTTTAAAGTTTCCGAATAGCTTAATGTTGTTTGCCAGACGAAACTAGCAGATGTTACAACAATAATATGAATGTACATGCCAAAAAACATTGTAATGTGAGTAGATGCAAATTTAATTAAAGTAAATTAAGTGTACTACAAGATGCCTGGAGCGAAGAAAAAATTTATTAGATTTTGTTTCAGATTTGGGATACAATTATAAGCCACATATTCTTTTTTAATCTAAGTTTATGGTGAAAGGTTATTGTGGGGTTCTATTATTGCATCTCAAAAAATTTCCTCGCAAACAATCGTAAATATTGTGTATGCAACTGAGATTTCACCTTTTCTTGATAAACAGAAGCCACTTGTATGCTTATATAACTAAATGCAATTAATTTTCTACTGATTTTTGGAAGAAAATTGGTACTAGAATCACTTTGATCGAAAACTCATATGCTGACTCATATGCTGACTCTACTGCAGTCGACATTGATGGTGACTTGCCAATATAAATTATGTATTTATTTATTAAAAATCAACAAACAATTTTCATAGCATAACAACAATAAGATAAGATAATAATAAAATATTCTTCAAACCAAATTAAATTAAATTTATAAGAATACAAACAAATAGAATAAAACCATTTTTGTAATAAAAATGCAAACAAAAAACACAAACGTAAAGCTATAAAAAGTATAAGGTATGTTAGTGTGTTGGGTGAAAGAGGATGACTATGATGAGAGAGCCTAGATAATGTTTTTATTAAAGGTTGTTTGCGACATCGTAGGGGAGAAGTTCTGACTAATGCTATTGAATAACTTGCAGCACCGGTATTTGCAGCGTCTCGTTTTCTGTATTTGTTGTGCTGTGTTGGATCAATAAGCAATAGTCGGAATCTTGTAACTTTCAAGGGCTGTTTGAGCACAAACTTGTTCTTTAAGTATTCGATATTAACCACGTCTCTGTTGACATCGAAGTTGAAGGTGGCAGATAACATTAATCTTCTTGACGCACAGGAGCAATCATTTAATGCATTTAAGGTGGCATTCGTATGATGATAGATTGCTGAAATCATTAAGGGCTGAAAAGATTCCCAGAGTGAAAAGTAAAAACTTATGTCGAACAAAATTAAATCTTTGGCTGTGAATTTCGAAAGCTTAATTCCAGGTAGTGCACGCATATTCAAGATGAGAATGTACGAGTGAAATATATAGAGATTTAGTAACTCAGTGATTCTGAAACTCTTTGGCTTGTCACAAGCCAAGTTTGTCAACCTTACTGAGTGTCGTTTTGCTGATGCCATACGAGGCTCGTATAATGAACGCATGTAATTTTGCGTGAGAAGTTAACTGCGAGGCACTTAGCAATGTTAAGAGGGAGCTTGTTTGCGGAGCTCCAATGGTCTAGAGCAGGGGTGGGCGAACCTAATACTGGTATGATCGGCATTAATTTTTTCAATTTATGCGCGATCGACTTCGAAAAATGGGTTAAATTAAAAACAAATAAGAATTTAATTAAGGTCTTTATTAATATTAATATATTAAATACATTGTATTACTACTTTGTGCAATGTACTTTATTAATAAATATTTTAGATTAATTTTTTCCCATCAAAAAGTATTGTAGAGTTAGGCTTGTAAGCACTGATGCACAATCGAATAGATGCCATTAAGTGGTAATCAGTTGCGATTCGATGTTTTTATTTGAGAAAATGTTGCTTCACATAGATAAATCGAAGCAAAAAAAATGCACATATCCTCATTGCCACCAATCTCAATATTGGATATTTTTTATGGTAATTAAATCCAAAAATAATTTTCATTTCCGCGTGCTATTGTTAAAATTTCTAACTCTAGATCCAATGAATTCAATTGTAAAGTATGAGCTAGATTTGATGAAATATCCTCGTTATCGAATCCTTTAAAAGGAAACGATAAATTCAAAAATCGGTTGAAGGTTATTGAGATTTGCAAATCGTCTCTCGAATTCTTGTTTAAAATTTTCCAGTTCAGGACATAACATTTCAATATGACATTCACCAGTAATTTACATTACTCTACTATACATATCAATTAAACTATCCTCCTATATATGTATAGTAGAGTAATTAATAGGCAGTTAGTTGGTAATTAGTATAAGTCAATTAATAGACAATTAGTTGGTAATTAGTATAAGTCAATATTTTAAAAGTAAGCTCTATAAGTAATATACATAAGTTAGATTAAGATTAGACTGATAGACACGGAAGAAGAGGGCAGATTACCCTCGAAATATCGATATTTGTCACAAAATTCAATATATCTAGCTTCTAAAGGAAAAATCGGTTTTTTTATTAAAATATTTTTTTGAGCTAGGAAAAAATTGGTACACATTAAATACAATTAAGCTATAACGGCCCATAAAATCCGTAAGAAATGCTAATTTTTTTACCCATACTGCATCTTCCAATTGTTCATGGTTTTTCTCCCAATGTGTCCAAAAATGCAATAACTTTAGGCAAAAGGTTTACAAATCTTTGCAAAAAGCTTCCTCAGCTAAGCCATCTAAAGCTTAGTACTGTTTTCGATTTCACGTTAAATTTTCATGCAAATTTTTACGTGAAATTTATTTCGGCGAAAATTTTGCTTGAAAATAAGCAAGAGTTGTATTCATTTTTAAGCGCCAAAAATTGCTTGGAACATGCTTTCGCTTTGAAAATGCAGATAGCTTTATCACATGTCTCCAATCATTTCACGCCAATTTAATATGTGCAGTTCTTTCTTTAGGCTAGTACTGAGTTAATCGTGAAGCTAAATGTTGACATGTCTCCATTATCTGGTTATTCTTTCGAGCGAAAATTTTAAAAATGGAGAAAAGCGGAGACACTTATCATTTCTGACGGATAAGATGACAAGAATTTCAATTTTCGAACGATTTTGTTATTGAAAAGACATTTACACAATTCAATTTTCAAATTCAAACACCAAATGTCACTTTTTAGCTCGAAAGAATGAACTGCACAAACTAAATTGGCGTGAAAAGAATTTAATTTAAAATTTTATTTTATCTCAAATTGAGATTAAAATTAAGAATGCGCTGTGTGCGACAATTTACTACCTCGGTAGCAGGGAGGCAAATGCAAATGCAGGCAAGGTGTATAGCGGGAAGCAAAAATATAAAGTGTGTACTTTAGAACAGAGAGATTTAAGGAAATGATACAGCCGTATCCGTAAACGAGATTTAGTGAAACAATTTTACTAAAATGATATAAATCTATCAATTGCACGAATCGGGAGCATAGCTATCTCGGATTTTTCCCTTTGGCTTCTCCGCCACCAAGGCTCTGCCAGCTTTTGTGAGAATTGAAACTGCGGGCTTTGTCCGATTGGATCTATTAAGCCAAGGCCAATTCCAAAGTGTACTGAATAAATCGTCTATTAAATTTTTAGTTCACATTTTAAATTAACCTAGTAAATTATTAAAAATGTCTGTGATCGACTGCCGAACTGCTTGCGATCGACCGTTTGCCCACCCCTGGTCTAGAGAGTCCAGTTTTGACCAAAAGTAGGAAGCGTCAGATGGACATTACATGATAAATTTTCAGGTCGCCCGTACATAGCAACTGAGGAATGTCAAATGAAACCTCCGATAGGCCCGATATAAAAATATTAAAAAGAAGAAGGCGAAAATGACTTCTTTGATGTACACCAGAGTTAACGTGGACTTTCTTAGAAATAAGACCTTCAAATTTCACGAATAGAAAGCGATCGTGGACCCTCTTTAGTACAAATCCTTCAGCTCCGAACTGCTGCAGCTTGGGGATAAAAATGGAGTCAGGGGCGGCTGAACACTTTTTTCCGGGGTGGCCAGTAAATAATTGGCGATTATTGTAGATAAGTGGATGATTGGGATGTCTTGAAAAATCATTTATAGTCCAGTGAAATCCGACATAAAAAAGACGAAACTTTGGAAAAATTAGGGGAAAGTTGAATTTTGGTGTGAACTTTGGTACTGGCGTGTTGAACAAAATGTCAAAAGTCCCCATCGAGCCGAGTGCTGCGATACTTTTCATACGGGGTCAAAAGTCACCAAAAGAGACCTTTTCCTAAATATCTCAGTAACGGTCATGTCTTCAGAAAAACAATGTACGACAAATTTGTAGCTTAAAAAATTTCCAACAAAAAATTGTAATACTTTTTCTTGTAACCATAACCGTTTTTGAGATATATTGATCTAAACATTGACTACTAACAGCATCCTATTTCTCAACGGCATATTGATATTATCCGATTTTGATTACGACTTGGAATGTTTGTGACTTTTTTTCTATGTTTAAGAGGCGCATAAAAAAAACATGCGATCAAATTTATCTACCAAACGCCAGGGTAGATGGAAAAGCAAGATAATATCATTCCATAATTCTGTAAGCGCTCATTCTTAACTTTTCGGAGCAAACTTTTCCATCTACCATGGAGTGTGGTAGATAAGTTTGTTTACATGTTTTTTTTATGCGCCTCTTAAACAGAAAAAAAGTCACAAACATCCCAAGACTTAATCAAAATCGGATAATATTAACATCCCGTTGAGAAAGAGGATGCTGTTAGTAGCAAATGTTTAGATCAATATATCTCAAAAACGGTGATGGTTACAAGAAAAAGTTTTAACATTTTTTTGTTGGAAATTTTTTAAGCTATAAATTTGTCATACATTGTTTTTCTGAAGACGTGACCGTTACTGAGATATTTACAAAAGGTCACTTTTGGTGACATTTGACCCCGTATAAAAAGTAACGCAGCACTCTGATCAATGGGGACTTTTGATATTTTGTTCAACACGCCAGTACGAAGATTCACACCAAAATTCAGCTTTCCCCTAATTCTTCCGAAGCACCATGTTAAATTTCCCTGGATTAATTTCTGCACTTCTTCAGAAACAAGATCTCACCTCAAAAGTTTAAAATTGAAATCTGCCCCTGGTGATGACAGTTTGCCGAACGTCCTTTTTAAATACCTTCCTAGAAAGGACATAACTTTAGCAATTTTTTTTTCTGCTTGGAAAAATGCAACCGTCATCTCAATTTTAAAGTCAGGTAAAAATCCTAGGCTCCGCAGCAGCTACCGCCCAATTAGCTTACTTCGTTCCTTTAGTACATTTTTCGAAAAGGTTATCATCCTCTTTCGTATACAAAAATAGCTCGAAGCTACTTCCACTTTTCCTCATTTCTAGCTCGGCTTTCGACCTGGTATATCTACCACTCATCAGCTACTCAGAGTTGCTCATCATAATTTCACATCAAAACACTCAATTGATCTCATAGATAACGCTTTCGACACGGTATGGCATGACGGTCTAATATTCAAAGTCAAACTTGTTAAGGTAGTGCATTCTCTTGTACATTCCTTTAACGTAGTTTGTAGTCTTTTCGTTGTAAAAACTACCCAAAGTTATTTTAAGTGTTCCAGTAAGTTTTAAGCTAATTTTGCTTAATCTGATATAACATGTTACTTCTTATACAAATAATCATATCTAAATGTGATTATTAATAAATTATTAGTAACAAAGATGTAAAAACCTTGTCTCAACTCTAGATTTGACCCATGCAGTGTAATTATTTCAACCCGTTCAAAATATTAAATAAAGTTGTTATTATTATTATTACTATTATAGGATTATTCTACCAAACAGGTTTTAAATAAATAAATAAACATTCCCTACTACAACTTCCACCGAACTCAAGTTCAGTCAAACTGAATTTCTGAATTATTTTAATTTGCGATAACATTTCACTTTCATCTGAAACAAATAAATTCATAATGATAGTAAAATTATATTCTTAGAAATATTGATAGCCTGTAATTCAAAAGCATGGTACTTTGTACTTTGCTGTCGTTCATTTATAAGTCAATCAAGATAAGATCTCTGGAACCGTCGAACACTTTTCATTGACAGTCACCATCTCAATAGCTTCCAATATAATTATTTAAATTACACATCATTCTTGTTATTATTATTGATGCTGTCGAGGCAAACGACATTAAATATGATAATTTGTTTGAACAGTGCATTCGCAGAAAATATAGATTTCTCAGTTTTACATAAAGTGTGTTGAAGAGATCATATGCAATTGGCATTCAGTGTTGTGCGTGACATTCAGAGCTCATAGTTTGCAGTGAATCTTTAGTTTGGTTTTCTCTACGAAAATGTTTTTATCATACTTTATATTGACTGTGCTAGCAGTTATCTTATTCGATTATCTATGGAAAACAAAACGCTACAGTATGTATTCAAGAGTCGGGGGGCCATGGATTTTTCCGGTTCTGGGGAGCATAAAAGTTCTGCAATTCCGAAGTCCAAAAGGTGAAAAAATCCATTCCATAAAATAATAAATGAAAAAATTAATTATTCCCAGTTGTCACTTTACTAACAAAAATTGAAACAAAATTTTATGTTTGTTCATCTATTTCAGAGACAATGGATCTTATGATACATCATACAATCAAATACGACCGATTCTCTTGTGGATGGGTTTTTTATCAGAAACTTACGATGAACTCAAGACCCAAAGATCTGGAAGTGATTCTGAGCAGTACTGTGAATGTTCAGAAGACGTCGCTGTATGATGTTGGTCGGCCCTGGCTGGGTGATGGACTTTTGCTCAGTACGGGTAGGAAATGGCACGCGAGACGCAAAATTCTCACTCCAGCATTTCATTTCAAGATTTTGGAACAGTTTATCGAAGTGTTCGATCGACAGAGCTCGATTCTGGTAGGACAACTTAGGAAACACGCAAACGAAAAGGATGCTTTCAATGTGTATCCTTATGTGACTTTGGCAACGTTAGATGTTATTTGTGGTGAGAATGGTGCAGTTGAGTATAAAGAGACGCTAATGTGATAGGTATTTTTGAAGAAACTTCGATGGGAGTCAAAGTGAATGCCCAGACTGATCCTGGCTGTAGCTATGTTCGAGCAGTTATGAAGTAAGTGTTAGAATAGTTGATATAATTTAGTAATATTATTCTTGCTGTAATATTTAATTTCTGTAGCATTTATGATTTTATTTCAGTGTAAGTGAAATTCTGATCAATCGTGCTGTAAACCCCTGGGTGTGGAATAACTTCATGTTCGGATTAATTGCACCGCAGCAGAAAAAGAAACAAAATGAAGGACTGGAAGTGCTACATGAATTTACAGCTAGGGTTATCAAAGAGCGGCGTGCGAAGTTCGAGTGTGAGAAGAAAAGTCTGACACAAACTATCAAGCTCTGTTTCGGAAGACTAATATTTTCATATGTCTCGTAGCCAGTTACATGGAGTCCGACATTGAATTCGAAGCAAAGAAAAAAGTTCCTCTACTGGACGTACTCCTACAATCAACAATCAATGGAAAACCTCTTTCTGACTCTGATATACAAGAAGAGGTGGACACGTTTGTTTTCGAAGGACATGATACTACAGCATCGGCTATCAGCTTCACTCTCTACTGCATTTCACGTCATCCCGATATTCAGGAAAAGTTATACGATGAAATTTGTAACGTGATTGGAAATGATATATCCAAACCTATCTCATACAATGATCTGCAAAACCTCAAGTATACAGAGCTCGTGATCAAGGAATCGATGCGCATGTATTCTCCGGTTCCTGCCATAGGACGACGTTTTACTCAAGATGCAGACATAAGTATAGTAGTTATTGTGGCTAATTTAATAATTAACTCAACTTTTCTAATAACGATTGCCAGACGGAGTAACAGTACCTGCCGGGACAGAACTTCTAATACCAATTTTCATCATCATGAAACATGCTGACATTTTCCCTAACCCAGAGAAATTCGACCCCGAGCGACATAGCAAGGAAAATACTACTGAAAAATCGTACTCTTTTGCCTATATTCCATTTAGTGCAGGATCGCGAAATTGTATTGGACAGAAGTTCGCCATGCTGGAAATGAAAAGTGTCATCTCGAAAGTACTGAGACACTATGAGCTACTGCCACTTGGAGAAGAGCCTGATGCTGTGATGAGTTTGGTGATGAGATCCACAAATGGTATAAATCTAGGCTTAAGGTTGAGGAGATGAGAATGGATTTACAAATAATGAATATGAAGTGCATAAATAAAAGATTGTTTTTCAGATTATTTATCCGTTTTTGATAGATCAAAGTAGAAAGTCAAAAATAGATTATTTCGTAACTGAAATTTGCATAGTTTTATAGCTGTTAGATTCATAGCTGTTGGTGATTCTCATTCCCTCCTCCAGAGGTTTTATTACTAATTTTCGAAGATATATGTATATAAATATATATATATATATATATATATATATATATATATATATATATATATATATATATATATATATATATATATATATATATATATATATATATATATATATATATATATATATATATATATATATATATATCCATCGTCGATGTTCTTTAATGATATCACTTCTTCCTCTCCTAATGAGATTTGTGATTTATTCGCAGATAATTTCCAGAATATTTTTATTGCTCCTGACTCATCAAACTCACATCTCCCTTCCGCTCATCCCACTGCTACAGCTTTTATCAGCCACTTAGAAATTACACGTGACGAAATACGTAAAGCTATTTCGGAACTCGATTGCAACAAAGGTCCAGGGCCAGATCTTCTTCCTCCAACTTTCTTGCGCAAATGTGTAGAGCAGCTTATAACTCCCTTTCATATCTTTTTCAACAGATCACTTTCGTCTGGAGTTTTCCCATCCCGTTGGAAACTTTCATATGTCACACCCATATTCAATAATGGTGATAGACGCTGTATCGGAAATTATAGAGGTATTGCCATCTTATCTTCTATTCCGAAACTTTTTGAAAAGATTGTCTACGATAAACTTTCTCCACTTGTTGACTCCCGTCTGAAGGAGCAACAACATGGTTTTAGAAAAGGTCGCTCAACTACCACAAATTTGACAGTCCTAATCTCAGAAGTCCTATGTAAAATGGAGAAAGGATACCAAATTGACGCAGTCTATACAGACTTTAGTAAAGCTTTTGACACAGTTGACCACCCTACCTTAATTCTAAAGCTACTGAAATTCGGACTTGGTGGATCTTTGCTTAGCTGGCTGACTTCTTACCTTGGAAATCGAACTGAGCTCGTAAAATTTCAAGGACTCTTATCGAAAAATATCTCTGCTACCTCTGGTGTACCACAAGGTAGCCATCTTGGCCCACTTCTCTTTAATATATTTATTTCTGACCTATCTGACGCCCTAGCAAATATACCTCATCTACTTTATGCCGACGATCTCAAAGTCTATCATATCATTAAATCTAAATCCGATGCACTCTTTCTCCAATCCAAACTTGATTCACTTGACCATTGGTGCAATGAAAACAAGCTCTCTCTCAACATTGCTAAGTGCCAAGTTATAAGTTTCTCCCGAAAATGCACCGTCTCACATAACACATACTTCCTCGGGAATAATTTGTTAGCTCGAGTTGATAACGTTGTCGACCTTGGTGTTGTCTTGGATGAGCGACTCCGCTTCACCTTGCATTATGATAAAATACTTTCCCGTGCGAACAAACAGCTAGGCTTCATCAAAAGACGTGTCAAAGAATTTCGTAACCTGTGGGTCACAAGATCCTTATATACCTCTCTTGTACGCCCCATTCTCGAATATGCTTCCATTTGCTGGAATCCGGCTTTTGAAACCCACAGTAGCAGGCTCGAGTCCATACAAAAGCAATTCTTACTTTTCGCATTGAGAGAACTATACAGCCCTTACGATTTTAATACCCTTCCTCCTTATGAGTTTCGACTGGGTCATCTAAACTTATTAACACTGGCATCTAGAAGAAAGATGATTTCGGCCTGCTTCACATTTGACGTCATTAGAGGCGTCATCAAAGTTGAATTCCTGAATAGCAAAATGGTGTTGAATAACCCTGTAAGAAATACCAGGTCCTCCCGTTTACTTAAGGAATATCCACACTCCACTACTTACGCAGCTAATGAGCCGATAAATAGATGCTGCAGGATATTCAATAGCATAAGTAATCTGTATTCTCCAACAGTCTCAAAATTATCCTTCAAATCCTCCCTTTTCCAAGCCATTCGCAACCCTTAATCCTAAGCTATATGACAATGTTTTATTTATTTGTTATTTATTAATTTATTATTGATTTATTTTGTTAATTATTTTATTTAATTTTTTGTTTTGTTTCTATGTACTCGTAAATTACAACTTTGCTTTTTTTTTACTGTTTATGTTACTTGTACCTTGCTTGGTTGATAAATAAATAAATATATATATATATATATATATATATATATATATATATATATATATATATATATATATATATATATATACACCGAAAGAAAAAGTCGTGGTTGATTTAACTATTATTGATAGTAATGCAACAATTCATTCAAAATTGTCGAATGATCTACGGAAAATGGTTCTTTCTACTATGCCAAAATAGTTCATTTGACCATACAAAAGTAGTTGACTTTGCTGATACAAAAAATATCGAAACCTTCGAGGATTCAACTGTGTTTATTGGTTCATTAGTACGATAAATAGTTGATACGTAGAAAAATGGGCATCAATTTACTTAACACTACAAAATATTGAATTATCAACAATTTTCATAGTAAGCGAACCACTCTACAATTGTTAAATTCAATAAACATAATTCCACTCCACAGACTTTAGTCATATACTATTTCGTACTATGTACATTGTTGGAATACCATAGTTTGTGGTTGCTTACTTTTTTGCACTACGGACGTTGTTTATAACCACGAGTCATGGTACATAAAAGTAATCAACAATTTTTTTATAGTTGTTTCAAATATAGCCCGTAGTTGACGCAAAAACAACTAAGGAAAATTATTAATTTTACCAAGATTTTTCTTTCAGTATATATATATATATATATATATATATATATATATATATATATATATATATATATATATATATATATATATATATATATATATACAGCTGCGAGCAGTGAAATAGTAGTGGGGGCCTACATTTTACATTTCGTAAAATTACTAAGATATCAAAATAAATTCTAAATAAATTTTAATGTAAAATCAATGTACATATCATAAGCTAAATGTATGGATGAACAAGTTTATTTCACATGAATATTAAATAATATAATTCACTTTAAATGAGCTCTTATTAAAATTTCGGCGAGCAATAAAATAGTAGTGGATAAAAAAAAAACATAATTTTGGTAACATAAAACGGTATTTTGAAAAAAAATTTAAGTATTTAAAAGAAATGCTTAGTATTTGGTAGCATGACCGTTATTTTTAATTACTGCTGCACAACGGTTCCTTATCGAGTCTACGAGGCGCTCGCACCTTTCTCGTGGTATTGTCTCCCATGCACGCTGGGCCACAGCCCACAGTTCGTTATTGTTTTTGGGCTTGGCATCCCACACAGCTTTCTTGAGGTCAGCCCAGAGGTTTTCTATTGGATTGAGGTCAGGGGATTGAGCTGGCCAATCCATGACCTCAATTCCATTGTCCCGAAACCACAATTTTGCCAGCTTACTTGTATGCTTCGGGTCGTTGTCTTGTTGCAGTACCCACTTTAGAGGCATTTCATCCTCAGCGAACGGTAACATCACTTCCTGCATTATTTTCACATATGCATGTTGATCCATAATAGTCTTTATCCAATATAATGGTCCCACACCATTATACGAGAAACAGCCCCATACCATGATGCTTGATCCTCCATGTTTCAAGGTTTTTGTGGTGTACCGTGGATTGTACTCCGTGTTTGGAGGACGTCTCACATATTCGCGAGAACCTTTACCACCATATAAAACAATTTTGGACTCATCCGTCCACAAAATGTTCCTCCACTTTGGAATATGCCACTCCATATGTTGCTTGGCGAAATGAAGTCTGCGTACTACATGATTTTTTTTCAGAAGAGGTACTTTACGTGGACTTCGGGCATAGAGGTTATGTTCGCGCAGTCGTCTTCTTACGGTATGTACACCACAAGGTAATTTAAGCTGGTCCAAAATTTCAACAGCTGACATTGTTGGCCGAGATTTGGAACATTTTACGATTTGTCGTACGGTGGTTGCTGAAAGTTTCTTCTTACCACCCCTTTTTTCAACTTTTTTTTATATATTATTGCATTACGTATCATAGTCGGAGAACAACCAACAATCTCTTCCACTTCCTTATAAGTTTTACCTCTTTTTATAAGGTTTTGAATCATTTCTCGTTTTTCTTGAGTGCAATGCAAACCTCGTTCCACTAAAGTTATACAATTATATTTTTTTATTTATTTTGCCACCATAAATATTTAATAACACAATAAACTTACTTTTTATTAAAAAACTATAATCAATTTTAACGTAAAAAATATTTTGCCTTCCTATTTGCTCTGTGCTACTATTTCACTGCTCGCTCAAAATGCCACATGCAGCGAAGCCTACTGCTTTAAAAAAAAAACTATAACGGTTAAAGTATTTACAATTTTCACAGATGTAGTTGATGAACTAGAGATGATAATTTAGAAAAAAAATCGACACAAAAACCGTCTAAGGTTGAAAAAAAGAGCAGTATTCATATTGCAAGTGTGCACTACTATTTTAGTGCTCGCATGTATATATATATATATATTTATATATATATATATATATATATATATATATATATATATATATATATATTTATATATATATATGTATATGTATATATATATATATATATATATATATATATATATATATATATATATATATGTATATATATATATATATCAGCAAAATGATTAAGGGAGATAATCTCTAGAGTGGCCGATCCGATTGAGCTGAAATTTTCGGAACACATAGATTTATATAACAGGTAGGTTCCATGAATAGCTGGAATTCAGATATCTTAAACTTTTTGGCAGTGGCGGCCGTTTTGGTAAATTTTCAAGTACTCCTATATTTCCAAGCGGTGTAATTTTTTGGTAAAAAATAGTATTAGAAATGAAAACTTATTATGTTTTTAGTTTGATTATGATAAAGAGTTAGAAATGTTTAGCCTTGTGTAGGCCCTGAGTGCCTAAAAGTAGGCAATGATTTTTTTTCCAATTTTGATTTGTAATAACTTCTAAGAAAAGCAACGGATCATCGTGAAATTTTCAGAGTGTATTAATGTAAATTAGAATTAAACACACATGGACTTTGAAGACCATGCGAGTAACTCTGTAACTACAGCAGGCTCCTGAAGAAAATCCTTCAAATCATCGACCTTCCTGAAAAAATTTTGATTTTTGAAAATTAATTCAAATGATTGATAAATTTTGACTTTTGTCCACCAAGTCAAATAAAAATTTTCAAATTACCTCTATTTTCAGCACTCAAAACTCCTGGTCACGAGAACTGACGATCGGATAATGCGATCAATATGAAATTTGCAGAACATGTTGGTGTTAACTAGGATCAAGTCTGATAGAACTGATTTTGAAATACAGTCAACACTGTGGCAGTGGTACGAATTTGAAAAATCGCCGAGAAAAAAAAATGGTTTTTGGCCTATAACTTCCGATTTAGCAACCAGTACCAAACAAACTCACGCAGTAGGTGAACCTTACTCTAAAATAGATCTCATAGAAATTTGGTTGAAAAATTGGTATAAGATCGCCAGCTATGGCAATTTTCGTCTCCTAAATATTGTAAATTTGCTCAGGAAAATAAAGGTCTTTTCCCTATAACTTCCGATGCAGTAACGAAATGAACACGAAATTCATGTGATAAGTAGATCTTGCTGCGTTTTGCCAGCTTTGATGAATTTCGTAATTTATTCACATTTCCTTATCAAGAGATGTTGTCGTAAAATTTCCAAATGGGAATAATCCTGCAATTACAATTAACAACAAATATTAACGGTCCAAAAATTTACAAAGTTTGGACGGTGGTAACCCTAAAATTATATTCACTCCTATAGATTACAGCGCAGCCCAGGGTGGATTTAACACAATGTGAAGCAGCTATGGTGCTAGCACATGATTGCCAGCACCAGACAATTTCGTAAATATTGCACCAACAGATGCTTCAATTTTGTGTTCATAAGCAAAGCATTTACAATAAAATAAGCAACCGATATTTAAATTTACGAGTTTTGGAAATTTTTCGGATGGCAGCCCCAGACATAGTTTAATCGCTGAATTTTTCGATGATATCCTTGAATGAAAACGAAATTCAAAGAATAGGTTAATTAAGCACGAGCATGTTATGGTAGATTATTGCTGCTGTGTTGGACAAATGCTGCCAGCACTGAACATTTTCATCATTTGTGTTATAGGAAATGCTCTCAGAAAATGATATTTGTTCCTTTGAGTAAGAAATGGTTGCTATGATATATAACGTCTTCACACATTTTTAAATCCCTCAAAGATAATTTCGTCGAAAAATAGTGTTCTGGCGGTTCTGATGCGCTAGTTTTTTTTACCCTGGGGTCTTTTATATCCCTCTCGGTTCAGCGAAGCTGTTTATAATGATACCTATATGCGTCCCATACCCAGTAAGATCACAAGCATCGATGACTTTTACCATCCACTCTTTCATTAGTGTCTATGAATTCCAAAATAATGGCTTACAATTTAATGTGTAAGTAATGCAAAAAAGAATCATTGTGGTACAGAAATCCATGTGGGTTTATCTACTAGTTATTTTACTGCACAAAGTAATGCACAGTGAAGGGAAGAGTAATGTTGACATAATGCGAGCTCAAACGTGTTTTGGTTTGATTGTTTTATGCGTTTCCTTTGCTTGGTGTTTTTTGTAGGTTATGCGTTTTGTTCCAATTAGATTCTGCTTTCGGAGGCTGATTCCGCAAAAACGATCGATTTTCTTTTCAATATGCTCGGCTTCGATAATCTGTAGAAATGATATACGTTGTCTATGCTGATTTATAGACAAGAAGGGAACCGTGATCAAATTCAATTACCTTTACTAAGTAAAATTATATCCATGGATATAAGTCGGAGATGTTAAAATTTGTCACAACTAGCATAAATACAAATGTAATGATTTCCACCTGCAAGTGGTCACGCCAGTCAAGTATGCACTGTGTGCTGGTGTCTGATGAGAAGCAGTGCATAATTTCGAAACCACTTTGTCAAAATAGAATTTTCAATGTAGATTAAAATTTTTAATGTTAATAAAAAGTTGTTCAATTTTAATCATCCCGCAAAAACAATTCCAATTTCATTCAAAAGT
Organism: Nemotelus nigrinus; assembly: GCA_947369275.1. Classification (NCBI taxonomy): domain Eukaryota; kingdom Metazoa; phylum Arthropoda; class Insecta; order Diptera; family Stratiomyidae; genus Nemotelus; species Nemotelus nigrinus. Next base: position 157,331,942 of record OX376373.1, read on the forward strand.
AATTTACCTGCGAGTGAAGTGCTACAATTTTTAAAGTTTTTTGAAAAGTTGGGAAATAGTGCTCTAGACTTTTATTTACAGTGGTGAGTTCAAGAATAATAAAATTAAGAAGGGAAAGAAGGGAACCATGATTACAAATCAATAACCTTTCTGAGTAAATTATTTCGATGGATATAAGTCGGAGATGTTAAATTTGTCACAACTAGCGTAAATAGAAATTAATGATTTCCAACTGCAAGTGGTCACATCAGTCAAGTATGCACTGTGTGCTGGTGTCTGATGAGAATCAGTGCATACTTTCGAAACCACTTTGTCAAAATAAAATTTTCAATGCAAATAAAAATTTTTCAATTTTAATCATCCCGCAAAAACAATTCCAATTTATTTATTTTTACACAAAAAAGCGATGTGTTTCTATTGTATTACCCGCCGTCATTTAAAACGATTAGTGAAACGTAAACAGGATCGATTGCTATGTACTTTGCAAACGTTCAGTGCAAATGACGATACTGAGGCACTGCCAACAGAAGATGTTGATATTGGTGAAGGCAGTCAACATAGCAAGAGTGTGGAAGTAGTCATGACGGAAAGGAAGAAACAGCAAATATAATCCTCCAAGGGAAAGTTTCGGGGCACTGTTGCAAATACTGAAGGAATCAGGCATGCATCCGTTCCATGGCATCCAATACGTAATAACTGCGACTGCATTGATGCCAACTTCCATTACCGGCATCACTTACGTCCTCACTGCCACTTCATTGATGGCGTCATCAATTCTCGGTATTGCGAAACGGAGCGAGTATCGTTGCTTATAACAATGCCTCCTAGAAGTACGGGCCGTAATGCAGAATGATGACGTCACAGCAATAGGACACGTTGTCTTATAGGACGTCCGCGGGAAAATGTTAATTGTACGGGTTGTGTTAAAGTGAGTGAAATGAAAACAAAGTGGTAAATGCGGAACAGTGCTAGTAAACAGCTAAAATATAAATTAATGCGGCGCGTGCGGCATAATTGGAAAAATTCGCTACGAAATGTTTATCAGTTATTATTAGGTTATGTGAGGTTCCGTGTCGGTTTACTATCGCGATACAATAAATTAGTAAAAAATGCAACTTATGACTAAATATTATTATTATAAAGCGTCCACGCACAAAAAACTAACGTTTTATTCATATTTTAGCCAAAAAACCGCAAGTGAAATCTACGTGTACATCGACACAGCCTCGTGGAAATGTCAAAATTTCCTAAACTCATTACGTCACAGCGAGAACGATTACGTAGCCTGACGGCCCGTACTTCTATATATTTTTTTGCTTATAATGACATCCTAATGTTAATTTCATCGGTGCGGTCATGCGAAAACGATCCGACGATGATTACTGGGAATAATTACTCCAACACTGCAGTAAGCATTCCTGGTCCTACTGGGTAGTATCACCTCTTAGTGAGGATGATAAAATTATTGACAATCGTCCAAATTTAAAATTTGCGGCTGATGAAAATTACCCTATTCCTTGTAATATTATTGACTTCAGCGATTTTAATCTAATAAGTACATATTATGGCAATGATTCGCAGCAAATAGCTTCGACACTTTATCGTAATGGAAATTGGTTAGATCTTATATTTAATAATAGCTACGACGATGTAAATGGTAATTCAACTGCTGATGCATAACTATTTTTTGGCAACACTCTTCACTACTCTGCTTTCACAGTTAAGCTGCTATCTAAATATAATATGTTTATTTCCTTATCTTACAATAACTCGAATGTATATGACCTGTGCAATGCTAATTATAAGAACATTACGGTTTATCTTCTACGAATTGACTGGGTTAGTAATTTTTCAAAGCTGGAATTGCATTATGGTTTATCCTCATTCTATGAGTTGGTTTTTAGCCCCGGCGAAAAGTACCTCCCAGAGATTAAGAGAAAATACAAAATATCTGAGCCATGGCTTGTTAACAGTTTAATATATCCGTGGAATCAAAGAAACAAACTTTATAAAGCAATTTAAACCATTACTGATGTCAAAAAATATATCAAGGATAAATATAATGAACTAGGTCAGGAATCGTTGACAAAATCCCGTGAATCGAATGAGCGCTATATTAATATCATAGGCAAAAATATAATTCATGGTCCAAAAAAGTTTTTTGATATCGTAAACACCAAACCGAAAACTTTGGTCTACCCTACCTCGGTGTACAAAAAAAATCCTCATGTTTGTCAAGCCTTCACGAAACTTGCGATCTAGCCGCCGATCATTTCCAGGAAGTATATTGTTCATTTACAAGCTTATCTAATGTTCTGTTCTCTCAAGCATTCCTGTGAAATATTGTTTGTGAAATGTATTACACTAGAGAAGAGATTGGAAAGACCATCAAAGATCTTAACGTCAACAAGCGTCGTGATCCTGATTTGCTACCTCTTTAGTTTGATACTTGAGTGTATGGAGTCGATTATTTTGCCCTTGCATTTGATTTTCAATAAATAACTTTCTTGCAGGGTTTAACCTTCCTTTTTGGAAATTCTCCCATAGAACGCCGATTTTTAAATGTGGTGATAGACGGTCAATTGCTATCCCAGTACTATCAGCATTAGGTCTGTTCGCGTACTTTCAGTCACTGAATTTTACTGAATTTTCCTGAATCATGTGGTGGGGGAAATTCAGGAAAAGTACGAAAACGCTCTCATTGCATTTCCTGAAAATTGACAAACAAAGGGGTCAGTTGTCGGTTTTTGGGAGAACAAAAGTTATTATAAAGTCATCCTAAGCGGCGATAAACTATCGCCACAAAAATAATCGTCTTTCATAATAGCATTACGCCAAAAACCGTTTGACAGTTTTCAGTATTTTACAGTAGCTCAGATCCTACTGAATTTTACTGAAAGAGGGGAAATTTTCAGTATTCAGTAAAACGGAGTACAAAAACGGCTTCATTGCAATTAATTACAATTAATCGTAGTACGCGAACAGACCTATTGTCTTCACTATTTGAAAAAATTGTCTGTGATAAGCTCACAACTCTAACGTCACGTGACGTGACGTGCCACCAGTGTGCTTCTAAGCAATGCCTCCTAGAAGTACGGGCCGTCAGGCTACGTAATCGTTTTAGCTATGACGTCAATTTAGCCGTGAATTTTGACATTTCCACGAGGCAGTGCCGACAGACACGGAGATTTCACTTGCGGTTTTTAAGCTAAAATATGAATAAAACGTTAGTTTTTTGTGCGTGGACGCGTTGTAGAAATAAAATTTAGTCTTAACTTGCATTTTGTGTCAATCAATTGTATCGACAGTGAATCGACACAAAACGTCACATAACCTAACACCAGCCGATAAACATTTCGTAGCGAATTTTCCCAATAATACCGCACGCACCGCATTAATTTGTGTTTTAGCTGTTCACTAGCACTGTTCCGCGGACCTCACTTTGTTTTCACTTCACTCACTTCAACACAACCTGTACAATTTACCATTTCCCGCGGACGTCCCATAAGACTACGTGTGTTTTTCGCGACACTTTGACAGTATAGTGTGACGTCATTATTCTGCATTACGGCCCGTACTTCTAGGAGGCATTGTTCTAAGCAACGCCACCTAGAAGTACGGGCCATCAGGCTACGTAATCGTTATCGCTGTGACGTCATGGCGATAGACAATTTTGACATTTCCACGAGGCAGTGCCGACACACAAGAAGATTTCTTTTGCGGTTTTTAAGCTAAAATATGATTAAAACGTTAGTTTTTTGTGCGTGAACGCGTTGTAGTAATAATATTTAGTCATAACTTGAATTTTGTGTCAATCAATTGTATCGACAGTGAATCGACACAAAACGTCACATAACCTAACACCAACTGATAAACATTTCATAGCGAATTTTTCACATTATACCGCACGCACCGCATTAATTTGTGTTTTAACTGCTCACTAGCACTGTTCCGCGGATCTCATTTTGTTTTCACTTCACTCACTTCAACTGTACAATTCACGATTTCCCGCGGACGTCCCATAAGACTGCGTGTGTTTTTCACAACATTTTGGTCTATGGCTGTGACGTCATCATTCTGCATTACGGCCCGTACTTCTAGGAGGCATTGTTCTAAGCATACAAACTGGTACTGCAGATCCATGGCACGTGAAGTCAGCTGATGTGACGGCACGTGAGCTCACGTGACGTGAAAGCAGTGCGTTTTTTCTTAATAGAACCTCTTCTGAACGAACAACAACATGGCTTTAGAAGGGGCAGGTCCTGATTATCGTCTCCTCTTCCTGACTCTTGTCTCAACCTCCTGATTCTCGTCTCAGATGTTTTCTGTGGCATTGAAAAAGGGTATCAAATTGATACCATCTACACAGACTTCATAATGAATGCCCATAGCCATAGTCATGGCCATGTAAATATTAATTATTATATGTAAATATATGTTATAAATAAAAAATCCCTAAAATAATCTTCAGAATATGCAATAAAAATGACTAAAATATGTAAAAAAAAAATCGTCCAGAAATTGCCAATATATGCAGGGAAAAAAGATTTACATATATAGATAGGTCGATGAAAATAACGTTATCGTAAATATATTTGGTGAATCCAGGTCCATTATAGATCCCGGGAATACATGCTTTTTTGTCCTTTATGAGCTTTTTTTTATTATTTTGATTTAAATTATTGTAATGATGGAAATTTCAGAAGTATTTTTAATTGACTTTAATGTTTTTACTAAAAATTCAAAGTTATAATGCATGATTAGACGTCAAATCTAGTCGAAAAATTATGAAAACCTACTGATGAATTAGAGAGGATCGAGGTAAAACTCGATTTGATTATTTCCAGCCTGGAAATTTTATCAGCAGAAGTCACATTGGTGGTAGCATGAGTCAAACATTGAATAAAAACAAACAAAAAGATAAAAACAAAGCACACACGAGGAAAACACACTATAGAAAAACATACTAACTTTATTTACCAGTCAGACATCTATCGGTAAAATAGCCTAACGTCGAGACTGGGTATATAATAGTTTGCTTGTAGCAAACATATGAAATATGAATTTTGTGTGTACGCCTTTTTGTTATCGTTGAATCCTTTGTGTCCGTCATTATGTTTTTCGGCTATATGTACAATATTTTGAAATGTTTCTATCACCACACCACAACATTTTTTTGGTGCTATTGGCCATCGTCTCTATTTTCGAATGGTTGAAATTGTCATAAACTGCTTTAGTTTGCTGGAGCACATAAATCCAGCTGAAATTTGATTTAGGTACTTTTCTGTTTCCCCCCCCCCACCATTTTTTTCACTTTTTGTTGTTGCAATGCTTCTAAAATTGATTAGAAAGTAGTAATTAACCAAAATTATGATGGAGAAACACGTTTAAAAGAAGAAAATTTTTTAATTTTATTTAAATTAAATTTTTAATTTAAAAATTAATTAAATTAATTTAAATTTGGAATTAATGTTACATAACAGTGAGAATAAATTTTGGTACTTTTCTGTTTTTCCCCCTCCATTTTGTTAATTTTTTTAATGAAAACTGCTCGAAATGGGTTAAAAAGTTACTTCACAAAAATTGAGATGGAAAAATTCATTAAAAAAAAATTTTTTTCCGATTTTAAATTTTTTTTCATTTTTATGTGGCAGAATGAGTTTTTCAAAAGTTAATGTGTTGTTGGGGAGGCCTGCTCATTATACTGTTATTAATCATATAAACAAATTGTATTCAACATTATTAATGTAATAGCTTAATTGTAAATTGCGTTGAAGCTTCGGAAAGGTAAGACGTCAAAAATGGAGCAACATTTATTCTCACTGTTATGTGACATTAATTTAAAATTTAAATTAATTTAATTAATTTTTAAATTAAAAAATTAATTTAAAAAAAATTTAAAAAAATTTTTTTTTCTTTTAAACGTGTTTCTCCATCATAATTTTGGTTAATTACTACTTTCTAATCAATTTTAGAAACATTGCAACAACAAAAAGTGAAAAAAAAAAAAAATGGGGGGGGGGGGGGAAACAGAAAAGTACCTTAATTTAATACAAACGAATACTCATCCAAAGTCCGAGATCGATATTCTCTGATTCGTGAGTAGATTTTAAGAATTTTGGTCTACATTGCATAATCCATCTAATGAATCTTTAATACCTTATGCTTCTAAAAGCATACAATTCCATATAAAATAATTCAAAGTCTTTCGTCATAACACTAATTTATATCAAAATAACAAGAAAAGTTCATTTAGGACGAAAAATCGTGTACTTCCGTGATCTAGAATGGAGTTTGATTGAAAGAAAACTGGTGCGTGTCTTCGATACGTTGACATTTCTGTGTGAAACTGCGATCGGGGAGCAGCGATAACAGCGCGTGGTGAAAAAATGTGTTTTCGTACAGTTTTTACGTTGAATTATTGAAAGCGATGTGAATGTTCAGATGCATAAGTGTATATTTAGTAATATCTAGTAATTTTTGTGCCGAAAATTGTGAAATCTATTTGGTGCCGGCTGGACTGAAATGTCGATCTGGGGCCGATTTTTATGGTATGCCGTATGCATCTATCTTTTTTGACGGCAGGAAAGATATATTAAGGTATGTGGAGTTTTGCATAATTGTATTCAGTGTTAAGTCCAGTACCGACCTTCGTGGTTTCCTAACGATGAACTTTGTTGAACAGACAACGAATATTGAGGGTTTTTATTGTCGACGTTAACATCTATATCTTCGTGATTCGGAGTACGTTTAGGCGCGTACACATACAAGGAACGAACGGCCAATGATGGTTTGAACAAATCGTTGATTCTCAATGATTGGCGTTGGCCGTAACGTCTACACAAGAAACGATTGAGGCCTGGCCGTCGGACTTAGTTTATGCGAGATCCCAATTTAATCCCGATTCGGGATTATCGCAAATATCGCGTCGTATAAACGGGCAAAATTGGAATTTTATGAAATTCCAATTGCGTATAACCATAAAAACTTGTTTTGCGGAGTAGGTTACACTCACATTTGAAATGTATTGTATAAATGTGACAAGATAGGAAGTTTAGGTTACGTTGAACATTTCAGTTAATGTACGAAGAAGGCAATGCCTGGAGAGACATTTAGCGATAGCTGAAGATTTTGAAATGCTTCGTTCAGCGTTCCACAATGTTGTGAAAAATACAGCAGGCGGTAGTAATTTGTGGCACTTATATATGATTAACGTCTTCTTTTGCGCAAATAAACGAAACGACATTAGATTTATCCAAATGCTCAAAACAAGCGCCGGCACATATTTCCTATGTGTAATGTGTAAAATTACTCAAAACAAGACCCGTCATGTTGAAGAATCACTTTTATTATATGCACACTCACACATAGTCATCGGGCGTACACCCAACTGTTCGGGTTTAAGCTAAAATCCGAATTTGACCGTTTATACATGGTTTATACCATGGCCGTCTTTATACGACGTTCTGACTGGTATAATCCCAAATCGTGATTACATTGGGATCTCGCATAAACTAGGACTTTTGGTCCAACTGCTGTAAACCCCACCAGTTTCTTGTTGTCACTCGCAGTGTCATTTGCATCATTTGTCGAAACGTATTTGACAGTACTTGATTGATCAGCTGAGACGATAGAAAACGTTTTACATTCAGAATTCTAACCGGTGTTATAAACGAAGAATGTCCGTTGCACGTCGCGATATTTCTCCGTTTCTCAAGAGAGTACGAGAGTTTCTACTCGGTGTAAGTTCCCGGTTTTATTTTAGTTATGTAACCAGTTAGGTTAGAGGTTTTCAACCGGATAGCTTCTCAAAACCACTCTTTTCCCCCCTTCTAGCGCCCGCATGTGGTTGCCCTGCGTTTCGAGGATGGTCTAGCCGATCGGACGCAACCACCACCCTGTATACCCGATGGCCCAGCTGCGGGTCTGTCAGCCAATTACTATTATAATCGCGACGCAAGACGACTTGTGGAACCTCCAATTGATGTAACCCAACACAAGCTCCTCGAAACGACCGCATCCGGGCAAATCTCACCCTCTGGAACGGCTGGCCTTCCAACACCAGGCAAAGTTTACAAGTGGGATTAAAAACGGTTTTTGTTAGTATAAAGATTAAGTAGATGGAAAGCAATTTATTGTGACGATGTGACAAGTGTAATGCATATGCGAAAATAAGATGGTTTGAAACGGATGTTGCATTTGCAGTTAGCTTGGCTTAACTACTCCAATGCCAATGAAATTCCACGTAACCACCAATTTTCCCGTGAATAGTTGCTTTGTCGCCGAAATCTATTCCCTAAGTAGAACGCCAAGGTTTAAATCGCGGAAAACCGGACTAATATTCGTACTTAATTTTATTCGTCAACACAATTACATGTTCTTCGTTTTGAAGTGATTCCTAACCTATATAGAAAATCTTTCACGCTGCTCCTTTGCATTCTTCAAATCCCACCACCCATCTTGCCCTGATTCTCGCTCCAGGCCTTCATCATCATTCGCTTCATTTCCGGATCACCGTCCTCGTACATTTTCTTCATCATACCCATAATTCCGCCCATTGGATCGTTCATTGAATCTTCATCTATTTCTGGTTTGAGCCTCGCGTTTTTTATATCATGCAACCGCTTTTCCGTTAACGTCAGATGCGACCATGTATCCTCTGCACTCTTCTTCATATAGATTGCCACCAAGTCGCTTTTGATCTTGTAATAGGACTTGTCCACGTTGATCGAGTGTAGTAAATTATTGATAGTCAACCGATAATCTTTGTTGTTAAGATTTCGAGCAACGAGGACCATGGAATTTGGTGTAAAGACAGTCTGCACATCGTCTTCTGTGAGTTTTTGCACACCGTCAAGAGTGACAAAAATTTTGACGAATTTATCACTTTGGTCCCAAGCGTATTCGTTCAAATCGACAACATAGCTTTTAAAAATATTGCTGATTAGCATTTAAACAAAAAATAAACCAAGTTCATATTGTTACCTCTTATCCGATACCGATGGTTTCGATACAACAGGGACGGGCCCATTTGCCGCAGCCTGTTCAAATCTCAACATTTCTTCCTTATTACGAATATTCGTCTCGATTTTTTTCTGTGCCGCTGACAATATTTCTATGACATGTTTTCGCGTTGCCTGTTCGGAGATTTGTTTGATTTCGGCCAAATCTCTTTTAAGCTAAAATAATGCAGCAATATGTTAGGTTAGTAATTCACCATTGACAAGTATGATATACATTATACCATTGCCATTATACTCACTTCTTCGATTTCCATTGTTGGTCGGAGTACTAAAATGCCAGAAATACACTTGCCAATACTTTGATATCACTTTAATTCTTCAACGAATTTGTTTTACTTGAGGAAGCACTCAAAATCTGCAATCAGTTTCCGAATGAAGGTTGACACTCGAAAGTTCGTCTGATTTCTAGTAAATTGATGGGGGCATGTGGTATTCAGCTGGTATTGAACGAACTCTTTGAAGGATGGTACACGTAAAAACAAATGACATTTGTATCGACTGGACTGCGTTTGAAGTCAGTAAATTTCAACAATTTTTCAAAGGTTTTAGTTTAAAAAAATGAGAATAAAATAAATTTTGTAGAATATTAGTTGCTATATTTAGAGTTGGGTCTTACTATGATTTTCACATGCTAGGTATGCCTAGTACGAGTACAAAAAAAATAGTTGTTCCAAAAATACTAGGTGGTATATTTTGAAGTATGCTAACATACTTCAAATTTATTTATATGCACTTACGGCACCAGCCCCTGGACACGGACGGTATAGCTTTCCACCATTAGCCCCTTCAATCCTCTCGCGCACAAAGCATGTTAAAGCTGCCTTTACGCCATTTCGCTCTCATTGTCAAATTGGAGGGGAACTGCTTGGATTTGACCCGATTTGACAATGAGCAAACAAAAAATTACTACCATCTCCTTCAATGTAAATCTTATGGGCATGTCCACTCCATTTCTACTACCTCAATGGCACTTACATACATTCGATTTGCAGTGGTGTAATGAAATGGTATGATATGCTCTCCCCCACCCTCAAGACACAAAGTTCCCAATCTAGAATGGTAATGACTAATGGTGTAAGATGACCATCAAAAGATACCGAGTCTTGGTTCGTGCAGCTTATCAGTAAATTTTCAATAGCTGTTTTATGTTTAGCTGATCTGAGCTCCTTGGTCTCTCCCCAGTATACGAGGCCTAGAAAATATTTGAGTACCAAAGATATAGAAGAAATGGATGAGCGACTAAGACGTACATGACCGTACGTGAATAGGTCTGTTCCCGTACTTCAACAAACCGCAGCAGTAACAGAATTTGGCAGCTGGCTTTTTTTTGCTGCAAAATTTAGCTTGCATTTGGCTTGCAGCAAAAGTACGAAAACGACTTGCTGCGAATCTATTTTAATATATTATAATAAATTCAAGTACGGGAACAGACCTAATGGCACAAGCTCTTCTCGAAGAATGCTATTTCTTCTCTCCTTTGACAAAACTCATTTTGTAAATTAATAGGTCTGTTCCCGTACTTTGAGTCACTGAATTTTACTGCATTTTCCTGAATCATGTGGTGGGGGAAATTCATGAAAAGTACGAAAACGCTGTCATTGTATTTCCTGAAAATTGACAACCAAGAGTGTCAGTTGTCGGTTTTTGGGAGAACAATAGTGATTATAAAGTCATCCTGAAACGAAAAACACACTGCGATGCAGTGCAGTGCACAGTGCCGAAGCAGTGCACGCATTGCAAAGCACATTGAAAGCAATGCAGTGTTCTGACATTTAATGTCAAATTAATTTGTGGATGTTTGATATTTAGATTTTCTGTATCAGTTTTTCGTTCATTTACAATTTAATGCCTGGAACGGAATTTCCGCCTCAATTTAAATAGTTGTCGCCCGGTCAACTACTTTCAAACAAATGTCAACCGATGCAGTGCAGTGAGCAGTGTTTATAGAAATTAGCCTAAAGCCTGAATTACATTGCCATGCAGTGCAGTGCACTTCACTGAAATGTAGAGCTCATGTAATTGCATGTGGCAATTTACATTAACTGCAGTGCAGTGCACTACTAATAGGCTAATTAAAAAATAGCTGCTCCAAATACCTGTCCCAGTAAATATGCCTCACCTCTAGCTATAATGTCTCTCGATAAGAATTCTAAAGCTGCTCAGAAGGCTGATTTTACTGTCGTACCTTTAATAATCATACGAATAAATAAAATATGTTCATCGGGGATGCTTTGAAAAGTAAATTTATGTATAGCATTTCCCAGCTGAAAAAAACCCTTTCCCCAAATGAAAAAAACTTAACCTCACATGAAAAAATCCATATTCCAAATGGAAAAAAAAACGTTTTCCCATCTTATATGAAAAAAATCTTTATTTTAATTTGCATTAGTAATATAATATATCACTAAAATACATCGATAATACGAGTATAAACAAATATACTAATACATCAATACTAATAGTTATATCCAAATGATTAATGTATGGACAATTTAGCGGTCGTTGCTAGAAGGTTTACAAACATTAGCCCAGTGAAATCCGACATAAAAAAAGGCGAAACTTCGGAAAAATTAGGGGAAAGCTGAATTTTGTTGTGAACCTTGGTACTGGCGTGTTGAACAAAATGTCAAAAGTCCCCACCAATCCGAGTGCTGCGTTACTTTTTGTACGGGGTCAAAGGTCACCAAAAGTGACCTTTCCTAAATATCTCAGTAACGGTCGCGTCCTCAGAAAAACAATATATGACGAATTTGTAGCTTGAAAAATTTCCAACAAAAAATATTTAAATTGGAATTGTTTTTGCGGGATGATTAAAATTGAACAACTTTTTACTAACATTAAAAATTTTAATCTACATTGAAAATTCTATTTTGACAAAGTGGTTTCGAAAGTATGCACTGCTTCTCATCAGACACCAGCACACAGTGCATACTTGACTGGCGTGACCACTCGCAGTTGGAAATCATTACATTTGTATTTATGCTAGTTGTGACAAATTTTAACATCTCCGAATTATATCCATGGATCCAAATATTTGTTAAATTTTTCTTGTAAACATCACCGTTTTTGAGATATATTGATCTAAACATTTGCTACTAACAGCATCCTCTTTCTCAACGGCATCTTGATATTATCCGATTTTGGCTACGCCTTGGAATGTTTATGATTTTTTTTCTATGTTTAAGAGGCGCATAGAAAAAAACATGTAAACAAACTTATCTACCACACTCCAGGATAGATGAAAAAGTGTGCTCTGAAAAGTTTTCCCCCTCCTTACTACTTAAACCAAAATTCAGCTTTCCCCTAATTTTTCCGAAGCACCATGTTAAATTTCCCCGGACTACTTGCCCATAACATAATTTGTAGCATCGGTTGATGTGATGGTCGACCCTGCTCTACCTATTACCTCCACGAGTGCCTGGCGCTCACTGCTCTCTGCCAAAAGGGCTCGAACCGAATATTTAATTTTGGAGAAAGCTTGCTCTACAGCGTTCAGTGTAGGCGAGTTTGATGGCGAAAACTTTGAGATGAGAGATGCTCGTGCTGCTTCATAGGCAACATCTTGTGTTTTGTGGATTTTTGCGTTATCCATCACTTTATAGACATCTCTCATTGAAGGTTGTAGCTTCCCAGCCAACTCACGGATAAATACGCAAAATTTTGAGCTGTTGCATATCACATCAGCTATAACTTTGGAATGGAAAACACCTTGGCTTGTTTTCGGTTGCGGCAATTCGCAGTCATTTTTTTGTATGCTCTCAAAATGAGATATTCTCGAAAGTAAAATGTTGCCATCTTGACTGCGTATTTTAGAAAAAGGATTCATATTTCAGCATGACAATGACCCGAAGCACTCTTCGAAGATCTGCAGAGAGTATTAAAACCAGTTATCAACTGAGGGAGCTCTTAAAGTTATGGTTCACCTTATCTCAACCTCATAGATCTCTTATGTGATGAGCTGGACAGAAACGTTCGAAAAGTCAGCCCTACATCCGCTAAACATCTGAGGAGTATTGTGCAAAGAGAATGAGGCAAAATCTCATCAGAGACTTTGATAAAATTACTTCGTAAAATGCCAAAACTTTGTGAAGTGGTTATTGCGAATAAAGGTGGAGACATTGCTGAGACGAGAATTGAATACTAATTTAACCGTTTCGAAACTTTTTTTATAAATTTTAAATGCACTCTAAGTATACTTTAAATACTATTCATAAGAACTTGTTTTTCTAACTTCCAATCGTTTGAAATAGTAAATATATTGGGTGGGCAAATACTTTTGAGTGGTAGTGTATATGCTGTATTAATACTTCAAAAACTGAACTATGAGTTGCGCTAGTCAGCTGTATAAATATTTCATTAACAAGACGCTGTACTACTAGCAACAAACTGCACAAAATTTTGAAAATTATAATTAGTAGCTCTTAACTGTTATACATCTAGCTGCTTCTCATTACACAAATATTTTAGCTTTTCCGGTTATAAAATATCACAAATAATAGTTGACAATTGAAACGAATATTTATTCCAGATAATGCATATTCCGTTTATCAAAAACAAGAAAATGCAATATGGAACTAATCTTAAGCATTGAAAACATATTTTTATTGCTGTATTGAAACTTATATATTTCTGGCAGGTACAGCTAAGGATTTCAGTATGTAAGGTATGTATACTTTGAATGTTATGTGCATCATTAGTCGTATTAATTTTTGAATATTTATGGGCAGGATTCTTTCATTTGGGAATAGGTTTTTTTTTCATTTAGGATTAGGATTTTTCTATTTGTTAAAAAAGATTTTTTCATTTGGGAATGGTTTTTTTTCATTTGAGACTAGGATTTTTTCAGTTGGGAAAACGATTTTTTCAATTGGGAAAAGGGGTTTTCCAGCTGGAAAATACTATATTATTTGATGTTGGAGTTTTAAATCTTACAGACTCGTGGATTCCTGATTCTCTGCCTTATCTAAATAAAACAGTTTCTTGATTACCACTAAAAGTACTTTTATTTGAGAAATACTCGTTACAAACATTGATCTTTAATTTTACACATTCGTGTAGAAACTACGTAGAAGTAAATTCTGCTGTCATTTTCTTGCTATTTGATCAAAAGACTGAATCAATTTGCAAGTACCCGGGTACACCAAAGGTCGGATTTTTTCGAAACATATTTAATGACTCGAGTGGTAATAAGAGTAATAGGATTATGTTAAAATTGGAAGTGACACTCAAAAAGTATATTGGAAAATAAACTTTAAAAAGTAAAGTTTAGTTTGGTACGAAAAGTACACGTTTTCGCCCACCTGCAATAGCTTTCCTCAGATAACTACTTACTAAATCGCTTATTGCCCGTGTTCCATTATTACTATTTGCTACTTGCAATTACTTCTGGCTACTTCCAACTCCTCGCGCTCTTGTTCCCGAGTAGTTCATGAGTAGTTACGCCTTTTTTACCGTGAGGCGTTTATTTAGTTGTCAACAGGTGGTTTCGATTTTTTTAAGGTTATGCTGAATATTTTGGTGTCTAGGAAATTAGAAAAAGCCCGCATAATTTGTAGTAAGTTAAAAGATGTAGTTTTCTGCTAGTTACCTTTATATTTTCTATCGATTGTGATAATTTACACTCTTTATTTTCTCTCTTTCTTTTCAACTGTCTTTTGGTGCGTGGATTTGTTAGCCGGGTCTTTGACTGTTAAAGCTGGTACTGAATTAATCGTAAAGCTAAATTTTGACACGTCTCCATTATCGTTTCATTCTTTCGAGCGAAAATTTGGACAATGGAGTAAAGCGGAATTACTGACAGATAAAATTTTCGATCGATTTTGTTGTTGAAAAGACATTTAGACAATTTAATTCTCAAGTTCAAACACTAAATGTTACTTTTCAGCTCGAAAGAATGAACTACTAAATATGCGTCAAATGATTGGAGACATGTGTCAATGCCATCTATATTTTCGAAGCGAAAGCAACTTCGAAGCAACTTTTCATGCTAAGAACAGAGTACCACTCTTGCTTATTTTCAAGCTAAATTTTCGCCGAAACAGATTTCACGTGAAATTTTGTATGAAAATTTCACGTGAAATCGAAGACAGTAATAAGCTTAACTCAGTATCAGCCATTACTGCTAAAGCCACCTAAGCTGCTACAACCGATCTCTGTGTGCTATTCTTAGTAAAGCCGTCTTCGTGTATATATTATTTGCCCAGAGCGATAAGAGCCGGAAAAGTAACTCTTAATACAGATAACAAATATCTGTATAAATTATAACGAATTTTTTAAATACCTTTTTCATATCGAAACTAAACAAATCTGCATCAACCTTCGTTTCTACTTTACCCCAGCAATTTTTGTAGAAAATACAAGCAATTTAAGCAGCCCAGAATAGCGTGAAATTATTTTCAATCGTCAACAACTTTTTTTTCCCAAGTTAACGTATGTATACTAAATGCAAACTTTTCCTTCTTACCCAAAAAAATCTCCTCAAAAACCAAACATTCTATGTACTATCAAATACATCATCCCTACTGAAATCGGTCGAGAGAAAGAGAGAGAATAAAAACAATCTGGCTTGAAAATAATTGAGCGAAAATGAAACTTCCCTTAAGGACATTGTAGTAATTCCAGCGAACACCATCAACCATCACTCACCACCCTAGCGTAGGCGTCAAAAAGCATAAGAATGAAAATAAAGGTGTAGGACACTTGTGATGAATGAAAACGAAACATTTTTTTCACTTCAGGACATCGCCTTCGGATTGGGTTGATGGGGTGTTAAGCTGCTCAGAAGGTGATTATGACACCTTTCAAACGCTATCTACATAAAGCCATCATAGACGATTTCCTAAAATGCCTTGGGAAGCTCGAAACCGAATAAAAAGTTGTAATTTTGTCGCCTGATCGTCCATCAGGAATTTCAGATAAACGAAAAAAACCCATTGGTGACAAAGCTGTGCTTAATTAAGGATGAAGATGTAAAAGCAATTTCATAAATCATTTACTGACACAGCGAATTTCCATCAGGTTGTTTTTTTTCTGTACGCTGGTACGGTGTGGTGTGAAAATGATTGAGGCACGGAAATGATGAGTGATGGTGAGAAGGAAGAGGAAACGAGGGTTTGGAGTCGATGAAAAAGATGGTATTAAAACGCTTTGGTGGCTGATTTTCATTCAATTCAGTTTTTCAACTATTGTTTCCGATATGTGCATTTTTGCAGAATTTGTGGTTTTATATGGAATGAACAATTCATGTTAAAATATATTGGGCGCTTAGTAAGCTTTACATATTATACTGAAAGCAAGTTCGATATTAAAAAAATGGAGTGGTAACATAAAAGGACTTTTAAGCTTCAGAATATTTATTGCACATATTGCCCACACTGGGCGCCAGATTTTTATGCGAAAAATTATAAGATTTTTAATTCCTGAAACAATAAAACATATTTCACATTTCGAAAAGTATTCTTTGAAACCTTGCGCTTTGAAAATATAAATTTTGGGCACACACTGCATCACCACCTTCACGGTATGAACAAAAAGATTACCATTCAGTTGATACGTAGTGAAGCGTTAACATTTTTTTTGTCGCACCAATGCCGGATTTGTTGCACGATGAAGCATTTCCGCCTTCATCAGATCATGTTGTGTATGCTCTAGTGTGGTTTGATTCAATCTATTCACTATTCGATTCAGTGTGCTGTTGTGTAAAATAATCGTGTTTTATATTGATTCGAATAGTGCATTTTTTTCGTCAAATTTCACACATTCATAAGCACATTTTGTATGGTCGAAGTGGTAATTTTGAGCTATAAAGAGTATTTAATGTGCATTTGTTGGTTTTTATGCAATTGCTGTTCATTCAGAAATTGAATTAGTTCACCAGATAATAAATAGAAAGTCAAAATATATTCAATTATTGTAGTCAACACATTTCAGGGACAAGTTAAAAAAGCAGCAAAAATTTAATAGTTTAGTAAAAGATTTTTGCACTAATATCGCAAATATAAACGAATATAAACGAAAAAAACAAGCTTCAATCTACCAAAATTTCCGAATAAATTTCAATATTTTTCTTAAATCTTGTAAATTGTGTGTTACAATGCGTAATAAACAAAAGGTACGTGCACAAAATACAGCCTCCAAGTCGTTCAAGGGTTTAGTTAATTCATCTGTTTCACTGTGCAATGTAGACACTGTTTGTATTGAGCTTGCCACTTAAAATACGTCTAACGTTGCATCTTTGTAGCCGAATCTTATTCAAGTATACTCTCAACAAGGATCTTCTGTAAAACATTCTCGGATATCATCAGTCTCCTCTTGCTTACTTGCTGAAGCCATTTCTATTGCCTTTTCTACTCCTTCTTTGCAATCGAATCACGTTCTAACAAAAGCTCAACCTGTATCTTCAAAAAACTCCTTTTTCCGCCAGTAACTGCTGCATCGCCACCATAATAGGTGTTTGTTTCACATTTTGCATATAATACATCAGCGGAAACAATCAAGGAGTACACCACAGCCAAACTTGGCTACTCTCCACCTATACTTTTTTTGTAAGAAGCCACAACACCAGAGACCCTGTAAAATCAAGAAATCGCATCGTGTAAAATAACGACAACTGTTCGCACGGATGCTCTACAGGCATTCTGTTTAAAGAATTCACTAGGAGACCTTGTAAAAGCTTTTGTTTCATAAGACCAAAGAGTTTTCCAACTTAAAATTGGGTTTGAAAGTCTACTACCAGGACTTACGCGGTATGAGGGCCAAAACAGATGAGATCAGATTAAACTCTACTTTAGCCTCACGACATTGTTTACTTAACAGAGACCTGACTGACTGTAGATGTATATAATAATGAACTACTTCTTTTTAGTAATATACCCCATAAAAAATACGACCGCGCTGCCTGCGGCTAATGGGATCGTAGCGGTATATAAATAAAGTTCTAGAATACTATCCAGTGACTTTCGCTTCTCTCCCTTTCCCGTTGAATATGTTCTTGCTTGTGTTTCTGTAGCTCCATCCAAAATTTTGAGTTGTTCCATTTACACTACTGCTCATAATTATTCGAACGATTAATATCTTTGCAATTATGGATAGGTATGTTAAGAAATCTAAATAATGCATAAATTAAGATCATTATACATTTCCTTCTATCGATCCACTTTTTGCTTTTTTGGCTGCCTCACAAATCCCTCATGTAATTCTCCAAAGTTTTTCCAAACATTGAAGAAGTTTTTCCCAAAGTTCTTCTTTACTTGTAGGACATAGAGCTTTGTCCTTTCTATCAAGCTTATCCAATAAATGCACAATTGGAGTTAAATCCAGTGATTGTGGTGGCTATACCATCCATTTTAGTACATTTGCCCAGATCGTCCAAGAATGATCTGCATAGATGAGATGAGTGCTTCGAAAAAATGATTCATTTCCCTAAAAGCCTAATTCATTATGGCACAGCATACTCTTCCAATATCATTTTGCATCCTTCCTTTGTTAACCTTTCGTTAAATCTCTTCACTCCATCTCTGCTTCCTCCATGCTCAACAATCAAACTCTGGCCTGTTGTATCTGAAGATTCAAATTTGAACTCGTCAGTCCAAACTCTCTGTTTCTTTACGAAGATTTGAATGCTCTCCCTGGTTGGTGTTGCTTGAACTGTTTGTCCCTTAATGTTTTCAAGTGTTTTTATGTCCTTTTCCCTAAAGCTTTACACTCATGTCTTTCTTTATGCTATTGATGGTACTATCCTCTCGTCTGTCGAACATTTATCTGATCTTGGGGTCACCTTTGATCGCAAATTGATATTCGATACTCATGTCCTAACTATCACTAGAAGGGCTTCTCGGATTGCTGGCTTCGTGGTTTGTTCCTGCCACAATTCATATAGTATTTCGACCTGTGTCCAAGTCTGTTCTATACTTGGAAATTGTGTCAAGTGTGGTGTCCTCATTCCAAACACCTCTCTGAAACTGTTGAATCAGTTCAGCAGATATTTACACGCACCTAATGTTTCAAATATAGCCTTCCATATGTACCCTGTATTGATCGTTTGTCGCTTCTAAATATTCCTCTCGTTGAGCAGCGCAGAGTTTATTTGGATGAGAGTTTCCTTTTCAAAATCTGTCGTGGTTACCTATCTTCCTCTTTAGCATCTTAGTTCATTGCGCGGCAACCCGTAAGCCTTATCAAATCCTCAATTGTATTTGGAGTACCGTATGCTCGTTCTGATACTTTCTTCCACTCTCCTGTTTCACGACTCCTACGCACTCATAAAAGTCTTCAGCTTGGTTCTCTTCCACATACGATTGCCATCTTAAAAATATGGTTCGTTGTGAAATTTTAGTTTCGAATTAATTTTATATACCATTCTTGTTTTTAATGGATTTTTCAAAATTAATTTTACTTTATTTAATCATATTGCACACTTGTAGCTTACAAAAAATTAAGAAAATCGAAGGTGCGCATTTTGAAATATTCACGGGTAAAGGACACTGTAATGATCGTTTTTCTCTTTTTTGGCCAGGATGTTTCTTGTACTATTTTTTTATAGAATACTTACACCTTACCCTTACCAACACGCCATATTTGAAGGCTCTACGATAAGTAGAAGATTTCATACAATTTTTTGAATGCAACACGAATCGACGTTTCTCAAAAACTTCAAAAAGCCATATTTCTGGAAATATACCATATTTTTCAAACAAAAAAAATAATTGGTGCACATAACTCAACTACTTATATTCACAGTCAAAATTTCATTGAAATCTGATGATAGCGATCAAAGACCGTTGGTCGATTTTCCGTGGAATTACCCTACCTGTATAGTAATGATTTGCAGCAGATTGCTCCGACTGCCAATCGTAATGGTAATTAGTTAGACCTTATATTTACCTATGTTTATGGCAAATTAGTGATTGGTCCAACTAGTGATGCAGATAATCTTTTCTCCAATAACACTCACCATTCCGCTCTTGTCCTTGAACAAACCACTGCATATTCTAATACCTTTAAAACTTGCAATTATACGATTGTATACGATTTA
The DNA here is from genome assembly GCA_947369275.1 of Nemotelus nigrinus. Classification (NCBI taxonomy): domain Eukaryota; kingdom Metazoa; phylum Arthropoda; class Insecta; order Diptera; family Stratiomyidae; genus Nemotelus; species Nemotelus nigrinus. The sequence goes on from OX376373.1 coordinate 157,351,997, forward strand.
CGTAATGCTGATTTTGATAGCATTCAACATTTTCTTGACAATGTCGATTGGACGAATACTCTTACAACAAAATTTCTTGACAATGATATAACCTCGTTTTACCAAATTATTTTTTGAAGCGGCCGAAAGCTATGTCCCTAAAATTATAATAAAAGATAAATTTTTTGAGCCTTGGCTTGACAAGACTATCTTATGTCAATAGTTTCGCAGGCGTCTAAGGCCGCGTTTCCAATGCTGGAGTGAGCTTTTGCCGGATCTCAGAGTAGAGCTGGCCTGTTCCCAATGATGGATTTTCGAAATTCGAAAATGGGGATGACATTTTGTGTTTTGAAAACTCAAAGCTGTAGCACTCATTGCTAGTTTGGGGGCATTTTATTAAAAATTGAAATAGTCGAATTTTTTTCTAGATTTCCTGAAAACAAACGATTAAATCGATCAAATTAGCTAGTAATTTGTATAATATATATAATAATTTGTAATACATATGTTATGTAAAAAATAAATTTACATGTTATATAAATTAATAATTTGAATGTTCGCTTGGAGTTTAAATACGATAAATTCACTTTCAGAATTAGGCCGCGTTTCCAATGCTGGCTTGGAGTGCAATGTATCTGCGTACGCATTAGCTGTCATGAACTAAACTTACCCTTTTCAGATTTCTTTACTTGTCGATCGTTTGATATCGACTGAACTTATCCTGCGAGATTTTGTATCAGGAATTTCTGTAGGAATAAAATGATGAGTGGACAGTAATTGGTGCTGCCATTCTTGATTATTTTGAAGCGATGATTTTGGGATAGGTTTGGGTGAAGGCGAAAGTACGTTTGGAGCTGAATGTGCAGACGGAGGTAACTGAGCCGAGCGTATTCATGTCATGAAAAATTACTGTTGGCCATTTACTAATTTTCAGTATTTTTGGTGAGCAAAAAGCACAGTACGTCACTTTGAACCCAACATCTAGCTGAAAATGGCGCTTAAATGATGCGAATTACTTTGAATGAAAAAAATTAAACCATGCCCAGATTACTTGGCTGGGATGCACATGACACCATGGCCAAGGAATTTATTACAATTCGATCAAGAAAGGCCGAATCATTTACCATTTAGATATGTGCAATGTGCTGAAGCTTGCAAGGAATACCTTAGCAGATTTTCAAATTATCATTGATGCTGAACATTAAGTAGGTCTGCAGCAGATAGATTTGATTTTCTTCGAAAGGCACGTAATAATATATGTTTATGGTATTTACTATTATGATATATATATAAGTAATGTAAAATTCTAATACAGAATAATCATGTATAACAATTTTTTTCAATCGATGTATTATTGATTGTGTTTTTTAAAGGCAACCCATTCTCATTTATTCCGTGAATTTAATTTTCAGCAGTATCATTGATTTTAGCAAGGACTATATTTGCTTCACCTTAAAATATCAAAAACTACAGTAACGTTAGTAAAACGTAATAATTATAACATTTCAATCGGCAAATGAGGCAAAATTTAAACATTTTTAAATATCGCATTTTATTCTTGACCCCCAGAAGAAAAAAGGCAAATTGAAATCGCATACGCCTTTGGTTTGTCCATTTGCCGGCAATGCCTACTCCAACCCCACAACTTTCAAGACATGAAATCATTCGAATTTGAATTTCGAAGGTACAGCGACATCTGTCGTAACACATATTTGAATTTAATTTTCAATAACTATTCTTATCACAGATGGGCTATGAATTTGTTTCTTTATTGCTTTCAATGCACAAATCATTCATCCAACTGTATTTTCTATGACATTATCTTTTTTTAACGCGGAAAACAACACTTTACACTTCATTATAAACAGAGCTTTGAGCAACACCTTTATTGAAAAGTAGTGAATTTAAAAATTCGAAAATGTCCGAAAAGCTTCACGCTGTAGTTGAAATAGGTCCTACTCTAGAGTTCAACCACAGATTTTAGAGATTGATTAGAGAAAGAGGAAGATATGTGAAAGTGCATTAGAGCAAAAGTGTACGCAAACACATTTCACTCCAAGCCAGCATTGGAAACGCGGCTTTAAAAATTAATAATAATTTATATCGACTCTAGCCATTATATTATAGAAGAATACAACGTAGTTACCTAAGAACTGACGTATGACGAAAATATAATCCACAGCCCCAAAAAGTTGATCGACTTTGTGAACATGAAGCGGAAAACAATTGGTTACGTCTCTTCTTTGCTAGATGTTAGATGTTTTGTCCCTTTTCCCAGCGTCTCTACTACTCTTAATCTATTTTTTTCACTTGTTTGCAGGATCCTAGAAAATGGTATCAAGTGCGGCAGAATACGTTCAATGTAGGTTTACTCGATCATTGTTGTTTAAATTCAACATCTCTTACTGTGGGCATAGTGATCGTCTTTCCCTATTCCAAATTCGTTCATTAGATTCCCGTCGAGTGTTCCTTGACGAGTGCTTGCTTTTCAATCTACTTCACTGCTCTATGCTCTCCTATCTTGGCTATAAGCTGTGCATACGCAACGTTAATCGATCATTTAAAGCTTGGCATTCATCTTTTTTCTACCATTCGCGCTGTCTGAAGGTTAGTTTAACTCGCCGTTAGTGCGTATCTCCAGGAAACACAATTATCCGCAGCTTCCACTAACGTTTCCTCAATTTAAATCTCAAATCGAAGATTCAATTCTTAAAGCTTGTTATCATGCTTGAAAACTTTTATTATTATTGTACTTTCTTCTATATTATCTTATGTTCCCTCTAATTCGTTAAGGGTTCAAATATGTTTATTTTCAAATTTGTGCATTGTTAATTTCCTCAGTCTCTTTATGGTTGCGTTTAAGTATGTATTTTTTTGCAATTGGGCATTAGCTGGTTAAAATGGATTATTCATAAATAAATAGACTCGAAATTAGCTTTGCCAGATACGACGCAAGTTAAGACTCGTCTTCATTTACTCGAAATAAGACCACATCCACCTCTGGCATTTTAATATCCAATTTTCACTCAAATCTTATGCAAATTATATTTAAAACTTCTCTATTCTCAGCTTGTAACTTGAAGACTGATTTACGACAAACGCCCCCTTCACAAATCCTCAAACATTATTTCTTTCCTCACTTTCTAAGCAAATCAGTATCTCTGCTATCCCAAGAGTATCAAGCCAATTTTAATTTATTAAAAACTGTCCCCAAACCGAAACCGTTAATATTTATTTACATTGCAAACCATTCTTTCTCGCCTGATCATAAATCTTAGCCGCAGCAAGCAATAATTCATCCAACTTTCTAAAGTTACCTCGTCCTCATCATTTTGAAGTCATCTCGTTGCTGTCCCTGCAACAGCTGTTCGGCCAAAAATCGCTTATCCTTGCCGCGCAACAAACCACCGTCGCGTTCTGTTGACGAAAAATTGAAAGAATGCTCATAATATCTCAAGCTGTTCCGTGAAATCTTTCCCGGAGACCAACAGTTTGCCTCATCGTCGACTAATCTCTTTCGATGTGACAATAGCATCAACATGATACCGATGGAGTGGTTTTATAACAATGACAGGAGGGAATAATCAGCTCAGCTCATATTTTAATATTGCCAGGATGATTTTCTCTCGGTCGTTGTAGGATGAGGAGTACCTAGCAATAGGATTTAAACTCGTTCCAAGTTGTGAGGTTTGCTTGGGTGCTTGACTGGAGTCAATGTTGATACTTATGATTGGAGTGGGTGGACTGGACTGGGGTGGTAAATACAGAATCACGACAAAACGTAACCAAATCAGCTGAAGTGGATACAAGACATACTCTTAACAGTACGTTGTTTTTTTGTTGAATCCTAGGCATACTCAACTGAGGGATTTTTGTAAGAACGACAGCGAAAAGGAGATGAGTTCCATGCTGTGGAATCTCTCGTCACCAGTGGATTTAAATTGCTCGGTGAAGTGATTGGAATTTCGATGGATTATCTGCTATTGTGATTTTTTTTCACTCTCTCGTTATTGTCAACAATCATCGGATATGGTGGTTAGATGGGTAGTAAGTAGCGGATGCTATGAAGCTGTTGCAGTTCCCACGAGGGCTTTGCTTCGTTTGATAGACGGTGTTGATTGAATGGAATTGGAATTCGAAGCATGAAGTATATATGAGGATGTTACGAATTCAGTGTTTGGTAGAATTGAATGTTATTTGTAAGTGTTTATTAATATTGAGTGGGAAAGTTTTGGTGTAACATTCGCATGCTTGATTTTGAACTAACTCTGTGGTTACTTTAAAAATTGATTTTATTAAACAGGGTTCAAAACGTATGTTTTCCTGCCTTTTCCATTTTTGAATTTCCAAAGAAAAACAAGGATTTACTATTGTATATGCTAGTAGAATTTCACGACCAGAGCCCGGTCTTGGATTCCTTCAACAAACTTTTCCGCCAGTTTTGATCGCGAGCCTGCCTTAGATTCTATTCTCCAACGCTAAGCTGAAGAGGAGGCAAACTTCACCATCCTCTTGTAGAAGCCAATTGAAGGCATTGAAAGGTTTGGATAGTAGGCTTTTTTTACTTGGCTTGTTTCATTGGGCATACATTGGACATACATAATCGTATGCTGAGTCCTTTCGGAGAATAATACAGTTATACCCTGGCTTTGCTATCATAGGTGACCTTAAAGTCTATTAATAAATGGTACAATTTCTGAATTCCAACATTTTTCCATTGCCTGTCTGAGTCAAAATCTGGTCAATTGTTTACCTGCCTGGAATGAAGTCACATTGATATTGTTCGATGATCGTTTTTGCGTATGAAGCTATCTGCTCCTGCAAAATAGAGGAGAGTATCTTATAGGAAATACTTAACAATGTCATACTCCTATAGTTGCTGCACACTGCTACATTTCCTTTATTATTTATGGGATATATCATAGCTTTCCGCCAGTCTTCTGGGATCCTCTCATGCCCCATACGGGCACTATGAATTCTATAAATTCATGAATTACTTGGTGTAACATCATCATAGTTGCGGTCGTAGCACCACTGCCCCTCTTGCGCCTCGGCTTTTTGTAGAAACGCCTCCACTTATCTCGGCCCTACGACCACATTCTCTTATTTTGAGATCTGAGCAGCGATGCGCATACTGCGTCGACAGAGTCGGATCAGCGTTTCCAGGGTTTTCCCATTAGCTTTCGACTCTCGGCTTTTTACCTTTTTATGTAGTCGCCTAAAGACCAGTCTTTCGCCTTCAAAGCCATTATTTTTCTTTTACGAACATACATATCGCATACTCGTTTGTGATAAAAGATGTGTCGATTAGTGGGCTGAAACTCATTGCTGACGTTGATGATGATATAACTTCTTTGGACTGATTATCGCTAGGAGAATGGTTTTGATTAGTGTAGTAGTCATTTCGTTATCTTGCTTGCATAGCTAGCAAAGTTTCCATTCACGCTTAATAAGTCAACCCCCATGGCCAATAACCGATTGAAGAAGGCCAACTCCGGTTCCTTTTGAGAGCAAACCAGTTAATTATTAAAAAATCCCTCACGCTTTGATCTTCACTTTTATTGAACAATTTGCTGGCACTCGTGCGGGCAGTAATGCCAGTGTTACTGTACTATAAGTAGAAAGCTGCTTTGACGTTGTCACATGCTTGCTGTCGTGGAAGGTACGGATTGATTCGAAGTTTGCTTGGGTGCATTTATTCCTAAAGAAGAAGGTTCTGGCTGGTCTGTAAATTCTGCTGAAGTGAAGTCTTCATTGCTGAATATTTCGTTATTATCAATTGTCGGCCATATTAAACCGTTCAATATTTAGGGACTGTTGTGACTCTGTATGTTTATGTGTACATATGTATGTCAACTAGAGATGGGCAAAATGCCTCACGACACACCACTGATCGCTCTTTTTTAGAGTATTTTACAGTATTGCGCCGTACTCACAGTACAATGTTCGCTTCGCATTTATTCAAAGTTTATTCAAACGAAAAGTTTATTCAAACGAAAGCTTTCGCTCACAGACTATACTGTGCTTTTTTCAGGCGCTGTACTGTAAGAAAGAGCTATGCCTCACGTGTCATGAGGCATTTTGCCCATCTCTAATGTCAACCTATTCTAAAGTGTGCAAATTTTTTGTTGAAAATGAAATGAAATGGCTATAACACTAGAGTGTAGAAGAGTAGATTCTGCTCTTTCTTAAAATACGGCGAAGGTGAACCTAGTTCAGTAGAGGAAGTAGGTTCGAAAAAGTCGGACCGGAAATTGATAACCATGACACACAGAGAATTAAAACTGGCTATGTGGGATCTCCTCCAAAAATAATAAAACTTTATTTGTTATTTTATTTATTTATTTTGGTTATTTATGTATTTATTTGTTTTTTATAAACTGGGCAAAAAAGCAGAGCTTTTAATTGTCTACTCTGTCTTTTTTTCTTTGTTGCATATTTTTGTAGAAATGGAAGAATGGCTTCTTTAATAAAAATGTTGATATCTCGGGAATGATTGAGGCTGAAAGGCTAAGACTAGAATTGTAGGCTATCCACGAGTGTGAAAGTATATGAAAATCGACACTTTACTCGTACCGAAAGCCATCGTGTAAATCTACTTCAAAAACAAACGAAGATAAAATCATGATACGACATTATCTCCCATGAGATTCAAAACTCTTGATTGAAATCAACTGAACTTTTTAAATGTATCTCAGTCCACAACTCGACCGACAATCATGGTTTGCAATTCTTAATATCAAGCAACCTCACCAATCATTCCACTATACCAATCAGACGCGATTCTCATCGCTTTTGAAAGCGTCTCCATTTAAATGTCCCGAATGAAAAAGAGAAAGCCCTCTCCGAATTTTTCAATTTATCCACCATAAAAGATGGAAGATAAAAAAAACTGGCAAGGATGCGTTGATTGTCATGGGGGTGGTATGTTGGAGGATTTCAATTGTTCAAGGGATTACAATATACGCGACGAAGTGAAACAGACACTAGCACTCAGCGTAGTCGTTTGCATTCATGTTACCGTCAGTTGTCCCGATGGATATATTGGAATCGAGCAAGTTACGTTGCTGTTGCTTTCTATACCGAGTATCCTGTAGGTAAAGCTGTGCATGATAACAGCGTTGATTACTTTATATGTGCTAAGCCGGGCGTAGTTTTACTCGTCAATGCCATCATCGACGTCACAGTTGCCACCATCGTTAAAACTTCAAAGAAAAACAATAAAAATATATTTTTCTATACAACCGTCAAGACGTGTTTTTATAAGATTCAAAATTACATTTTTGTAGGAAGTATTAACTTCCTAAATTGGTGACCCCGCGACGTTCGCGCAAGTTATTTTAAACTATAAATAACTGTTTAATATAATTATATTTTTCATGCGATTTTTGTCTTAGACCGTCGAAGAAATGGCTGCTACAGTTTTTCGCAGTATTACTATGGCGGCCAATCATGTAGCCTGGACAGGTTATGCAAAGCTGCAGCGACACAGAGACCATTTGCAAATGCATCTGCGAATTCGGACGCTACAGCAACATATGATTATGGCTACGGTCGGCAATATAATTTTCCATAAACATATTGCCAGCAAGCTGAGGCTACACTGGGATACATTGCTCCTGTATATCATCCAAACGCAGCCGTAACTATGCAGTCAACCACTTCACCACCGCAACAAATGATGCAACATCAACCGCAACAGAACAACATAAACCTACAGGACCCGACGTCACCGGACTAGGCATCATCTTCAAATCAAGAAGAGCGTAACGATAACAGCAACGTCGACTTCAATCAGTTTGTCTCGCAACATATCTTACATAGAAGTGGGCTTCGCGCCGCGCTTAACAGATTTCTATAGTCCACTGTACAGCAGTCAGGTGCCTTAACTACCGAACAGCGTCTACTACAATTTGTTGCAGCCGCAGCCGAGCACGTCATCATTTGCCTAACAACAGCAGCAGATGCATCTTTAATCGACACAAATATATCAAAATTGTGAATTTTAATATTTTATGTGAATTTGTGCAATATAAAAACACACGGGGAACAGCCCCAACATTTGTTTTAATACACACACATCACATATCCGCCATCGGTAGCGCTAGCCATCAGCCCCGAGACCTGGCCATCGACCATCTCGGCGGCACTGCTGGCGACTGCCTAAGCCCCGAGAGCTGGCCATCGTCCATCTCGGCACGCGCTGAGTACGGGTTCCGGGAGCTGGCCATCGACCATCTCGGTCCCGTACAGTCAGTCGCCATGGCCATTTTAACAACCGCGACCGAAGGCGGCAGCCACTAGCCCCGAGATCTGGTCATTGACCATCTCGGAAGCACTGCTGTCGACTGCCACAGCCTTGTGAGCACGCTGTTAACGAGCCCCGAGAGCTGGCCATCGTCCATCTCGGCATGGCTCGTGCAGGCAGTCGCCAAGGCTAACTAACAAACCACGATACTCCGCCTCCTCGACCTCAGCGTCATTCTGACATTTGGGGGGGAGTAGTGTGGGAACACATAATTACACAATCCACAAATACACATCCACAATCCACAAACACTTTACACTTTAACATACATCAAAATTTGGTTAAACAAAATAGGCTGAGAAAGTTGTAATTAAAAATTTATTTAGAATGTAAGTCAGTATACTTTTAAAACTTCAAAGAAAAACAATAAAACTATATTTTTCTGTACAACCGTCAAGACGTGTTTTTATAAGATTCAAAATTACATTTTTGTAGGAAGTATTAACTTCCTAAAAGCTATTTTCTGTCACTAAATCAAGAGTGAACCGCTGCATCAATGCTTAAGGAGAAATTTGATAGTTTTAATCAAAAAACTGTTAGATGAATTGAGTCTTCTGTCAGTCAATTTTCTATGTAGAGCCATAATGCAGCACAATCTTAGCAATGTTGGTCTTATATCCATTCGCTGGCTCTAAAGGATAATGTAAACTTATAAATATAAACATGAGCTTACGATGTGATTACAGGCTGTAGGTCGCAGGATTAGACTTGTGACTTCATTCAGTTTACAACAGGAGCTAGAGTTAAGCAACGATCTTGCACTGATTCCAGTTAAACCTTTTGAGAATGGTTTCATCAGATTTCCGGTGGGTGGTCCTATTTAGCATTTAAGTTTCATGATCAAAGTAGTCTTATTTATTTATTTACTGTCCAGTCAATAGAAATTAGTTAAATTATAGACTAGACAAAAACCCAAAAGGCTTAAAACTAAGAAAACAAATCAGGAAATTAATTCAGAAACCAAATACAAAATTTAAAACAAGATAGAATGTAAAAAGAGAATAATACAAATGAATTGATAAGTTTATGTTAGACCATTATCTCACAATGATTTTTAAATGCAGATCATGTTCGGGGAAGACCACCAAGGCTAAGCTTATTGAGCTGATAGGAGCATCAAAACTGAACAAACGAACATCAAAAATAAATAAACGAACATCAAAAATGAATAAAGTTCTATAGACAGACCTGAATCTGAAATACTGGAGATAGACTACAATCGAATCTAGCTTCGCGAACCTCCAATGATCTTTGAGCTTTTAAATTTCCATTGTTTAACATACTCGGGTAAAAGAGATGTAGAGAGCTCAACAAGGTTCATTAAACTAAATCCGACTGTATTGTGCCTCCAGTATAACAGAGACTGCAATACAGCCCCTATAGAGTTTAAATTGGAGGCACTCGTCGTGGATCAATCTTACTAATTCAAAGGAAGAGATGTGTAGGATAACGAGAGACAACGAGACTAACGAGACTTACAACAAATTGAATTTGAAAAATAGGAAAGAGTGAATGTGCCAAACACCTAAACTGAGGACATCATATTTGGCAACAATATTCCAGGACACTACGAATGAAGCAGAAAAACTTATGTCAAGTCGTGGAAATCTTGAACAATCTAATGATGAAGCCGGCCGAAGCCAAAGAGAGGAAAACCGAGAACAAAGTAGGAGAACGGTAGGGGAAATATATTGTAAGTAAATGATATTTGATGAGACTTCATAGCATTGAGAGTAAGAAAGTTCGCAGCGCACCAGTTGACTAAAATCACCAAGTGATTTTGCAATAAGGGACAGTCGTTAACGGTTCAACCACTTTGGAAATTTTCAGGTCATCAGCATACGAAAGGCAGGGTGAGTCAAGGAGAGGTTGAAGATCGTTAATAAACTGAAGAAACAATAATGGACCAAGAATGAATGTGGAAAGCTTGAAATGAGAAAAGCGGGTGCGGAAGAGCAGGAGCTGACACTAGCAACACAAGTACGATCACAATCCTAGGAAAAAAACTAAGAAAGAAAGTCAGCAGAAAGTCCACATCCAGCATGCTTAGAAAGAAGAATTTCATGGTTTCTTGAAACGAAATCTTTGGCAAACTCTGCACATAAATCATTAACTTGCTTTTGTTGATCGATAGTGGAAGTAACAGTATTAGTGAACGGCAATAAGTTTGATACAGTAAATTTAGCTTTATGAATCTATGCTGTTCATTGGCTAATAAAGGCTGGACAAAATGGTACACTCTATTCTAAACTTTTCTTTCGAGAAGCTTGCTCAAACAGGATAAAGGGGATATGGGATGGTTGTTAGAGATGTAAGAAATATCACGAGTTCTATAGATGGCGAATATGTTCGCGGATTTCCATAGTAAAGGGAAAGTACCGGATGAAAAACTAAGGCTGCATATTAGTGACAAATGAGCACAAAGGGAAGAAAAAAGTGATTTAGCAAAATGGCGTTGGAAGATTCTGACAGAAAGTGAAAGAAGAGGAGAACTGATCAAAAAGCTTACATGTATCTTGTAGAGAGGAGGCAGACATATCGTAAAGGTGAATATAAAAAAGCATATCAGAGAAAGATTTATGGGATTTGATGTGAGACTCAAAAGGCTTTGGAGCATTGAATGCAATAGAAGCTTCTATGTGTTCAAAGTATGCACACATTACATCACTAGCGTCCTTTTTGGCAATAGCACGCATATTTTGATAGTTGAGGGAGACACTCAGTGCTCCTAACCTACTGTATTTCTTATGCGCGGCATCTTCGGCTCTAAGAGCTATCGCGACATCGACGGCGAACCAAGGAGGGTCGTAACTTCTTTCAAATTGACGTGAGATTAAATTGGAATGGAGGGAGTGAAAATGGTTAAGAGCATCATTCATACTTAGGCCCCTGAAGAAATGGTACCAATTAGTCTCCTTTATTTCAGTGGTCAAAACAGTGTATCTAGTTTTTTTCAAATTAGAGAGAGAGTAGAAGTGGTTTTGCTTTAGTAGAGCGGCACATAGCTAATTCAATAAAGAGACAAGGTTGGCGAGGATCAGAACGCACATACGCAGAAAGGGAGGTAGTTAAACAAATGAAAGGCATGAGAAAACGAGTGAAGATAAGGCCAAGAATTCTACCATTAACATTGGGTACATTGTTGAGATGAGGGAAGTGACTGATATCAGTTTGGAGAATCAATACTTTCATTAAGAGAGTAGAGCCTTGGTCCAATTGATTATGAAACAAAATTTACAGGTGCTTAGCGACTAAAAGACCTGAAATGGTTTGTGGGTAGATCAGCTGTGTTTTTTGTGCAAGCAACGTATCAGCTATGACTAAGAAATCATCTTTGAGCGCCAACACAGCACATAAGACAACCGCAGTATTTCCGAATACATTGAACCCAAAATGTTTTTGTGGATGTTCCGCAAGCGCCACATAAACTAGAGTACTTTATTTCGTGACTAGCTCTTATCTCTTACCTGATTCCACTTAGCATTGTCAGTATTATTCTGGTAAATATTTGTTTAAAACTTACATTCAACATTCAAAAGAACAAAATACACTCCTTCTCAATTTATTTCACAATACCAACAAGAAAAGACAAAGTCATAACTGCAGATTTAGATCATCCAATGCTTCAGATCAATAAAGTCTCAAATCGTTCAATGTCTCAAATCATCAAAGTTTCAGTGCACCAAATCTTGAGATCACTAAAGTTTCAGATCACCATAGTTTCAGATCAGCTACCAACTCAGATCACCCTAATCAATTTGATGAATTTCAGTACTCTGATGCTCATCCGAGTGCGAATTAGAACTTCTTGTTTCATTCGACCGGGACCTAATATTTTCCACCATCTCCACATCAATATGGTTCGAACTCTCCCTGTCCAGACAATTTTCAACTAAATCATCATTGTCACCCTCGGATTTATTATCGTTTTCATTATCTGAGTCCTTGGAATTCATATGTGTGTAGATTCGAGGTAGATTTTGTAAGACATAATTCGTGTTTTTCACATTCAGGTGATTTTCCTTGCCATCTGACGACAGATCATAGTACTTGTAGCCATTGTTGAGTTTTTCCAAATCGGTCGCAAGATTTGGTATTGGCACTCCATTTGTTTTCGAGACTTCATTGCGAGGTGGTGGTACTGTGAATGCAGAGCCATGTCTGTGCTTGCCGACTGTGTCAATTTCTGTGTTTGGACAGTTGTTGTCAGAATTGGTTCCAGGTGAGCCGTTTTCCTTTTTACGATCGTAGATATGCCCCGAAACGCGTAGATCAATGAAAAAGTGGAGAGGGTCAATGCCGTATGGTGGATATATAGGAGGATACCAAACTGGTGGGGGCGGTGGTAGGACCAGGTCAGATGGAGGTAGTGATGCTGCTGGTGGCTCTTGAATACTAGCAGGATTTTCATTTTGAATATTTGAATCGAATTCTTGGCTGATTTTGGGCTCAGTCGCAGTATTTGGTTGACTAGGCTTTGTGATCAATTTTTCGGAGAGATCCCGATGATGCTGATCGTGTTTTGAGAACTTTGCTGATATGGGAAAAAGTTGTTTGTTGGTAAGTTCGAGAGGCTTTTCAGCTGGCGGAGGTGGTTTGTCGTCTGCGTGGAGTTCTTTGCGTTCCTTGAGATGTTCGTAGTAGGGTCGATGTTGACTCCAGGATCGTTTTCGTGGACGGCGGCCTAAGGCGGCTTGGTGAAGTTGAAGGTTGCGTGCGTTCTCATTGTTCCGTGCTTGCACTAGAGAACGGAGCATATCGCTGAAGAAGAAGTTGTTTGGTCCGACAGGAGCTGAGTAAAGATATGGAGGAGTGGCTGCAAGGAATCGACTAATTAGGTCCTGGTTTCTGATGTCGTGAATGCTTTTGCGTTCCTTTGCGGGAGATTGTTGCTGACGGTGTTGGTCTTCAGTCATAGTTGATCTGAAAGGGAATAAATGAAAGTAATTAAAACTGGTATTAAATAAACTAAATGTTGGATTAATTTGAAAGAAAGAAAGAATCAGCTATTCTTAAATGCTGTTCCAAAATGTTTTGGTCAAATTCAAAACAAACCGCAGATCAAATATAATGACAGTCAAGTAGGCTCACAGCAACTGATTTTATGTCTGAAAGTTCAAGATGCTAGTGACTTAATTCGTGTGGGGTGATAAGTTTCACGACTCACTTTACTCCTGATTTTGCACAAGTACTTATTTGGAATTAATTTCATTGAAAACTCGGTGTGTGTTCTCGGTCGGATTTGAGCTAAGGACTACACATAAAAGCAGCTGCTGCGCTCCCAGTAGACTAAACGAGCTTAAGCATAATGAAATTCATCCTAATTGTTAATGTCTATTAAATATTTCTGCACCCGAATCTTTGCATAGTAAACTCTTTCAATTATACAAATAATGGCTGTATACAAATAATGGCTGTTTTTCGTGGTCAACTTTAAAATTCAAAACCTGCCTGTAACAATTAAAACTTTTCTTCTTCGTTTCCGGTGTTCGTTACCAAGCTAGACGCCTAGGAATCAGAATGACAACTACGACAACTGCTAATGAAAAGGAAATGCGACTCGTTCGCCAGCATATCTATGCAGGCCAGTTATATCACTGGCAAAGCGTGTCACCATATTGTGCAAAACATCCATTCCTCTAATTTCCTTCTGCCTGACGGTTGACTATAGAGCGTAGCAAAAGTTTATTAGCGTTTCGTAACGCGCCAGATTGTCATAAAGTTTATTTGAATATCTTCCGTCTGTCCTTTTTTTGTAACGCTACGCTGCATTAAGGGGTGGGGGCTTGTGAAACGATATCCTAGACTCGATTTGACGACTGACACAAGCTTTATTTCGGTATGAAAACTAAACTGTGCGGATGGGAAAATAAAAATCAGAAAGTGAATATAATTTTGTGGTGATAGGAGAGAAGTAGAGATGTTGATATGATGACAATATCCCTCCATAAATTTAAGTCAAGGCAATGAAAGTTCGAGGCTTACAACTTAACATGCTACCGGAATTATTTTTAGGAATTAGGAGAAATGATTTTTAGGAATTTGCTGAATTTACTAGAAAACCTGGGGAGCGGTCGTTGCAAAAGCAAAGATATCAGAACTATGACCCATTCCGCGCCTTGGGGATTGAAGGTGGAAAATACTCTGTTTTCTTTATCAAAATGTTTACGAGTGTGAAATGATTAGTCCTACGACTTATTTTACCCTTGGTTTAGATGTCTATTTACAGCTAAATTAATTCAAAATTTGCTGCTCTGTCCTCCGTCCGTACGTAGATTTGAACCGGGGGCTCTATCCGCTAGAAACTATTGCTCTGCTCACCAGGCTATACGTTCCTTCAATTAGGCTGCACTGTCATTACATGCCTTCCCTTAAATAGAAAAACCATGCTTATCAACGAAAAGATGTAAATTTGTGAATCCAAAGCTCCTCAAAGACCAACACCTATGATCCTCAAATTCATAACATATTCTAATAAATTAATTTTAAAACTCGCAATAGCTCAAATCTTCATGGGGTGAATTGTCTTAACTCCACCCTTAATTTTCTTTTGGTACTAATTTCGAGGACTAGTGCTGCTCTTAGCCTTGTTTCCCCTACATTCTTTCATCTTTCACACAGTTTTTCATTACTAAAGGATTTTCACGGATGGTATTCAAAAACGTTCATGCAAATTAGCGCCTGAATACGACAAAAATTAAAATTACATGAAAATATGACAAAAATTGAATATTCAAATAGAATAAGAGCAAGTGGAAATCCTTTTCGAGGCCATGTAGCACAAGAAAAAGGACAAAATGAAAAATGAGTTATGTAAAATTATATTATCAAATCATGTAAAATGAATCAGAAATACGTAACGAATGTGAATTATATTTAAGATGCTCATAGAAACCTGCCACCTCAAAAGGAAAGAAGGAACTAAGAAAAAAAGGAAGAGATCAGACAAATATCATAGTTTAAAAATTCATGTTCTTTCAACAAGTATCTTATGTTATTTTTTAGTTTGTGATAAAAATGTCCTGAAATATGTCATTGCTAGGTATTAACCAACAACATATCAAAAGCTCATTTCATTTTATCCATTACGCTAATAAGTCCATACTAAAACAATACCATCCACCTTGAAAAGCATCCTCCTTCTTCAGAGATTTCCTTGATTTCCTCCTTCTTCAGAGATTTCCCTAAATCTTTCTCACTGACATTTGCATCATGAACATAAGACGATATCCCATTGAGAATATCCTTCTTGAAATTTAGGAACCTCCAAAATACAATACAATCTAGTATAGTGTCTTGTTCTAGAGCACAGTTTTCAATGACAGAATGAATGAATGCACATTTTAAGGACAATAGTTTACTTTCTTCCGTCTTTCGAATTGTCCATAAGACATTCTTGAAGTTTTAGATGGCTCGGTACATGGTTCTGTTTGAACGGCTGAAGACGACGTCCTTTTACGTAGTTGTAGTTTTGGGAAATTGAATGATAGTTGTTTGTGGAGTACCTGGTTGACGGAACTGAATTTAAATGGGTTTTATTGAAAGGAAATGCAGATGTTGTTTGCAATTAGAGAGCATGGATTTTATTTGTTTTTGGAGGAATTCAATTATTTGAAGGTGAATGGGAATAGGATATTAAAGTGGATTAGTAGTAGATTCAATTGTTGTGTTAATTTATAAACTTAATGATTTTGAAATGGTTTTTAATATAGCATTGTTCTTTAATATAACATTGTGGTGAAAGGAAGAGTGCTAAGTTGGTAGTTTTATATCAGGTTGACTTAACTGATGGTTGACAAACAGTGCTTAATTCATTTAAATTTTGAAGATGTCAAGATCCATACAAATGTATTTGTCAATAGTTTAAACTTAATTTGAAAATTTATCTGAAACTTCATCGTGGGAGTTACTCACATCATTAAAAATTTTTTTGTCGACCGAAAAAATATATGATAATATTAACAATTGTATAGCTCTTAGTAAAATCTACGAGAAACAAGATTTTTGCTAAGAGTTTTACAATTGTAATATTATTATATATTTTTTCGATCGACAAATAATTTTAGTTTTTTTATCCTAATTTTCTTGAAGCATCATTGAGTAGAAAATTAAATAGAAACAAATTTCAACTAGACTTCATTTCCATTCATTTTTAGTTACCTTAAGGGGGAAAATACATGTAACTGCTAAAAAAATCGATTTTTTTATTACATCAAAATCGAAATCGAAAAAAAATCGAAATGCTCTAAAAATATACAAAAAAAAAGTGTTGAAGCGATATTCGTATTAGTTCTCGAGTTATAGTCAGTTATAGGCAGCGCGGCGTTCCCCAGGTCGGTCGAGCTTTAGAACTTTAAACGCGTTTTTCTCAAAGTAGTACTTTTTCAACTGCCGTACAAAATATCTCAAAAAATATTGAACCGATCCGGCTCAAATTTATACCACATCTACAGAAGAGTATTATCTTCTCGTTGAACCTAAATGTTATTGTAATTTCGGAAAAATAATTTGTTTATTAATGTTAAACGCGTGATTTTTTTGAAAAATAATCGATTTTTTTGTTTAATCTAAAATTAGTGTAAAAATAAATTTTTTTTTATAAATTTTATTGGTTCACCTATGAATTATACATCTCATTAGCATATTTTTCTCTCTCTGAACGTTGCAAGTTCCCCGGAAAAGGCGTTAAGTTGTACGAGGCAGTTTTTGATGTGTTTTTTTCATTCGCTCGCATCGCCGCCATTTTGTGTTGAAAAATTATTAAAAAAATATTTTCATTTACTGTAAGACATATACTTTTAGGATTTGATATTAAAAATTTTCAGAATAAACAATATATATTTAAGTCAATCTAAAATTAGCAATTTTTTTCGATTTTACATGTATTTCCCCCCTTAACTGAATTAAACGCCACTGTTTTATTTGAAGGTAATTCAAGTTCAATTTATAAATCTTCTTCACTGAAAATATGTATGCTACAGAGAAAAGATCACTTTATTGTAAGAAATTACAGCAGTTTGAATAGTAATGTATGCCCTTCACGGTTCTTCCCAACTATTCTCGGATTATTTCGAAGCCAATTATCAATGGTGTGAAAAAAAGGATAATGGCCCCGATGACTGTCTGTCACGCAAAATTTTCGAAATTCTATAGCTAGTAGTTGTATATTGAATTTTTTTACCATCTTAGAGAATCAAATAGGAATGGTAGACGGTATCAAAACTGATTTAAGATAAAATCAAATTATTTTGTGGAAAGTTATGTCAGTGTTCAAGTTTAGCCGATTTCTAACTGCTTTAGATTAGCAGTATGTTGTCTTGGAGTGTGCTAGAGGTATCCTAGATTTCGATCTAATATACCTTTTTCGAGAATTTCCATTTAAGACGCTCTCCTGTTTGGGCTTGTGTACGTTTTTCTTCCAAAGTACATTGAACTTTATTCCATCATCATTAAGTTTTTCATTCAAGGGCCCTGCCTGTATTTCAATTTGTTTCGGTAAAATTGGCACCTTTTTCACGTTGACGTGTTTGTGGTTTCGTTTTGGATTCATTTCGTGATAATGGTTGCATTTTGGTTCACGAGCATGTAGTACTTCCATATTCCTCTAGTTGATTTTTTGTTCTCCGAAATCTAATCTATGTCCGTAAAGGCATAGGAAGTCTATTCCAAACATGTATCTATTAATCAGTAATTTCCGCTACCAGGACCTGATGCTTAAATACCCAATCTTCGGGCTGTATCTGCCAAATGATTTCAATATGAACTGATGTTGATTTACCAGTAGTCATCCGAAGCACATATTGTCTCCTGTTGCTAAGTCGCCAGGACTTTACCATATCTGCTCTTAAAGTCGACTCAGCAGCTCCAGTGTCGGTTGCTATATTACAAATTTCGTTATCGAAGTAAGCTCAAATTATTTTCCCAAAAAACAGCCTGGCAACGGCGATAGCTTTAGGTGCAGTAGACTTGTAGATCTGCTCCTGCTCGTCAAATTTGGTTTCAACTGACTTCGCATCTGCTCTCTAAAGATCAGTGGCTACTTTCGACCATTTGAACTCAATGGTCTTTTTGCTTCCTTGACAGTACACAGGCTCATGTTTTCTACAAATATCACGACTCAGGTGTCTTTTTTCCCCGCAGTTCCAACACGTAGGAGTTCCGCTAGCTAGTGATGTTCCAAGGGTAGTTGTTGTTTGGTGTATACATTGCCGGTAATGCCTCGGCTTCTATTCTTTCCAAGAATCATACCTCAAATGCCCTATTTTACAACTCCAGCACTGCTAAACTCGACTCGTTGTCGATTTTCTGCCTTCTTTTTATTTTTACCGATTCATAAGTCAAACCATGGGCCAAAGAGTCTTTTAGCGCTCACTTATCAGCAAGACGAAGAGGCTCTTGAAATCCTTCATCGGACAACTCCTGCATGAAATCATGTTCTGCCGATTCGTTTCGGTGTTACGAATCTGACATAAGTATCAGATGCTCCATATCCTAAGCCAGCTGCTGTAACATTTTTCTTGGCATCTGGGTTTGCGTTTTTAACTGTGAGTAAAGTACATCTTTCAAAGTACCGTCACCGTACCACATGTCTAGAGCATTTGGAACGCTAGAATAACTGGAGCTATTTTCAACTGGTTTGGTCTGAAGCCGCAGCTAGTCTTAGTGGCACCATTAATGTAGTCAAGTAGTGCCGATTCAATCATTCCAATAATTGCATTCTACAACAGCTTCAAACTGCTTCTTGTATATAGTCCAAGAAGTCAGCCCATCGAAAATTGGCGCTTTCAGCCCTTTATTTCCAGTTGCTTCAGTCCAGTTTTGAACCACTCCAAATTTGATTTCACTACATAGATTTCTTCCTAAACTTTTACGAACTTCTGCTTTACTTCCACAACCTAAGTGTCTAGCTGGTTTTCGCTTTAAAGACTGAGTTTCCAATTGGTACTGTGACTGTTGTATGATTTGTGTTAACAGTTGTTCTCTTTTGCCGCTCAAACTGATTCTTGTTGTCCCGATATTGTTGATGTTGAGTTTGCTGCTTCATGTCGTTAGCTTGTTGCTTTATATCGAAAGCTATTTTCAGCAGCATCCTCGGATTCTTTTCAAGGATACTTTAAACTTTCTGCGCATGATTTTGGGCCGTTTCCTGATCTGGAGTTTCAAAAGTTTTTGGTTTGATGCCTTCCGATCTCAAAACGTTTTTAATCATGATAACAGAGCTGGCAAGTTTTCGTTGGTCAACAAATCACATTTCCTGCACTTTCAACTCCGTCAACGTTAACTAGCTTACTAACTTCAGCATTTTTACTGATTTTAACATGAGTATTAGTATGTGGTCCGATTGAAATTTGTTGAGCTGAAATTTTCGGAGGACGTGGATGGTCCATGACTAGTTAAAATTAATATATGTATATTTAATCCTATTTTGATGTACCCCTTTATTTCTAAGTAAAGAATTTTGTTTGCAAAAAGCAAGTATTAGAAATGAAAACTGAATATGTTTGAGGATTGTTTATAATAAAGGATTGGACATTTTAAGCCCCATGTGGACGCTGAGTGCCTAAAAGTAGGTAAGGATTTTTTTTTCGAATCTGGGCTTGTCATAGCTTTTGGCAGACATTTTCAAATTTTCAGGGCATATTAATGTTGACCAAAACTAGATATGTCTAAAGCTACGAGTAATTTACTTCTCAAAGTAATGAAATTTAAGATAATTACTCCGAATGGATTGAATTTTTTTGTGATCTGAGACATACAAATCATTCGAAACTAGACGAAGACAAAACTATCCTGATAATGTTTAATTAGGCTCCAAGTTTTATTCTAATAGTTTTTATTTGTCTCCGAAAATAAATTGGGCCCAAAAAAAGTATAGTCCAAGTATTAGAGCCTAGACAGACAGCGCTGCTCAAATGGTCATTTGCCATAAATGATCATTTAAGTGCTGTGTGTCGTATGATAATTTAAACTAATTACCACTAAATGACCAAATTATCAATCATTAGCATATCGCTAATGAGCAATAAATTAAGGTAATTTATTATTAAATATTTATTATTATAATACATAATCCCCTTGTACAAAGTCACTTTTCGCATTGAAAAAGAAGAAGACAACTTTTCTAAGATGTCGAATTCAAATTCAAAATATTTAAAGTATTTGAATGTAGTCCTTGCGCGGTTTGTACTCTAATTTCATTAATTCGAACATAAAAGAGGCAACATACACTTAAAATACTTTCAATTTTTCAATTTTTCAAAAACTAATTGCTTTGAGTGAGAGACAGTCAGTGACAGCATTCATGATTTACGCAAGGGCTGTGTGTAAGCAACTTTTAAATTACTAATTTAGTTATAAATGATCATTAGTAAATTAGTATTTTAAGTGCCTGTCTGTCTAGGCTCTTAGAGTACAATAAATGCTTTCAAATCTGATGCTCATAGCACTGCGTCGAGAAAATAGAACCTAGACATTATTAGTTTCGAGTATTTCTAAATTAAAATCACTCTTAGTTTAAAAACCATAAACTGATAAATATTATACAGAATCAATATTGGCTAAGAAAATTTCAATTAGAATTTTTTCATAAAGAATCCAATCAAAATCTACTAAATCATACGTTTACAGCTTACACATCTCCTGGGAGCCAAATTTCGTAATCAAGATAATTGCAAACATGTCCCCCTGTCAAAAATTACAAAGGGTGAAAAATTATATAATCTAAATACATTATATTATCAACTAACCCTTCATGCATACATCAATGAAACCCATTTTTTACCACCACTGTCTTCATAGCAAGGGGCTGTTAACTCGAATAGGTCCTGATGCAGTCTTTCTTTTAAACAGTCGGATGGATACCATTGGGAGTCTTCATGGTGTTTCATTGACCACATTCATATAATACGACTATCACAGTGACAACGACGCTGATGATTGTATTAATGGGGATGTAACCAGCCATCACTTAAAATCCTGGGTTTCCATGTAACTACCACCACCGCCATCATCACTGTCGTACACATGACCATCCTCACCTTTATTTTACATATCACATTCTGAGGATGAATCTCAGAGATTACCACAAAATCGAGTACCAAACCCAACAAGGACACAAAAGGTCCATATGCCATAAGTGATGCTTAATAACGGTAGGGTGATATCGTTGTAGATAATTTGTTAAGTGCAATTGTTAGTGAATATAGTTGCTTGTAAGGTTGTTTGATTGTAATTCATCATAAATGATGTAGAGACTCGAGAGCGTTGTGAGTTTAGATGGGAGTTCAAGCTTTGTATAGTGGGTTAAGCGCGAGGACTGGTCAAGGGTTATTTGCTAGTGAAGTGTTGTTCAATCAAGCTAAAGATAGCACCTGAAATTATTTATTGAGCATCGTTCAGAACTTTTATGGTTACAATTAAAATTCATTTTAAGGAAAGTTTAACCGAAAAAAATTGCTGCAGAATACAGAATATATACCTCACACAGTTTTAATAGCTATCTGGTTTATTAGTTTTTAAATATAAATTTGTGAGGAGATGTTTTTTTTTTTTTATAAGTTTATTGAACGAAGGGTGGTACTCAATGTATGGGTATGTATGTAGATATTCTTGGATATGTAGATATTCAGACCTGCAGCAAAGCAAGTAGTCTTTCTCCATTTCACCCACCCTATGAAAATTCACGAATACTCTGATAGAATATACTGAAGTGTATGACTCTTTTTGGATGGTCTTTTGGTCATGGCGCGATAATTAGAAATAAGTAAATGTTTAACGCAAATTTGATATTTATGTAATGCAATGTTACTATACCATATTATTGCAAAGCCCCATATATTTTATATGTGAACATTCAAAAACTGATATAGGAAAAAGTGAAACAAATAACATATATAAAGGATGTGCATATGTACATCAACACTACTTGAGTAGTATTTCAATAACAAGTTTTCATTCTTCAGATCATTAATTGTATTCGACTTTAAATTCACATCGCCTTCTATCATAATGAGAAGCTTCCTCAGTCTAATTTATTAAAATATTGCGTTAAAATATTATTTCGTGGACACTAGGAAGCAAATTAAATTATATTTTATAAATTATTGTATTTTGTTTACATTATTAAATTCCACTCCACCCATATCTATATTGCTTCTCACAATTCTCAAACAAATTTAATGAGAATCATCTCCTATGAATCATCTCCTACTTACGCCATTGACTGCTGACCATGCTCTTGCCATCTTGGAAAAGTAAACTGCTACCAAATAGTCTTGTTCGAAGACGCCAGCTCGTCGGTGAGATCGACAAATCAATGTAAATTAATAATTTGGCGGATTCTACCAACTCTCCAGTGATTTTGTTAAAGTAAAATGAACTGTGAAACAATACTTGAGCAGCAGGAACATGATAGTTCTCTTAACGATGTCTCGCTGCTGAGTCGCGCATCCCTGTTTTAATGAAATTTAATCGTTAATGTTGCTTGTTCTTACATTCAGGTGATTTCGAGAGCTTTTCTTATTCACTTACTACAATACGCTTTGTAAAAAGCCGCTTTTTATTAGTCGATTCACATCAATTTAGATTGCGCATTGCTAGTTTGTTTACAATTGGAATACATAACCAGAGTATGTAGTCCAATTGTAACGCCAGTAAGTAATTGACATTTGCAAATGTTTCAACGAGTGCTAACATCGCAAATTCAAGTAGTTTACATCGTTATTCAATTGCAAACTTATCTCTTAGCACTTTTCAAAAAAGAGAGAAGCAAAGGTTCAAACTGGACCTTATCATCCCTGCGAAGTATACGTAAAAGAAGGAAGTGAAAAACAAAAGGGGCATTCAAGACAGCCCGGTGTTTAGAGGGTCATTCTTCATCACGCGAAAACAGAGGTAAACATTGAAGACAATGTGTACAAAAAATATTGGTCAAGATACAATCTACGGATGCTTAGGTAAGCGAGATTCGGGGAGGAAAGACACTCTTCATAGAAATAATGGAGAACACTGAACTTATGCAATAATCAGCGCCTAAAGTTGCGTTGGACAGATTTAATGACATCCAACAAGTACACGATACAAAGCAAACACACTTCGAAGTAGTGTTCAAGGATGCAACGAGCTAAGGAGGTCAACAAACGAACGCACGTGTAGATATTCAAAGAGAAACGGTGAATGCAGAACGGTGAAGAACAAAACCAGCAACTTTTGATGTCCTAGAGATAATATAAAATACATGTAGGTCAAATTTCAACTTGGCGCCGAGCATAAAACCAAAATCTTTATGTTGATCCTCATGAAGCAAAATCTAGCCTGACAGGGTGCAATCAAAGGATGAAAAGTTTGATTTAATAGAAAAGGACATTACTAAACTTGTAAATACATTAAAAGGGAGGTACGCAGAGGAAGGGTTTTGATGAAAATACAAAGGAAAAAAAAACAAATAATAGAGGTCCAAAAATGGAGCCCTGTGACACACCAGAAAAGGGATTAAAGGGAAGGGCAGAACAACTATTTAGCATGAATTTGCAGGTATGATTGAGGATGTAGGAGGAGAACCAGAAAACGAGAAAACTGGATATATCAAACCAATTAGGCTTATCAAGCAGGATTTAATGGTTGTCGTTGTTGAAAGCTTTCAAAAAATCGTTATAAATTACATCGAATTGGTGCCTATTGTTAAGAACAAGTAAAATAGGAGCGACTTTTGATAAAACCATATGGTATATTTGAAACTTAACTATACAAAGCCTAGTAGACTTGGTCGCCTACAACTTTTTCTGACAGTTTAGGAAAACAGAAAAAGAGGGACGTGGTGTGATAGTTAGAAACGTTTTCAATGTCACCCGCCTTTAGTATTGGGAAAACATTGGTCATTTTTTTCTAATTGTCAGGGTGACAGGGACATTTTGGGGAATTCATCACTGCAGTCAACTATTTCAGTTCATATGACTTATCTGATTCACACTCTGGATGTTGTTTTTGTTTCGCGTACATTACGCTATCTTGCACAACTCTGGATGCAAAAAAAAACGCAGCTATTATAAGCATTCTGGACCATATCGTTTCTGCATATGTAATATACGAGGGATGATCAATAAGTAATGATAATGGGTTATTTCCAGTTTGCATAAAATTCCAAAAACAATATTTTTTACTACCACATATACTTACTTAGTCAGCATAAAAAAAATAGTAGTAGGACACGATTCCAGGGAGGTACATTCATTTGAATACGAACAATCGAATAGAGAACATCAAAATGAATAAAAACGAAATTAAAGCTGTCATTAAGTACCTCTGTAAAGTAAAGTGACCATCAGGCATGTAGCTGAGGTCACAGGGATCTCATCAGGTAGTGTTCGAAAAATCTTTGCCAACAAATTACATATGAAGAAAGTTTCTGCGTGTTGGGTACCGAGAATGTTAACGGACGAGCATGAGAAGAAACGAGTCGACATTTCAAGGATGAATCTCGAAAAGTTCCAGGCAGATCAAGAATATTTTTTGCCACGCTTCGTGGCCATGGACGAGACCTGGATCCACCATTTTGATCCACAAAACAAAATGCAATCGATGACCTGGAAGCGACCCTCTTCACCGACGGCAAAGAAACTCAAATGTCGAGTTCGGCAGGAAAGGTTATGGCATCAGTTTTTTTTGGGACCTTGAAGGAATTATTATGGTGGAATATTTGGAAAAAGGAGCCACAATATCAGGCTCTTACTATGAAGACCAAATAAGAAGATTGCGAGGGGCAATGAAAGAAAAAATACGCTGCAAACTGCGAGCCGGAGTTCTGTTTCATCAAGATAACGCACCGGATGCAATTAAAGAAACAGAACTCGAACTGCTTGAGCACCTGCCCTATTCGCCAGATCTAGCTCCCAGTGACTTCTACCTCTTTCCTCGGCTCAAACAACACCTTCGGGGTAAGAAAATTGAAGATGATAGTGAAGTGATGGCCACTGTTGGGGCATTTTTTAAGAGTCAAGATGAAGAATTTCTTTCTCAATGTATCATGAGTTTGGAAAAAAGGTAGAATAATGCATTAACCCGTTAGAAGACTATGTTGAAAAATAAATATATCTTTTAAGTTTAACCACCTTGGTTTATATTCATAATCATTACTTATTGATCAACCCTCGTATGTATATATAAATAATATGGTCTTGAATACGACCATTAGTGTTGAGAATGACATTGAACTGGGACATGAGGAAAATAAAAAGGTGGGAGGAGGGGATGTAGAGCGCGTATCACACTGAGAAAACACATGGCGCCAGACGCTATAATTTATAGACTTTTGGCGCCATGTACATAGTCGATTTAGGGATTGTGATAAAATATAGCGCCACACGCCATAATACATACATGGCGAAAAGTACATAGGCCTACACGCCATGTACATGGCGTGGCGGACTATATTACATGGCGTGGAGGACTATAGCACATGGCGTGGATAACTATAGTGCATGGCGTGGAGAGCTATAACACATGGCGTGGAGGACTATACTGTATGGCGTGGAGGACTATACTGTATGGCGTGGAGGACTATACTGCATGGCGTGGAGGACTATACTGCATGGCGTGGAGGACTATACCGTATGGGGTGGAGGACTATAGTACATGGCGTGGAGAACTATAGTACATGGCGTGGAGGACTATAGTACATGGCGTGGAGGACTATAGTACATGGCGTGGAGGACTATAGTACATTGAAGAAGCAAATCAGTCAAAACAGTGCAACTTACCATAAATGAGCACACGGAGAAGTCACTTGCTTGCAACAAACAGACGCTGGCTGCTTTTAGAGTCACCGAAGGAGCCATTCAATAATATGCGCCCTTAGCCGATTCAGAATGTTCTCGATCTATCGACAATGCTCCAGTATCACTTGCTGACATTTATAGATCCCTCACACAGTATGGCTGCGAGTTATAATTGTAGTGCCATGAGCCATATTACATGGCTCATGGCACTATGTAATATGGCGTGTGGGGCCATAATTTCTGCGCCATGTAATTATGGCACTGGGAGCTATAATGCATTGCTCAGGGTACTATGTACATAGCGTGTGGCACCATAAATGCTGCGCCATGTAACATGGGACCACGCGCTATGTAGATTCTGAGATTATGGCGCTGGGAGCCATATTGCATGGCTCAGAGTACTATGTACATGGCGTATGGGACCATAAATAATGCGCTATGTTACATGGCTCTGGGCGCTATGTGGATTTTTTTCAGTGCAGTAGGGGCAATACACAAAAAATATTTATCCTAAATGATTGACGGTAGGTTGAGTTCACCACGATCAATGACAGAAGAATCAGGAAAATATCTAAGAATAAAATTGGACAGTTCATAAAAAAACACTTGTATGCAGATATTAAACGTTTAGCGGTATATAGGATGATACAAGCAGTAAGAAATGAGTCATAGACAGGGATACACGAACGGCAACACATTTGGCAGGATATGACACAACAAAATTTGAGAAAATATTTCAGTTAAGCCTTTATTAGCAGATATAAGAATCCCTCCAACATCTGCTATGCATGATCAACAAAGATCACAATCTTGTCTAAAATTTGTGCAGAGAAAGGATTTAATTTCTAAATAAGTCAAAGAAATCGTCCAAAGATGCTACAGAAAATAGTTTGATTTGCTCCAACTTGGGTCTTTCACATAATACTCAATCAACACATCGACAGGAATACATTTTTGATCATTGGAAACTCTTATACACTGCAATGAAGAGCAACATTCGCAAAACTCTCATTAACATTTAGAGTCCAGAGAAGCATATTATTGTGTGCACTAAAAGCATAAAAATTGCACACATATATTCATGAAGCACTCAAACGCCATTCACATGGACTTTTGAAACAAAAGAAATCGGCTTTCTCTTCCCACCATGCTTTTAATGTGAATGCTTTTTATAGAAACCGAGAGGCCGAGGCGAGATTCATTATTATGCTGAATGAATTTTTTCATATGTCCGCTGACAAAAGTTGGTTTCACGCTCGAGGTTTCATATAGCACAAAGTGATAAAAATGATGTGGTATTTTTTTCCGAAAAGTATTGTCATTTTCTATGATAAGAATGCATGGGTGGTAAGTATACATATGCTAGTAGACGTACATGGAATGGATATGAAATAGGGAGTAGAGTTTCATAAAAGAACTACCACCCTGCCAGAGTTAAATGAGAGTATAATTATTCTGGCATATGTTCAAAAGTTTTGAGATTTCAATAATTTCTTGAGGAGTGAGATTTTCATGGTAGCCATTGTAATGATTTTAGATTTTTTTTGTGCTTTCTGTAGGAAGTTTTAGGGGTTTTAAAACTACCTCTATTCTTTCTTACTAGTTAAAGCTGGCTTTGAATTAATGGAGTATTAACAACCTATACAAGAACTATATGCTAAAGACAAATTCTATCTTAACATTTCTTAAAACCAATATCCACTTGCATCAACGTCAAGTGTTTACTCTACTCAGCACTTATTTCCTTTATTTTCTTTATTCTTTCATCTTAACAGCTCAAAGTTAGTTTGAAATTCATCGACGCTTAACAAACTGAACAAATCTTAGCAATTATTTGTGCATTTCCGTCTCGAAGACAACTTACGTCTTTCAGAAAATTGCCCGACGGCAAACAACTTTTAAGCCGTATTTCTTATAGCCATAGCTGCAACTGCTGCAACTCATCGAGCATAATAAGAATACGATGCTTTTTTGAAACTTCTAGAATAATGTAAGTATACCGTAAGTCCTACTGCTCATTCAACATTTCGCGATGACGGTAATTTTCTGGTTTTTCTACACTCACTTTTTGCATTCCCCGTTTGACTATACTTGAAGTTTTATAAAGTCTGTCTTTGGAGTTGTTTGCCTGCCGGCAGGGACGATTTATTTCTGTGGAAACAAGTGAAAATAAGTACGCGATTTGTGAACGGAAATTTGAAGGAGATTGAGACAACGAACGAAAATGGGCGTGAAAAAACAAAAGACTTAAATTGGGTGTTTACTTGAGACGTTTGGTTTTCGGTTTCGCTTTCAATTGCGGATATGAATAATTTAGAGAATTTGTTTGGAAGATGGTTTGAGATGAAGTATTAATTTGAATATTTTCTTGAGAATGAATGATGAGCATGAAATGAGATGAAACATTAATTATGTATTTGTTGAAAAATAATTCTTATTTAACAAAAATAAAAATCGATCGCAAAACAGTTTACAGTAGCGTTATACAAATTTCAAGACAGCACTGAGTCTTGCTGAAATATCTATTATTTACCGTTGATTAGAACCTCACAGAAAAAATCAATACGTATATTTGAAGCCTAATGTAATTTTACCTTCACATTGAAATCAATGAAAATCAGGTTTCCTCACATCCATTATGAAATAGAAGGTTGAAGCTTTTATTATTTGGAATGGGTAAAAAGTTTAGACTGGTTATTTATTTATTTATTTATTCTTATACAACATACAGATTCTAAATTCTTAATTCTAGCTTTTAACATAGTTTTAAATGTTTCAAAGCGTTGAGGTAAAGGCCCGCGCTGAAGAGAGTTATATTTTCTCGTTAACCTTGGTAAAGGTAAATTAAAGTATACTAATGATCTCGCAAACGTCACTTCAAAAGTTTTTGGGCACCGAGTTTCACGCGCTTGATGACGGAATTTGATATCTTCACAAGTAGGATCATGTGAAAGGTTGCGACAGAATATTTTTGAAATCTTCAAATTTCAAATTTAATTTTACATTTGCCCGTACCGACACTTATTTCTTTTCCTCCCTTTTGCGTTTGCCTTGTCAGTATAATAACCTTAACCTTGGTCCTCTGCCTCGAACGTTAGCTGTGTTTAAAAATATTTTAAAAAATAACGTTTTGTCAGGTACATGAAATATGTCATAATTTAGTCTTTTGTTGTATCTTTTTTTCGGTCGATTTTGCTTTTGATTACTTTTCCTATCTGAATTTCATTTCATTTTAATTTTAATTTTTTTTATTTAGTTTTTCTCTTTTGAACTTTAATGTTATTGTGTCTTTTTTCTTTATATATATATATATATATATATATATATATATATATATATATATATATATATATATATATATATATATATATATATATATATATATATATATATATATATATATATATATATATATATATATATATATATATATATATATATATATATATATATATATATATATATATATATATATATATATATATATATATATATATTTGTTTTCATTTTTTGTTATGTCTAATCTATAATTGGATTTGTTCTGTTGGTTTGGACATTAACAAATAAATAAATAAATAAATAAAAGAAAACATTGATCGTGATAGATACGACGGGAAGACAATGTATCCAAGCTTGAGAAAGCAAAGACGATCATTGTAATCTAAACGGGGAATATCGTGCTTGAAAATTAACGAACGGGTGAATTTCTTGTGTACGGATTGAATGGATTTTTATCACATTTGTATTGAGGAGACCATAAAACCAATGCCTCCTAGAAGTACAGGCCGTAATGCAGAGTAATGACGTCACACTAGACTGTCAAAGTGTCGCGAAAAACACACGTAGTTTTATGGGACGCCCGCGGGAAATCACAAATTGTACAGGTTGTGTTGAAGTGAGTGAAGTGAAAACAAAGTGAGATAGGCGGAAAAGTGCTAGTAAACAGCTAAAATAAAAATTAATGCGGTGCGTGCGGTATAATTGGAAAAATTCGCTACGAAATGTTTATCGGTTGGTGTTAGGTTGTGTGACGTTTTGTGTTAATTCACTGTCGATACAATTGATTGACACAAAATCCAAGTTATGACTAAATATTATTATTATAACGCGTCTACGCACAAAAAACTAACGATTCATTTGTATTATAGCTGAAAATCCGCACGTAAGTCTCCGTGTATATTGGCACTGCCAGATGGAAATGTCAAAATGCACGGCTAAATTGACGTCATAGCCAAAACGATTACGTAGCCTGACGGCCCGTACTTCTAGGAGGCATCGACAAAACAGAGGCATATTCCAGAATTGACCGAACAAGAGAAGAATATAAAAGTAAGGTTGATTGCATGGATTCGAATGTTTGCGGCGATCTTAAAATAAAGCCTGACAGTTTGGAGAGTCGATTGGCCAAATCTATATTGTCAAACATCGCTCCAAGGCCTTTGACGCAGGAAAAAGAAGACAGCACATATGTATACAATGAGTAATGGAATACAGTAGGCTGAGTTCGCAATTGCCCATTGAAGTTGCGACGACGCATTCCGCTTTTTACGTTCACAATAGTTATGTTCCAGTAATACGATTAATTGCGATTAATCGCGATTAATTGCAATGAAGCCGTTCCCGTACTCTGTTTTACTGAAAACTGAAAATTTCCCCTCTTTCAGTAAATTTCAGTAGGGTCTGTGCTCCTGAAAAATACTGAAAAGTGTCAAACGGTGTGGCGCGAGTAAATATTGGGGCATTTCACGTGAAGCGGACAACGAAAATAAGTCGAGGTTCTGGATTTCGTTCATATTGTGCATAATGGTTTATTCTAGAAGATATGAATGTGGATGCACAAGTTTTTGTTTCTATGAGGTTTAGTTGCCGAGTTATGGGCTTCTGAATAACTGACGAAATTGATAAAAGGTTTTTTTTTTGAAAGCGGATTCTGAGATTCACAGCTGTGCATAAAATTCCTAAGAGCAGATGCAAATGACAAAGGAAATGATGTTGCTTTGAGAAAACCAGGGGTAGGGATTAGATCCATGGTTAGGATCATCCTTAATTTAACACGAGTCCCTTCTCAGAGCTGCGTCAGCTTAAAGCCCAGTGTGGGCTCATGATTGATCATTCATGGATATATTCGAAACCAACTCATCAAACCCCTCAGGTGCAAGGCAAAGATAAATATTCAACTCTCTTGGAACATGGCGAGACTCACTTGAGTAATATGTCACAATTAAAATATGCAAATTATATGTTAGCTGATCACATTTTGATGTGCAATGTACAGTTTTATTCCCCACAACCTTCACAATTATCTTTAAAGCAATTGAAATTTTTACGAACACATCCTACGCACTTGGACATATCCAGTCATATTTGGGATCATGTTGGTCACATTATGATTGAAGTCCTTGTTTCAACAATTGGATTTTTTAATTTTTCTGGAGCAGATGACATATTTTGCCTTTTATTTATTCACCGTTACGGTTTTTTTCATGATTTGTAGATGCAATAAGACTTAGTAATATTTCAATACGTTTCTTATCCAAAAGAGTTTAAGTTTCATTTATTTAAGCCAATTCTGGGACATTCGTTGAAGCGTAAATTTCGCTAGTACCATTTTATGGGCTGTTTATTTATTTCTTTATTTCTTCAATCACCTAATACAATAGAAATACTCCATTTAGTGTATAGATAAGGTAAGTTTAGTCAATAAAATGGCAACGAAAACAATAATTTATGTTATGTTATATGTAAAAAATTGTAGTTATACAAAACAAGAGAAAAAATACAACAGCTTTGTTTACGAAGTAAGGGAAACCGATAAAACTCTATTTTGGAGCATATTTTTAAATTTTATTGAATTGATTGCTATGTAATTTTAGTACACGCAAAACGAATGAATAAAAGTATGCATTCGTGTGCGCGAAACTCCATGCTCGCAATGTTAGATTTTGCTACACGTATTTGTCATCAGTTTTGTAAGTGCTTTGAGAAATGAATAAAATTTTTGAATTTTTAGAGCATCTGTTTTTACAAGTTGATGGTCCACGGACGAAAAAGTCGAGTTGAGTTGATCAATTTAAAAGAGGTCAAACACGCTGCAAAATAGTAAAAATGTTTTTTTTAAGTAGAGTTAGACATTCACTATATGCAACTTAGCGAAAATTAAATTTGAGGAAGAAGGAATGGCTGAATCTACTTTGGATGAATTCTGAGGCATCTTTAAATTATTTATAATAAAAGACACCACCTTTGACAATAATATTCAAGGATAAACGAACAAAATGTAGAAAAATATGCACAGAGGCAGATATATAATTAAGACGTTTTGAGGATCTGAGTTCAAAACTCGATTAACGAAATATGCTGATTGAATCTAAGCTTAGTGTTAAATACTATGCGAATATCCTTGAATTTGTTTACCGCACAAACCAGAGATCTAAGAATATAATAAGCATAGAATAATAATAGAACATAATAAAGGGGAATTTTCTGCAGATATAAGACATCTTATAGCATTTTGAGACATTTAGACCAAAAGAATTGGCGGTATACCAGCTACTCAGTGCACTTAAATTATTTTGCTCCTACTTGCAATCTTGCAGCAGGTTGGTTACTCTAAGCACTTAGAAGTAATCAACATACAAATGCCAAAACGAATTAACGGAGGAAAGCATGTCATGAATAGTAGAAACTAGAAACAAAAGAGGCCTTAGAATGGAATCTTGCAGAGCTCCAGAGATTAGGTGGCAGGGAGATGAGGAGCAGGAATCGGCAGCAACGAAACAGACGCGATTGTGTGCCTAAGAGGAAAACCAGCAAAGAAAGAAGTCAGATAATTTATAGACTTCCATCTTCAAAAGCAGTAGCTCATGGTCAACACAATGGAAAAATATTAGATAAATAAATTGAAAGCAGATGCAACAGAATTATTAAATGGCAAAAAATTAGAAAGGTAAACTTTCTCTTAATAAAACCAGGCTTTTCTTGAGCAAAGAAAGACGTAGGAGTAAAGAACGTGAGGATAAAGTTTGTTACAAACAATACTTTTGAAAAGTTTCCTAAAGTATGGAAGAAAAAATTTCAGACGATAATTGGAAATATCAGATCATCCGGCTTGTGTATCGGAAAAATATTTTCCATTGGGCCAGAAAAACTTTAATGGCAAGGATACAGTTAAAAAAACTCTTGCGGAATTAGAATCCCTAGAAATCTGATTTTCGAAGAAATAGTTTTTAAGTGACTAAAAAATGGGGAAAGATGTAATACACTTTTTTGTAGTATCATATCAATCATTTCTTAAACAAGGCAAATAGATGAGAAATACTATTTTATGGCTACATATATCCTTTGAATTTTGTTTTTGTTCGAAAGTTTCTGTAGTTAACGTTATTTAGCGTTTCCATACGAAAAATCTCCAAAATTCGAAAAATTTAAACATTGGTTGCTTTTTTTTAGTGCAAATGTTTTGAATGTGAATACATCACGGAAGCATCTGTTCGTGCAATACTTGCAAAATGTTCTGGTACTGGCAACTCTGTGTTTGCACCACAGCCAAATCACATCTGCTTCACGTTAAGTTGATCCCATCATGTGAATTTCGTTTTGATCGGACGACTGCGCTGGAAGTTAGTTACCACTCGCAAGACTTTTTCAGGAGGGTCGATGATTTGAATAATTTTTTACACGTACCTGCCTTACCTATAGGGTTGCTCGTAAAGTCTTAAAAGTTTCTCTGTGTATACCCTTAAGGCTGGTACTGAGTTAACCGTGAGGCTAAATTTAGACAAGTCTCCATTATCTGGTCATTCTTCCCAGCGAAAATTTTAACAGTCGAGAAAAGCAGCGTCACTGCTCATTTTTCACGGATAAAAAGTCAAGAATTTCAATTTTCAATCGACTTTGTTATTGAAAAGATGCGCAGTTCAATTTTCAAATTCAAACACCAAATGTCACATTTTAGCTCGAACGAGCTGCACATAAAATTGGCGTAAATTGATTGGAGAAATGTGTCAATGCCATTTGCATTTTCAATGCGAAAGCAACTTCCAAGTAATTTTTCACGATAAGAACTGAGTATGACTCTTGCTTATTTTCAAGCTACATTTTCGCTGAAACAAATTTCACGTGAAATTTTGAATGAAAATTGCACGTGAAATCGAAAACAGCACTAAGCTTAAGTCAACATTAATCTGCTCTGCACATTTCTGGATGATCCAATGTGTACTCAGCACCCACATAGGGCTCATAATTTCAAAACTTTTTTTTAATCATAAACAAGCTTAAGACATAATTAGTTTTCATTTTTAGTACTTACATTTAACAAAAATGTTTTCTGTATAGAAATAAAAGGGTACCTGAAAATTCACTTAAATACCCGCCAGCACCAAAGGGGTCAAGATGTCTTAATTTTAATTAATCATTTCACTAGTCTCTATATACATCTATGTGCTCTGAAAATTTCATATATATATATCTATATATATATATATATATATATATATATATATATATATATATATATATATATATATATATATATATATATATATATGTGTGTGTGTGTGTAGGATTATATATATATATATATATATGTGTATGTGTGTGTAGGATTATATATATATATATATATATATATATATATATATATATATATATATATATATATATATATATATATTTATATATATATATATATATATATATATATATATATATATATATATATATATATATATATATATATATATATATATATATATATATATATATATATATATATATATATATATATATATATATAAGGTCGGTCCCATAATGACCTGGCTTGATATAGTTCTACGTGATATGTCGATAGTTCGCTTATCATTTACTTTGTGTACGAACACTAATCGCCTTGAAGAGCGTAGTTTTGTCGAACAATAAGAGTCGCGTATTTTTTCAAAAGGTCGTAAACCGGGTATCGAAGCGTCATAAAGTTTCTATTTAAATACGGTTTATCACACGCCCCAATAAAAGAATGATTAGATCGCGTGTACAAGGATTGTTCCCCTTTTACAGCACAGTGCAAAATTGGGTAAAAGAGTTTCGCCTCGGGAGAGAAATCGTCGATTATATCGGCCATGACGGTCGACCGGTGGAAATCGCTCTAATCGAGGAAGAGGTTTTGAGTGACCTTCGTTTGAGGATTAGGGAAATCGCAACTAGACTTGGGCTGTCTAAAAGTACCGTCCATCATGCAATCCATGAACATCTTCATACGAAAAAAATCAAAGCAAAATGGGTCCCAAAACTTCTTTCAGCTGTGCAGCGACAGGAAAGAGTGCGCTGAGCTTCCGAGTTTTTGGATCTTTGTCGAAAAAACCCAAAGAATGTGATCGAGCTACATTCTTATTAGTACATAATAATATTAGTACAATCTGGTATTTATCATTTATGACTGGTGATGAAACTATGGTCTTGTATTATGGTCCAGAAAGCAAACGCGAGTCAATGGAATGGCGTTATAGTGGTGAAAAGCTAGCAAGAAAGCCAAAGGTGTAGGTTAGGTTAGGTTAGGTTAACGTGGCTGCCGATCTTCAGAGGCCTGACGACCAGCACACATAGGCACAGAAGAGGCCCGTTGTGATACCACAATAATTTTAGTGACTCTCTTCTACTCACTAAAGTCAGGAAACCATTTGCTTCCTTTGAGAAACCGGACTATCCCCTTTAGCTCTACCAGGGACAGTTCCGTCAGGTTTGAGAGAAAGGGTGCACCAAGTGCCGCCAGTCTTCTCCTTGCCAAAGCCGGACACTGACACATGAGGTGAAGGACGGTTTCCTCCTCATCCTCAGAGCCACAGCTCCGACATAAGTCATTAAACTCTACGCCCAAACGTTGTGCATGCCGTCCTATGAGGCAGTGGCCCGTTAGAACGCCCACAGTGCAACGAAGGGCGCTTCGAGTTAAGCCTAAAAGCTGCCTGGTGCGATGCGCATCCATGGATACCCAGGACTGCCTTGTTATCACACAGGAAGATTCATCTGCCCAGGACTTCTTAGCGTCCTCAAGATATTTTTGCCTTATGGCCAGTTTGACCGATGTCATCGGTATACCTATTGAAAAGGAGCAAGAGACCTCAGGTAGCAAAGTTCCAAGCCTTGCTAGCTCATCGGCCTCACAGTTGCCCTGAAAACCCCTATGTCCAGGTACCCAAATCAATTGAACAACCGAATGTCTCGACATCTCCCTAAGAGATGCACGGCATTCAGCAACAATCTTGGACATTGTACAAGGACCAGCAAGGGACTTAATAGCCGCTTGGCTATCTGTGAAAATACCAATATTGACCCCGAATATTCGATTACACAGAAGCCAGTCGACTGCCTGATAAATAGCCACCACCTCCGCCTGAAAGACACTACAGTGGTCTGGTAGACGGAGGGACAGCTTGAGATTCAGCTCATCTGAGTATACACCACTCCTAACTCTATTGTTTAGCTTTGAGCCGTCAGTGTACACATGGATAAGCCCATTATCAAGGGTGATACCATCACACCATTCCTCCCTGCATGGAATGCGAGTTGTAAACTCCAAATCCAGTATGCATTGAGGGGCGTTGTAGTCAACAACCGCTGGTGCGGGTACTCCCTCGACCAAAATCCTCGCATGACCGAACTCTGTCCTATTCCATGCTGAGATACAGTTTAGTCTCACAGCAGCAGGATTAGCTTGCTGTGAGATCAGTAGGTTGGTTGGAAGCCAATGTAGCAGCACAAACAGTGCCTTAGTAGGAGTGGAGCGGAGCGCTCCAGTTACCTGTAGTGCAGCCATTCTTCGCACTTTTTCAAGCTGCCCTTTGCAGGTAGCCTTAAGAGCAGCCTGCCACCAGAACGCCACCCCAAACAACAGAATTGGTTCCACCACAGCAGTGTAAAGCCAAGCAACAGTACGAGGCTGCAATCCCCAACTCGCCCCTATGGCCCTTTTGCAACAGTAAAGTGCGTTGAAAGCCAATCAAAGGTGTAAAAATCTGCCAAAAAAAAGTCATGTGCACAATCTTATGGGATTTCCAAGGTATTTTGTAGGTGGGTTGCAAAGAACACAATACAGTCGCAATAAGCAAATATTATGCTTCATTAATTTATAAACTACGAGGCATGATAAGGGAGAATCGCAGAGGCAAACTGTCTAATGGCATACTGTTGCTTCAGGACAGCGCTCCCGTTCACACCGCCGGCGTTTCGAAGGATGCCGTTCATTAATGTGGGTTCTTGGAGCTTTATAGTCTAGACATGGCCCCGTCTGATTATTATTTATTTCCAAATTGAAGGCGGGACTTAAGTGGAAGTAAACTTTCAAGCGGTGAAGAATTGCAGACGGCCGTATTTAATTATTTTGAAGACAAAGATCGTGCTTATTTTTATAAAGGCTTAGAAATGTTAGTTTACAGATGACAGAAGAGTGTCAGTATTATTGGAGATTATATTGAAAAATTAAAGTGATTTCATTTCATTTTCTTTATAATTTCATAGTTAGGCCAATATATTATGGGACCGACCACGTATATATATATATATATATATATATATATATATATATATATATATATATATATATATATATATATATATATATATATATATATATATATATATATATATATATATATTTACATAGAAATATGTATTTTCGGCGAAACGTCTAATACTAATTTCCTTCGAAAATCAATAATAATAATGGGTAACATGCTAGTAAGGAAGAGAAGAAAGAGAAAGTTCATTTAGGATTTATGCAGAAATAGGTCAAGGTTTTTATACAACTTGATCCAAAGCAATGTTCATTCATCTAAAGGGAACAATGCAATGTTAAGTGGGTCAGAAAACTAATATTGCATAATTGTTATACCTTGCTTGGTGATATAAATAGAAAAATCTCAGCCAGGATACTTTCGGATCCTTAATGATTAGAAAAATATCGATCCGATCAAGCTCATATTTCGAACACTATAAGTTCCATGTCGAATTTGTACATAAACTTTTGTGATGAGCATTTTCGATGAATAAAAATTCACGTAAACACAATAGTTGACGAGATATGTTATGAACAACTTATTTTTGTGACCTTTGACCTTTGATAACTTCTTTTATGCATGATGGTGTTTGAAGATGAGAGATCTATCGTTTTTCTAAAACAATCCGTTGTGAAATTGTTATCTAACTTAATAGGTGATCTAAAGTGTCAAATACTACTTGTAAACTTTAAAGGTTTATATACGTTATCACAGAGCTGGACGTAAAATAAAGTAATGTCAATTTGCTTTGTCATTAGATGCTGAGAAGTTATCTCTCGATTTGCAATTTATTACAATTACATAATAAGATTAGTTGAAATCTGAGCTCAATCTATTTTCATAGTTGAGAAAACTTGCTGCTCGGTTACGATTTGAAAGCATGACAAGTTTAAAGAAGCAATTCAATAAGATACTAAACAGTTTTTGATTCGAAGACAGTTAATTTAAATTGATTTAGTGAAAAAGCCCTAAAAACTTATTAAAAGAATAAAAGAACACCATGAAAGTAATGATTACATTTCGGAATACATATTTGCAGTTTTAAAGATTGTGCTGTTCTGCCCTGCTAAGCATAAATGTTCTATCTGCATTTTTATCATATTTGAGTTAACACCGGATTCGAAAATTACATACTTGATTACATCATTCTACAAAATTTGAAAAACCTACCTTTTGTGAAAGTATGTTAAAATAAATATTGAAAAATTATTTTATCAATGATTTGTGTTTTGATTTGTAATGGAGATATATGTCCAGTACAAATCAAAATACAAATCATTGAATATCTCGAAGGTAGTAAAATGTAGCTAGAATGTTTGTGCTTAGTAGGATAGTGTTGCATTCGTTACATATTTTAGCTTAGCGCCCAGTGTGGGATTTCAATTTATTTAAATCGCATGAATGGAGTGTTGAAAGAGTAAAGCGATCTAAAAAAAACTGACTAATGGGTTGTAAATTTAAATTAAATCAGGTACAAAGAAACAAAATCTTGTTTATTTTCGACAAAGCTACAGATTCTCCTGCGAAAACTACCTGTTAAGCTCATGATCAAGACAATCCATAGATAATCTACTATCGAAATATTATTTCAGTGAAAATGATTCAATTTCTCCAGATGATCATTATCAGGAACTTAAACTGTTTGTTGAGAACGTTCAATTATTTTAGGAATGATTACGGGACCTTTTTTTATGTACTAATATTTTTGGTAGTAATTGGGGTTAGTAGATTTTTTCTTCAATATAAGTCTCACACATTTGTAATTTTTAATTTATTACTACTGTGAGTGAGTCATTTCATTGATCAAAACATTTTTATTAGTTGATTATGGCAGACAAATCACTATAATACTTTATCTTACATCGATAAATGTCCATATTGGTGGTATTTTGATCAATTTACTCGAGAGAAAAATAAGAACACTTTCAATACGAAATAGTTCATTACCATAGCTGACAAAAAACAAATAGTCAACGATCAGCAATGTAGTCTAAATTATTATCACAATAAATCGACTCACGTCTAATCAAGAAAACACAAACCTTTTATGTTCTTTTTAGGCAATTTTCACACCGTTTCTGTGTTTTACCACTTTTGATTATGCTTTTTGATAATTAGTAAGAATGTATTCTGCTGAAAATTATTATAATCCTTTCGAAATACTGATTTTCGCACAAAAACCTCACAATCTAACACATGTGTTAGGTCTTTTCAATGAAATAGACTTTTTTACTCTTCTGAAGTAGTATTTTTTCCAATAATTCACTTAGAACATATTAGATATTTTTTTAAAATCACACAAGTCACTTTTATTATCAGTTCAATAGCTCCAGAAACTCTCTTTGTAATTTCCTAGAAACTGCACATATCCGTCGGTTGCTTCAAACAAAACACATCCACGTGTTACACATCGACTCGGATAAGGAATCACATTAATTGATCAAAAAACTCCCCGATACTGTCTCCGTTGACAGTTTGCAATCAAGTGAATCACAGAGCGAAAATTTTAAAATCTACCCTCGATTAAGGTTTGTTCCCCTGACGGATACCGTGATAGTAGACCGGCAACTTTGCAGCTATAGCTAACAGCCTTCGCTCCACCCTCGTGATGACGGTTCCAAAGAACCACAATCGCAGCATCAGGAACAGAATATTCAAATGGCAAAGCGCACTCTGGCTGCTTCCGTTCGTACTACACCGATTCAAATGTACAATACCATGGAGACGCATAGCGGGGATAACGGAAAGACAACAAAATCTAAAAACTGATGAAGATGTAAGTGAACAAACCTCAGGGAAAAAGTATGTGTGGGAAACGGTTGAAAAGCCGCTAACGGATTGTTTGAAACTTGAACAGTTTTTCAAATAACGCATTCGTGTGTGTATCGCACAAAGGGTTGATTATGGGTTTGAATAAAAGCTGAGGGGGTGGATATATGTGCCTGCTAGCTTGCCAGATCTATTAGTGACAAGGACGATGATGGTGGTAGTTGCAGGAGTGCGAACAGTGAAGTATCTCAGTGCATCCTTTTATTGCTGTTCATTGTCGTGTTGACGGAATGTCGGTTTTTCTGCAATGAGGATGATATCTCTCAATGAACGGGATTGGGTACAAGGGATTTTTTTTGTAGGAACGTGTCGGGGAGATGTATGGTTTGTTGTTGAGATAGACAGGATTTAAGCAATATTGAAGGATTTATGGTGAGTATGAAAATAGGTATATGAAATTGATACACAGACATCTGAAAAAGATGTCTTATTTGTAGACATAATCCTTTTTGGAAGGATTTAATGCAGTTTTAAGTTGGAGTAACAATTATGGTGCCTGTTTGCTGGAAGGGGTGAATGTTTATGTTTTTTTTGTCAATAAAAAAGCGTAGAAGATATACTTTTGTGTGACATAATTTTAGTTACGGTTACAGCATTGCAAATATCATCCGTGAGCTAGATTTCTGTTAAACATATTATACCGATTGTTTTTAATGTGTACCAATTTTTTCTAGCTTGTAAAAACTATTTAAAAAAAACCGATTTTTCCTTTCGAAGCTAGTTAGTTTTTTGGGACAAATATCGATATTTCGAGGGTAAAGGGTAAAGATTAACCTCGAAATATCGATATTTGTAACAAAAAACTAAATATATCTAGCTTCGAAAGGAAAAATCGTTTTTTTTTTAAAATAGTCTTTTAAAATAGATATTATATCGTCCCAAGCTAAAGTAGCATAAAGCCTGAAATAATTAATTTAGGACCTTAAACCGAGGCCATATCGATAATAGCTTCTTGCTCCTATTGAATGAACGGGAACACTAAGAGGCCCCCAGAACGAA
Organism: Nemotelus nigrinus; assembly: GCA_947369275.1. Taxonomy (NCBI): domain Eukaryota; kingdom Metazoa; phylum Arthropoda; class Insecta; order Diptera; family Stratiomyidae; genus Nemotelus; species Nemotelus nigrinus. The sequence continues at coordinate 157,393,429 of OX376373.1, forward strand.
CGAGAACACCACGAGGACACCAGCAGAAGAATAAGAGTAACAAGAGGCCAGAAGCCCTTTCGTAACAGCTCATTGACACCACAAGAGACCGTTATATGAAATGATGTTTCTGCAAGTTTAAAGACGTCAATTTTTTTGCGGAGAAAAAGTGGCGGGATGTAGCCAATCTGCAGCAGAAAATCGCTTAATCGTCCCGGCTGAAGTTTTATAGTCAATGCGCGAAATGAAAACCTACTGCGGTGGAGTTACAACTTTCACTTGGGCAAGAGCCCTGAAGATTCGATGTGTCTGCCTTAGAGGAATTACATGAGTTGATGTTACGTCGGTACGAGTTGCAGGAGCGATTGAAGCGATTTTCCAAAAGTAGTAAGAGTGGAAAGGTTGATCGAACGTGTGACTGATGTTGTGGCTGATGCTGTTCTTCATGAAGAGATTAGGGCAATTCCAGATGACGGTATATGGTGGTGCATCTTATAATACTGCGTTCATTGGAGCCGCTTTGAATCTTGGTTTCCTTGAACCAAATTATGAATTTGCTATCGGTGATGCTGTTGACGGTGGCTTAGATCCCACGAGTTGGATTATTGTACCATTCCACGAAGATGAAAACTGTAATTCATTTGACATTTTTGTCAGCGATCACGACTGACACGCACATCGCTTATTTATTTATTTATTCAAATCTAATCTAACAGAACAATCCAATTGTAAAATGAAATAGTAAAGAAAAAAAGTAATTAATATAAAGTAAGAAAAGAATGTAAACAAGAAAATAGAAGAAAAACTAATGAGAAAAAAAAAACACAATATAAGAAGCCATGTCAACAAATCAATAACATGATTTTCGAAAGATTGAAAAAATATACATTGTTGAACATTTAACAATGCTACGATAAAGAGAAATGAAAAGACGAACAAAGGTGCCGATATCAGTTGCAAAACGTGAGCGGCGCAGAACGAAAAAAGCTACCTACATTCGACGACTTAGAGACGATAGAAACATGCAGATCAAATTTTAACTTCGGATAAAAAATGATGCCAAGGTGCTTATGTTGATCTACATGCTTCAAAAGACTATCAGACAAAAAATATTCAAAGGAAATGGGCTTACGAAAAACTTTAAGTTCATCATCGTACAAAAGAGAATTATACCTAAAGTTACAAGAAAGATCATTGATAAACAAAGTGAAAATGAGGCGACCAAGGATAGAGCATTGAGAAACACCAGAAGTAGGATAGATAGGGCAGGAAAAACAGCCGTTAAAAACAACATGGCAGGTGCCATCATGGGTGTAGGAAGAAAGCCAAGATATAAGGGAACCAGATACACCAAAATTACAAATTGTGGATACACTTTACACAGACACTTATACACATCGTCACAATCTACATATCCCACAAGCAGTATACACTACATTACAAAAAGTAGGCTAAGTTAAAAAAAATAGATGTCTAGAATTAAAAACATAAATCAGTCGCTTTTCAATCGTTCATAGATTACAATAGCTGCAGGGGGCATGTGCAGGGGGTATCCTGCTTGCATAAAAAAACGATCCAAGGCAGCATGCAAGTTTGTCATTTCAAAATTTGAATTGACATATAACCAACGCCGTTTTCAAATATAAGACTATTTATCCTGGCTGCCAGGGTGACATGGAAATTTTTGAAAATTCCAACTATTCTAGTTGATATGACTTATCGAAATACGTTCCGCAGAGTGCACGAGCGCGAACTCTGCTGAATTCACAAGTGTTCGTACTATGGATGTTGTTGTTGTTTCGCGTGCAATTCGCTACCCTGCACTACTCCGGATGATAAAAAAAAACGCACCAAATGTCAAATATTTGAGTTCTCATATCGTTTGTGTTAGATTTTTTTGAAGAAAAAAATAAATGATATGTCATACTAATTCAAAGTAACCGAAATACTTTCTTGTTATTGTAATTTACACTACAAAACCTTTTCTAACAGCACTGATTGGTTTACCGTGTCAATTGCTTTCGCAGCAGCTTAGGAAAGCAAGACAGGAGGGATTTAGGACGGTAGTTGTCAACATTACCATTATCTCCCGACTTGCAGTTACTGCAGATGAAATAGGTCATGAAGCAGTAAAAAAAATAGGTAAAGACAAACAATTTAGTGTAGACACCTTCCTGTCATTGAAAACATGAAGAATAATTTTGATTATTCTAAGTGATTCTGCCAAATTTTTCAAAATAGGAGTAGCTGTTTAGACGAAATACAATTTAAAGTAACCATATTTTTAATCATTTTCGATATTTGTGTATTGTTTTTATCGCCAGTGTGACAACTGAATAAAATAATCGGCACCACAAACATTTATTCTTTTGTTGACTAAATACACTTCTTGTGTGCAACGTAATTAACAAAAATGTGATCCATCCACAATGACTGACTTTGAGAGAGTAACCACGTCTACATTGCGATCACAGTTAGTTCTGCCTGGGCTTACATCACTAAATGTTTAGTACTTTACACCAGTATATCGGAAATAAAAGTATTGTGGAACTTTTTTCCTGTGGGATATATTCAGTTCGTCAATTCATTCTTAGAATTAATATATTCCTCAAAAAAATTGGATTTCTCAAAAAATTTACATTCAAATTCAAATACAACAATTCATATCTTTTTACTCATTTTTCCCAACACAAACCTGCATACCACTCCACTCGATTAAGAGAAATCTTGAACAAGTTCATTTTATTATATCCTGGGAATGTGCAACAACATATGGCTGAGTAGTTTCAATTCACAGCGAAAGTGATACAGTTTGTCTCTTATTGGAAGTGGAGCGTTTGTGGTATTCGTAGCGTATATAGGGATGAGGATTGTAATGATTAGGACGTGTTCGTTCTCATCGTGCTGGCTGTTATGTGCACGCTGTTGATTTTCTCTAAATTGAGTTCTGTTCGCTCGTCGACTGTGCGATACTAACTCGAGACATGACAATGTAAAATTTGCCTCAGACTGGGGACCATATTGCATTTTACTTGAATAAGTCTGGATGGAAGAATATTATACGGTTTATTGAGATTTGCTTGAGAAATGTTGGATATTGTTAAATTTTGGACCATTTTAAGATTATTTCAATGGACGCATTATGCATTCTTATGCTATGTTGCCTATGAGAAAATGAGATTAATTGGGACCCATTAAGCCAAGGCTTCAAGTGGTATCCAGTAGGCTCGACCGCAAAGCCTGATTCACCATTGAAGGCGGATGCTCTGAAGCATATTGTTGATTCACTGTTTTCAGCGTACGAGCAGAACACGATAAGACGTATTAATGGTCACTGTAGAAAAGCTGCTAGAATGAGAACCGAAAGGCGCCAGCAGCAATACCCAAGCAGTAGTACTGAAAGTAGTGTTGGAAATACAATATTCATCATTGCTACGCATGCATGATGCGCGCTTATTCAAACCATTGGCGTACATATCCCTCTGCATGCTTGATACTGCGGTGAAATTAATAGAAGGGTTGCTGAAGCCTCCGCTTAAGGAACCTATACAAAAAGGTAGTGACTTCTCGAAAACACAACACGGGTATCGCAGTGGTCACTCAACAATAATTGCCTTCTACGTAGTTCTTAGTGGTTTTGTTTTCGCACTCCTGAGCAGATCAAATTTTGTTAAGTATATCGAATACAACAACCAAATCCTGCACATGTCGCGTCACTGCAGGAGGATTTGCTAGGCATCTGTTGTTTATGGGTTTACATGTAGAGTGTACTGATAACAGTAATAGTGTTCTAAACGGTTCGTACCACTGCTGTTGATTATTGTGAAATTACATCTAGAAATCCTAGCTTCGCCCAATTCCAACTCAATAAAGTAATGAGGAAGGCTGAGGTCTAGATAGAAAGCCATGGTCTCCAGCCGGCAATCACGAAAACTAAGATTGTCCTGCTGAATACTTGAGACCAGAAAATTAGCTAAGTATCTTCGAGTGGTGCTGAGCCTCAAGATGGCTTATGGGGAGCACTGCTTTAAGGTTTGATAAGTATCGAACTAGGATGGTGAGCATTCAATTTAGTGGAGCGCTGGGAATTATAGGTAGCTACAGAAAAGTTTCAGGAAACGTCGTGTTAGCTATGGTGGGTGTAATCTCCATTTACCTATCGGCGAATGAATGGGTTGGGTGAAAATGGTGTAACTGACCCCGCCCAGTACTGTGAAAGTGTTTTAAGTGCAGGAGGGAAGGGGAGGCGCAAGGGGTCGCAAGCAATTGGTTCTTCTTTATAATTTGAAAATTCATACCACAGCTCCCTGCTTTCAGTTTGAGTCATTATAATGTAGTCATCTGACCACCCTTGCTTTTACCTCAGTGGTCCCTTGTGTACACAGTCAACCTCTCTCCAGGGTCTGGAGCGAGGCTGGATGAGGAGGTGTGAAAAGGCAGAGGGAAGATCAAATGGCTTCATTCTGACAGCTGAAAAGTGGAATGGGGTGATGGAGGTGCATAGTTTACTTTGAAAAAAAAAAATATTTTCGACTTTTTACTCCGAGCTTCTGCGCTATCAATTCCCTGCTCCCACCTATAGACACTTTTATAGTATTGGGCAAGGACAACCACACTATTTTCACCCCTTTTCACCACCCTTCAATTGACGGTGCCAAAATCTAGACATTTACCGAAAGTAGTAAGTAGAATACAATAAGACATTATTTAGTTTTAGCCTGCCAACTTCTCCGAAAACACCTGCTACAAAAGCAAATAAAGAAAACTAAGCACCAAAATTACTTGTTTAATATAATTAAGGTTCGTATGATTTGGTTTACCAAAAAACAAATTATCTTAATAAAACTGAAACTAATTAATAAATGCCACATATTTAAAATGTATATTTTACGATTTTATAGGAAATCAGTACTTAAATTAGTTGAACTGGTGCTTTTTTATAATATTACACATGCTCAATAATTATTTAAATTTAGTAAAATACGTACTTTTGTTACTGGTTCGTAAACGGTTCGTAAACGGTTCGTACAGCCTACTAAGCTTTAGTTCATTAATTTTAATTGGGACTAACCGTAGTTTTAAAATTCTTGAAATCTTCTCGTAAAACTTTTTTGAATGCTTGACATATAGTAAATAAAATTGTATTGTATAAATTTTTAACCCCCACACATATTTCAGTTGCAAATTCAGCATACACGTCAATGCAATAAATGCTATCTCCCATTAAGAGTATATCTATTTAGTGCTTGAAAGAAATTTGTCGATAGGATTCTTGATAGATTTTTGTTGTTATCAAACAAGTAATTGAATCAACTACTCAATTGAATATAATCGATTACTAATCGATTTTGAACAGAGAAGAAATCGTAAATTGCCGGAAAATATTGTGAGCAGGTGTAAGAAGTTTTATAACACAAAGCTATATTTATAGGCATTTTACGGTTACACGAATTAATTTTAGCTCTGCATGACTATTGGATCGTGGCTCGTTTTTAAACTTTATAAGAAGCTGATAAGTAAGTGTAGCCCATTCAATCTTGAGATTTCAATCTATAAAGATATCAGGAACAATGCGTAAGTTCGAAATTGAACTAGATACGCGGACTTAAGGTATAATTAATTTTCGTTTTTTCCTCGAACAGGTCTACTACTACCGCTCATTTTCTTGCTGTCCTGCATGCAGATATTTCCGGCGTCGGCCAGCAATACTAAAGCGCCAAGACGGCGGACTGTAACCCCCTTCGGATTTGTAGGGACTAAAGGATGAACGTCAAGATGGCCACACTGTCACTAACAAAATCCCCCACCAAAGTGGATAAATACCTAAAATATGTCACTTTTTTCAAAAAGTCTCCCATGAAACAAAACGAATTAAATTTTATTTGATTCACAGAAATACATTGTGTTTATATGTAATTTAGATTATATCTGAAAAAATATCAATGCATTCTTCTGCATGATCACGTTTCATTTTAAATATGTCTTTTGAACTGAATTCCGGTAAAATTTTGTTCGTAGGTTCAAAATTAATGCAGTCATTTCCAAAATGATCACAAACTCTCATTAGGCCATCAACACTTACTGTATCAAACCTATTTTTTTTTTCACCAATGTTCGAAGAACATTAGTATTCAAATCGATTTGACCAAACATTCATATTTCCATTTATATATATACATATATATATATATATATATATATATATATATATATATATATATATATATATATATATATATATATATATATATATATATATATATATATATATATATATATATATATATGGTTATATATATATATATATATATATAATGGAAATTTTTAACCCTGTGTTTGCGCTAAGTGCCTAAAATAAAATTTGAAATTTTTCGAATTGCAATAACTTGTGACAAAAGGCTATTGAATCATTACAAAACTTACAGAACATATTAAAGTTACTAAGTTGTATACCTACATAGTTTTGTATGAATGTGTTGGCAGCCCTGTAGCTACGGTAGGTGATGAAAATAAAAGCCTTCAAACCATCGACTCTCCTGAAATATTTTCGCTTTTTCGAAAAAAAAGTAACTCATATATAAATCTTTTGCTTTATCTACACAGTCAAAGTAAAACTTTGGAATTTTCATGTCGGGCAAGAACGGCAGCCCTTCTCCAATTCGCCTATATTTTTAGCATCAAAAACTTCTGTTCACGGGAACTCAAATTTACTATTAAGGAATTCAACTCTAATGACGCCTCTAATTACATCAAATGTGAAACAGGCCGATATCATCATTGTTCTGGATGCAAGTGAAGTTAAGTTTAAATGACCCAGTCCAAACTCAGATGGGGGTAAATTTTCGAAGTCGTAAGGGCGGTACAGATCTCTTAGGGCGAAAAGTAAAAATTGTTTTTGAATGGACTCGAGTCTGTTATGGTGGATTTCAAAGGCTGGGTTCCAAATAATGCAGGCGTATTCAAGAAGAGGGCGTACAAGTGCAATGTATAATGATCTAGTAGCCCACAAGTTTTTAAACTCCTTGGCACGTCGTTTAATAAAGCCGAGCTGCTTATTCACACGGGAAAGAATTTCGTCGTAGTGCAAGGGGCAGTGGCGGCTCGACACAAAAACACTATTATAAGGTATACGCGGATACCAACAAGAAATATCTACTTTACTTTAACTCAGTAGTGGCTCGTCAGGGTGGGCCAGGCGGGCCGGGCCCACCCTGACGAGCCGCCACTGGTGCAAAGTGGAACGAAGTTTCACATCCATGACAACACCGAGATCGACAACGCTATCAACGCGAGCTAATAAGTTGTTGCCGAGAAAGTAGATGTTCTGCGTAACCGTGCATTTACGGCAAAAACTTATAATTTGGCACTTATCAATATTCAAAGTCGCTTACTGGACCGCCCACACGCTCAGGCTCACCTGCTTTGTCCTGGACTTGGCCAATATGTATTTGCTACATGAGATGTTTGGATTCGCAGATGTGGACAGCTGTGCAGAAGGTGGAGATGAAGAAAAAGATGAATCCGGGAATGCGATGATAAAAATGATGATGACGAGGCCAAGAAATATGGAAGTGATAATGAAGCAACAATCAACGGATCTCAAAACGTCATTAGCAGCAAACCTGAAAATGCAATCGGCAGACTTGAAGACCAAGCTGAACCAACAATCGAGCGATGTGAAGGCAAAGCTGGACCAGCAATCAGTAAACCTCGGGAATTTTAATAAAAAGCTGGATAACCAAGTCAAATGATTTGTGAAGAAAATATACCACATGGACGAAGAAATAAAAACGGCAAGGGAAAGAGGTCGAAAAAATAAAATAAGTATTAGCACAAACCAAAGTAATGCTAAATAGCGAACCAGTTTCGTTTGTGACTGCCGACGCTGCCGTATCAAGAAATATAAAAGCGCCGATATTCGATGGGCAGACGGCTTGGGACATCTATAAGACCCGGTCCGTAGCCGTAACATGAAGCTGCAACTGGAATGAGCGGGAACGGGCCACCGCTTGAAAGCACAGCAGTTGAAATACTCCAGACTGTTCCAGTTGATCTCTCCAACTCTACGACTCTGAGAACGCACGCGATATGCGTAACGGTGTTGATCTCATGAAACAAATCTAAAGTTCGTAACTGCAGAATAGAGTACAAAAACCAGGTGAAACCCTACAACAAATGGCTCAGGAAATTGACAGCACTGTTGTTTTCAAGTTCTACGCCGAGAAAAAAAAAACATGACGAGTGCAGATACGAGTGTAGATACGAGTGCATTGATGTCAAGAGGGAGCCACAGGGAAATGGTACGCCTAGATGCTGATCGCGGGCATTTACAGTGAGACTGCCGACAGCAACGAAGGCCGAGCTATAATGCAGCTTGTGCAGCTCGAAGGAAGCCAAAACTGCAAGAGCCTACAAGTGAATTACCTCGTACTGAGGAGGCGGGTAACATGTAAGAACCAGCTTTGCGGGGTAGGAGTTGGCTAAGAAGATCGACACCCCAGCACCACAATCACCGTCTCCAGGCTACATCGTGGTTAAAGAGACTTACGTTTGGACGGGCATGTCAACGGTCAGCAGTGCGTCATTACAATCGACACTGGCTCAAAAAATCGATACTACAGCCTGACCTTGTAAAAAATTATCCTCTTTGAAAGAACCGGCAATTCTCGCTGCGAACTGTCACACGAGAAAGTGCACCTGCCCATGGCAAGAGCGACCTCCTAGTTAGGCTAGGAGATTTACTGTTCAAGCATCGGTTCTTAGTTGCCAACATCACTGGCAACTGGCACCGGCAACGACCGCACGGATTCACTTTGGACTTGGGCAAACGAATCTTGAGATGGCGAAATGTTGAGATTCTGATGGAAGACTTCGGTGACCAGACTACCAAGTTACGGGTGGTAAGTACTAATACTGACGAACCGAGATCTTCCAAGAGCGCTATATGGGCCACACTTGATGGTGATTCTGTGGACCACCGAGCTTTGGTGATTGCACCAGCGAAAACACCAACACTGCTCAGCGTGAAGTCTAGTGAAGGCAAACAAGGAGGGATGCGTCCCAGTTAGAGTCCTTAGCACTTCGGACTGTGTCACGAGCATCAAGGCATGATACATCATTGGGAGCTGCCAGCGTGTTTCCACGGTAACATCTTTGGAAATAGATAATTATCAACAAGTCAAGAAGAAACTGGACTCAAGTGGAACCCGTGGAGTAGTGTCCGTAGTCTTAGAATGAAACCAGCTACCGCCGAAGCTATACAGAAAAAAAAAAATAAAGGAGAAGTGAGCGATGATCCAGGATAAGGAAAGACAAGGAGTTATTGAGCCGTCTTTCAATCCGTGGACATCACCAATAGTCCTCGTGAAGAAAAATGATAGGACCACTCGCTTCTGTGTTAACTAAAGACAACTCAATGATGTCATCAACAAAGACAGCTACCTGCTCCGCCGGATCTATGACATAATAGACATCTTGGCTGACGCGAACTGGTTTTCAATATTATATCTAAAAAGTGGTTACTGGCAGTTGGAAATTAACAAGAAAGACCAAGATACAGGGCTATGGCGATTCGTGGTAATGCCTTTTGGACTTTGCAAAGTTCCAGCAATTTTCGAACTCCTGATGGAATGCGTTCTACATGAGTTGAGCTGAAAGACATGCACGATATCATCGTCATAGGAAAAACGTTCGATGAGCATATACGGAACCTGGGAGAGGTGCTCTCAAGGCTGTGAGCGGCAAATTTGAAACTGAGTCCTAAGAAGTGCACACTCTTTGCAGAGCTGAGGTAAAATATTTCGGACACGTCGTATCTGCGGGCGGTGTCAAAACTGATCCAGAGAAAATAGAGGCCGTCAAAAGTTGGCCAGCACCGAATAACAAACGTCAGCTACGAAGTTTTCTAGGACTAGCTACATACTACCGTAGTTTCGTCAAGGACTTTGTCAGAATAGCCAAGTGCCTACATCAGCTGACGGAAAAAAACCGCTCCTTTGCTTGGAACGAAGAGTGTCGGAAAGCCTTACTAAAGAAGAAGCTGTGAGACCTGGTATGTTTGGGAAGATGTTTGATGTCTACACCGACGCAAGCAACAGCGGAATGGGTGCAGTGCTTTCCTGGCAACTAGATGGCAAAAAAACAGTCACATCGTACTTCAGTTGAGTTATCTCAAAGACTGAAAAGAACTACTCTGTAACCAGGAGAGAGCTACTGGCTATAATCGGGGCAACAAAGCAACTCCACAAGTACTTATATGGTACTTATAGCTTATATGGTACTTATACTTATAACTGATCACGCTTCACTGAAGTGGCTGGTAGTGCAAGTTGCTAGATGGATTGAAAGGCTAAAATCCTAGGACTATGCGATAGTTCGTCGTAGAGGAGGGATACATTGGAATGGTGATGCGTTGTCTCGTCGTCCCTGTCTAACCAACTGGAGACATTGCCACCGCCTGGAGGAAAATGAGCCTAAAATGGAGGTACAATCACTGACAGTTGAAAACAACGAAGGATTCTCATCGGAGGAGATCAGAAACGCTCAGCTAGCCGACGACGAAATCGGGCTATTGCTGGTATGGAAGGAGTCCACGGGACGTCCGGAATGGCATGATATATAGGAGCATGGCGCTGTCATGAAAAGCTATTGGGCCCAATGGAACTCTCCGCAGATTGGCGATGGTGTGCTGAAGCGGAAGTTGGATGCGGTGAACGGCATATCATGGAGGATGCAAATTGTTTTTATTTAAAAGCCGAGTAAAGGACGTACTACAGGAAATGATCAAAGGAACGTCGAGAGGCCAGCAGGGAGTAAACAAGACCCTAGCAAAAGCACAAAAACGGTTATATTGAATCCACGTTTGAGAAAACGAAAACGATTGGTGCCGAAGATGTACCACCGGAAAAACAAGGGAAACATACGCACCATACAGTTCGAAAGAATTGCCATGGACATCGCCGGATCCTTCCCTGAGTCCGAGTGGGGAAATCAGCGTACTGTGGTCGTGGCCAATACCCCATTCTGAACCAAGAGGCGACTACACTTGCAGAGCAAGGTGTTCTACATTGAGTTAGCAGGATATTGCGTACCCCACAAACTGCATTCTGATCAGCGTCGAAACTTCAAGTCGCGAGTCTTCGGCGAAGTGTGTGAGCCACTGGGGATTTAAAAAACAAGAACACTGCCTCTTCACCCCCAGTCCAATGGAGTGGTTTATGGAGCGGTTTAATAACACGCTGAATAAGCATTTGGCCAAAGTGGTCGAGGAGAATGAAAGGGACTGGGACCAGGGCTCCCACTTTTGATGCATTTGTATCATTTTGATACATTGTAGCATTTGCCCATTTGAATTTTGTTTCTAAAATTCACGGCAAACGACTTTTGATACGCATTGTATCAAAAGTCCTCTACTTGCCCTCTTACGGCACCTTGTTTTCGACAAATCGAAACACAAGCGATGTCGCTTCGAAAAATTCATTTTTTCAAAACTAATTTACCGTATCAACGGTAAATTGTTCATGGCAAATTGCGATGCTGCGGCTGGGCTGTGAGGATGCAGCGCTTGGCTATGGACAGTCTTTGGAGTGTCGCTGTGACGACGGGGTCGGATCTCATTCGCGACGGAGGCAAGACGTGGTCGCAGAGTCGGTAGTTTACGCACTCCGTCACATATTGTAGCTAATACACCGGGATAACAAACGCGCCAACGAACCGCCCAATATTCGATAACGTGTTTCAATAATGGAACGAGAACCCGAATGTGAATCGGAGAAGAACCTAGGCGAAATTCGGAATATCTTTACCGCGATATCTCTTGTGTGCAGCCAATTATAAATTGTTTATTGTCCGAAAGGAGATTTATGATACTGCGTCAGTGTAGTATGGTTTTCTTTTGCATTTTTTCCGCGTGAAGGTGATGTGAAGTGTGGCTAGCATTTTGCATAAATAACACGACTCCATTAAGATACAGACGAGCCAATTACGATTCGTGTTAATAATCGAATGATCAACTGTGCAGTGTTGTATAGTATTTCTGGCGTGATTTAATCAAAATCATTCGTTGTCGGGTTGGGCTAATAAAAGAACCTAAGTTCAGTGTTAGTCGTCATCGCTAAAATTGGCTTAGATCCCGTTAATGACAATTATGGAAATTTCCATCCGCTAACCTTGTGGTCAGTAAAACAGTGTGGTTAGTGAAAGGTCCATACTTGTCCAGCGAATGCTGCTATTCAAGTTTTTTTTCCCCGCAACTGCCAAATAGCGGTCTTTTGCAGTATGGCACGGGAATGCATCCAGCACCACAGACCAGGGCCGGACTAGCATCTGGCGATTCTTTGCGTGAATCAGTGATAAAAAAAATTACACGGGGAAAAAGTATTAAATTTGGTTTTTCTTATAAATATTGTTACGGATATTTTTGATAATGGGATGTTAAAATTAATCCAAGATCTAATCTTCACGGTCTTACATTATCGTAATTATTCACTGCTCCATCCACAACATTACAACCAAATTATTTTTCTTGGAATAAGATCCCTACATTGTTTGAAAAGAAACATTTGCTAGCCACTAAAGAACCACGGCCCGCTATAGACGAAATAGTGCTGCCGCCACCGGTTTTCAAAATCAAAAAGGCAATTCATATGATGTTGAGGTTGTGTTATCAATATTCCAAGCAAATGATGGATGTTCGGTGTTCTTGGCATATGTTTCGACCGTTCCAGGGCCACCTTTATCACAATCGGAATCTCCAAAATCATATCATCAGCAGTGCTGTCAACTGGGGGAATGAGTTCATCCGAAACATCTTGAAAGGTGAACCGAGACTCGCACTTTCATCCGATGAGCGTGTTGTTAGACGATAGTTCCGGCAAAACATGTGGCATGATCATATCAAGTCAACCAGCAAGATATCTTTATATAAGCCTTCATTGAAGTGATAATCAATAACAAGCAAGACTAATCCATCAGCTCTTCAATACTTCAGCGGAATAGGAATCCAAATTAAAAACAATAATCCATCATCTATTCTACACTGGTTTATCATCCTTGAATCCTATGAACTGTCAAGTAATTAATGTAGTTTTACCATTAAGGTAAGTGGTTGAACCAGTTCGTAACATTTTACGCAGTTACAATTCGAAGTTGAAAATCAAAGTAATTTAATGTTATTCTTGTTAAACAAAATTAATATCGAAGAAAAGAAAAATATTGAAATGTTACTACATGCCAGTCGTAAGAGATTTTTTTTAGAACAGACTTGGAGAGACGGGTATGATGTCATATTTGTCATGTTATTTAGATCTGTACATAACGTAAGCTAGTAGACACGACATTTGTTTTTTTTTACTATCAGACTTCTGAGGCAAATGTACAAATGGTATTTTGTGTAAGTGCGGCTTGTACCGTTAATCAATTCTTCTCTCATACTGTATAAATATTGTTCCTTATGATTGCTATTACATTTCCAATTGTGAATTATATGCAATTAAATAGTTTTCAATGTTTTGCTGCGATATACCTGCACTTTGTGGCAGTTTTCAGTAATTAGAGCATTCTTTTCGGAGGAAATGACTATTTTTTTTGGTAAAACTTCTTAAATATTTTTCGTTTAAACTATATTATCCTGTGTATGTTGAATGTGCCAGGTCATTTTCAGCGATACTGTAGTGACGTGTGTTCAATTCTTGAAAATGTATTGAAATTTGCATGAAAAGAAAATGATAGTTGCACTGTAATGAAAATTTCAAACCAAAGCGGAAACAAAATAAACAAGGCAACATAAATTGACGCAAACTAGCGAAGAGGTTGTCTTGATTGTCTTGATTGCGGTGTAAAAGTCATCGATATTTTGCAAGCAAAATGAATTAAGAACATAAAAACGTGTGCAAACTACTCAACATATAAAACACTTCACTAAACTACCAGTCATGATTGGAAGCAAGGTTGTGTTTAGCTTAGTTGTGAAAGATTAAGGAAGAAATTGAAATGTAGGAAAAATAATTAGCAATATATAATCGTTTTCATGATAAATAAGATTGTTATACGAATAATTTTTTTATCCTAGTTCGAACGAAGAAAACTAAGTGAAGGATGCTCTAATATATTCATATTAGTGTTTAAGGATTCAAAGAATAATTGTTTTGCTTAATAGTTTCATTAGAAGAAATGATGACATGATTGTGTCTCCGTATGTTTTTTTTTCATTTTTCAAGCAATCAGTATTTTTTTCTTTAGTTTAAAAAGATCATACTATAAATTGTCGCCGATTTCAATAAACATGGATTTGTATTAATTTAATCCATCTGGCCTTCTTATTGGGCGAAAGCCCGAGAAGTTCTCTTTCCTTTTCAGGGTCCGCGCTTGGCCTGGCTGGCCTACTAATGATTAATTTGTGATTTTTAGGCATTTTTCAGCATTTTGACAAGGGAGGGATACTGGCCACTGATACAAATAGTTTATGGTTTTTGGGATTAGATGTTTTTTGAATTTTTTGAATTTTTTGAAATGACGGCCAGTATCAGAGGGTGGAGGACCCCAGACCATCGGGGTCAGGGCTCCACTGCCATCGGGGGCCCGGGGCTGTCTGCCTCACCCGGGTTCCTTGTAAAGAGAGGTAGCACTTTTCCCTATTTTTCCCGTTTTTAGATTTTTCAATGTTTGGCTCCGTGCGTTGTCACGAGCACTGGGTCTGCTTAGTCAGCCCATGTTGCAGAGCCTGGGTGGTTTCCTTTACGGAGCTATGCCCCCTTTTGGTCCCTGGGTATTTTACATACCAGTTTGCGGCTACGAAATTCATGACGGATGAATACTACGTAGCATCCCGTTTTCTTTGAGAGCAAACTAACCCCATTTTGTCAAGAACCCACCCCAGCCGCAGCGAGCTAGCAAAGCGGCACCCCAGCATCCGTCGGGGTTGGTTAAAGGGTGCTCCGCTAATGCGGACGAGGGGCCTTCACGGCCATTTCTAGGGCACCCTGCTCTCGGGGCAATTCTTTTTTTTTGTTTTGCCTCTTGAATGGCATCAGCCATTCCACTTTCAGACCTTAGCACTCTTGGTTCTGGACTTCGGTCTGGTTCTAAGTTGTGCTAAGGCCACTCCCATCCTCAAAATTTCGCTACAACATTTTTATTTAAAACTAATATTGTTAATTTAATGATACAGCAACTCACTGAATTATGACACAACGATACATTTTGTAAAATAACAACGACACCTAAATGGTTCTTTTTTAAGCTGTAGATTTTTTTTTGATATTTAAAACAGTGCCTTTCCCTAAAAATAATTAGCGCTCCGTATTAACGTCGTGAAAGTTTTGAGCGCATTCGTGAAGAGCCTACATTTTGTAATTATTTTATTTTGCGTGGCTTCAATATTAATGGCAATATACAGATGAAAACAAAGAGCGTAAATAATTTGTGATATTTTTTTAGCTTCTATATTATTCAATAAATATAGTAGCTTCAAACTAAGTTTTTTTTATATTATAATTTATAGTTGCAGTACTTCGAACCAAATACACTTTTGGGATTTTTTGATACATTTTTACCAATATTTATACACTTTTTGAAGAAATTTGATACGGTGGTAAATTTGGGAGTGGAAGCACTGACTGGGACCGATACCCCCTCTTCTTGATGGCTTACAGGGACTGTCTCGCCGCCTAATACGACCCCGAAGACACGAGACCGGCTGGCGTAATATCTATTTGGAACGAAAAGATTTAAGGCGGGGGTAGTGTTATATGATTTGTGCGAACATTGTGCCAATTTATTCAATGACAGTACAACATAAATTTCATGAATCATATAAGAAGGCCGAAAAACAAGAAGATGGAGAATGTATGGTATAATTTGATAATATACGTAGCGTATAATGAGGATCAATAAAAATAATTATTTAATTATATTCTTGCCTTTCTTTCGTAAAGATACAAAGTCATTGAACGCGTATTTTAAACCAGCAATAATAGTCTTCTAAATTGCATCATCAAACGTACAGCATGATTTTGGTTAAGCTCTAAAATTTAACTATGGAAAAGCATTTATCCTGAATCGAAAGGAAAAATTCTTTCGAATAATCTCATCGAAAAATATTATAATATTGTTGCATGCACGAACAAACATGTTTCGACGTGTCGGCGGCCGGAAGAGCGACAACCGTTAAAGTGTCTGTCTCATCATGTGTTCTTGGAATAGAAACAATCTATAAATAGCCAAAAACCGTAAACAATCTATAAATAGCCAATACACAATAACAATCTATGGATAAAACGTAGAATAATCGTCGAGAACGTAAAAAGGGAACATTCCAGAGCCTCAAACCCATGAGTCAGATCTCGCATGGCAGCGGAAATTCCCATGAATCATAGAGCCCTCTAGAAGCAAAAGCGGAACATTCGAGAACCCGAGACACATTTGGCACCACTATAAATACCACCACGAGAAGTACTAGCGATCATTCAGTAGATAGCGAAGACAGCGAAAGGCTGTTACTTTGAAGAGCGATACAGCGGTTCTAGTGTATCCGGGCGCGATTAATTGAAAGCGATAAAGTGCGAGTAATTATAGTGCGATAATTAAATTGAAAAAGTGTTAAACTGTAACGCGAGATTATAATAGTGCGAATATTAAGTGTAAATAATTAATAGTGCTTATAATAAAAGTGTAATTAGTGTTTTTAAAAGAAACTGTTTTATTTCACGAATGTGAAGAATATCGAACCTACGGAAGGTGTTTAACGATAGATCACAACAACTGGTGTCAGAAATAAGGGATTCTGTCGCGTTCGTGATTTAAAAAGTGACTTTTAGTGAAGTTCTGGACAGTGAACTTGTTTAAAAAGTGAAAATTAATAAGTGCGCGGACTAAGCAAAAAGTTAAAAGTTTCGGACAGTGAGCATTGTAAATTGTGCGGACTTGAAATTGGTAAAAATTTGAGTGGACTAAAGTGATAATTGTGTAATCGAAAAACAATGCCAAAAGTGAGTGAACTGAAATTGGCAGAGTTGAACGTGGAGTGCGAGAAGCAAGAGCGGAAGCTGGCAGTGCTTAGAGAGGAAATGGATTTGCTGGAATCGGATCTGCAACGCGTGAGAGCGGAAGGAATTGTGCCAGCTGAACCAAGAGCTGGCAAAGCGCTGAAAGCACCAACGTTTGATGGGCAAACTTCTTGGACCATCTACAAGAAGCAGTTTGAGGCAGTTGCAGAATTTAACAACTGGAGCGATCGAGAGCGAGCGATACAGCTGATGGTGTCATTGAGAGGAGCTGCAGCGGAAGTTCTTCTGATAATTCCAGAGGACGATAGCTTCAGCTATTCAAGCCTGACGAATGCTTTGCATATGCGGTACGGCGAAGACCACCTGAAGGAAGTTCATCGATCACAGCTGAGAGCACGGACACAGAAGCCAGGGGAGACGTTGCAGGAGTTGGCTCAGGACGTTGAGCGACTAACACTTCTGTCCTACCCCAGGTCGGATCCAGAGCACCGGGATGAAACGGCGAAAAATGCTTTCATCCAGGGAGTGCGTGATGAAGAGCTTCAAATAGCACTTCGTTTGGCTGGAAAACGAACACTGAAGGATTCTTTGGCCCACGCTCTCATCTACGAATCGGCGAAGCTGGCATCGCGGAGAAATTTTAGAGTCGGTGAAGTACGCGAGGACTGTATGTGCAGGAAAGCCAGCATCTTCAGGGAACCAAGGAGAGGTGGAGCCCCTCAGTGTTGGAATTGCGGAGAAAAGGGTCACTTGAGGCGTGACTGTCACAGGAACTGGAAATCGACGTATTGTCCGGAATTTGTGCACAGCAGAGTTCCTCGATGCTGGAACTGCGGAAAGAGCGGACATCTGAGTCGTGACTGCTACAGGAAGTACCAAACTAGGTACTGTGAAGGATGCTCAGTAGCATTCAAGCAAAGCAATGAATCTGGACGGTCAAACAAAGCGACTTGCTCTTGGAGAACGGCAGCGAGACCCGTAGGAAATAAGTTTGAAGTTCAACGGTGTGACTGCAACACTGGTAAACCTGAGACAATCACCGTTGCCAGGTTGCAGGTTAGCGGGAATAACTTGAGTCTGCAGGGGAAGGTCAATAACGAAGCTTGTAAAATCATCATCGACACTGGAGCTGCTAGGTCGATCCTGAGAGCGGATATGGCTAAGTCTTGGAGGCTTAATAACACTGAAAAGTACGTGCTTCAGACGGTAACGGGTGATTCCACGCGAGTTCTTGGTGAAATCGTTCTGCCGATACAAATTGGAAATATGGTGTTCGAGCATCAGTTCCTGGTAGCGGAGATAACGGACGAGTGTATACTTGGAATGGACTTCCTGGGCTCTCATGGTTTTAGCCTGGATTTGGGAGAGCGAAAAATCAATTGGAGGAGCGACGAAGTATCATTAGCTCGTCGACCAGGATGGAAACAACGAACAGAAGAACAAGAAGATCACATATGCGTAGCTGCGAGATGAGTAGGCATTTTGGCGGAAAAAGAGGAAAAACCGTTAGAGGCATCGCAGGGTGACACAAAATGCAGCGAAACAACGAAGAAATTTACATCCGGATCTGAGCGGAAATGTGTAATGGGTAATATTTCTCGAAGACTGCATATTGGACCGAAATCTGGGATATCACCGGAAGACCACAAAACAACGAGGAAGTGCGTTTCGAAGCGATGGCGGCGCCAACGGCCGGACTCTATTCGTCAAGCAGTGAAGAAAGCGGAAACGAAGCTGAACGAGTTGAAAGCGACTTTAATTGGATTTCCGAAAAACAATTTGGTGTGGAACGTACGTCCTAGTCTACAACTGGAATGGGAAGGATCGTATGACGAACGGCGGAACGAGGTTGGCTGGCGGATGCATCGAAAACACCGGTCGAAAATGAAGGTTGTGCACCTAGACCGACTTGCCCCGTACCATGGAAATAACGCAATGGATGACGACGAATCTGTTCGGGACGAACAGGTCTAAGGAGGGGGTAGTGTTGCATGCACGAACAAACATGTTTCGACGTGTCGGCGGCCGGAAGAGCGACAACCGTTAAAGTGTCTGTCTCATCATGTGTTCTTGGAATAGAAACAATCTATAAATAGCCAAAAACCGTAAACAATCTATAAATAGCCAATACACAATAACAATCTATGGATAAAACGTAGAATAATCGTCGAGAACGTAAAAAGGGAACATTCCAGAGCCTTAAACCCATGAGTCAGATTTCGCATGGCAGCGGAAATTCCCATGAATCATAGAGCCCTCTAGAAGCAAAAGCGGAACATTCGAGAACCCGAGACACATTTGGCACCACTATAAATACCACCACGAGAAGTGTAGCGACCACAAGGTTGGCAACCTTGTCACTAGATTCTCGCACCGCGTCATCATCGTCGTCACTCAAAAGGATCTCGCTCACTTGATCAACAGCAGTCGACCGACGCGGCCGTGCACAGCAGTCGACCGACGCGGTCGTGCACAGCAGTCGACCGACGCGGTCGTGCCATCGGCACGACCACCGCAAATATAGTTCATTTTACTTTGTATTTAGTTAAGTTGTGTTGTTTGAATAAATAATTAATGTATTTGCAACTGTGCGTTCTTATTAGTAAATTCAGTGAGTTGACATAAGAGCACAATAAGTATGCTATAGAAGTACTAGCGATCATTCAGTAGATAGCGAAGACAGCGAAAGGCTGTTACTTTGAAGAGCGATACAGCGGTTCTAGTGTATCCGGGCGCGATTAATTAAAAGCGATAAAGTGCGAGTAATTATAGTGCGATAATTAAATTGAAAAAGTGTTAAACTGTAACGCGAGATTATAATAGTGCGAATATTAAGTGTAAATAATTAATAGTGTTTATAATAAAAGTGTAATTAGTGTTTTTAAAAGAAACTGTTTTATTTCACGAATGTGAAGAATATCGAACCTACGGAAGGTGTTTAACGATAGATCACAACAATATGCAGTTAACATTACAACCTTCTTAATAATTGCTATATTAAACATCAAACTAATCAGGATTTTAAGTGTTTCAGAATAAAATTTTATATGAATCAAAATAGATTATTAATGGTTTGATTTCAAATTTGACGTATATAATAGTTGTAAGTAAAAAACAATCCAGCAGAATGTGAAGGTCGTTAGACATTTTTACAGAAATTCCCTACGAAATCAAAATTTAATTTAAATTTTCAAGGAATATGGTTTGTGTCTATGCCTCTATCAGTGGTACCAACCAAAAGCAAACAACATGCTACTTCATATTCAGCGAATTCCTGCGCTGCGCATAAATTTCTCTCCGAGCTGAAACCTCTCTCTCGGCCCGCATGTCGAATCGATTTGACATTTGTCAAATTCACCGAGCGTCTTTGGTGGCATCGTCAAGTCGTCGAATTCCGGCAATATTCACAAAATATTAGAAAAACGCTTGACTTTCAAGAAAATCCTCTTGCAGAGAATCGAAGTTCTCAATTCATAGTATCATGAATCGAAGACGTCCCTACGAAGACGATGATGGCTATGGTAAGTATTTGATTGATTTCTTTTGCGAAAACTATAACCTCACATTAATCCAATATTCATACTAAAATTAAATTTTTCCCCTTGTTAAAAATATCCACGTTGATAAATTCAAATGAAAATATACAAAAATTCTTGATGCTTTTCAGAGCGCCACAATCGTAAAAGACGTCGCGTATCGGAAAATCAGGAAATCGAAGACCGTCTCGAATCGCTCATATTGCGTGTTGGCGAGAAGAGCACCTCATCGGTCGAATCGAACCTCGAAGGTTTAGTTTCCGTGTTGGAAGCTGATCTAGGAACGTTTCGAATGAAAATCCTTCGTATCTTGTCGGACTGTGCAATTAAGATGCCGGAGAAGTGTACGATTTATACAACGCTGGTCGGACTTTTGAACGCGAAGAACTTCAAATTCGGTGGTGAATTCGTGGATCATATGGTGAAGACGTTCAAGGAAAGCTTGAAAATGTGCTATTGGGATGCAGCTCGGTATTCGTTGCGTTTCCTGGCTGATTTAGTGAATTGTCACGTAATCTCGGCAACTTCGTTGCTGCAGCTCTTGGACAATATGATCGATGTGTCGAATGATGACACCGTGCCGCAAGTTCGCCGCGATTGGTATGTTTTCGCAGTTCTGTCGACGTTGCCGTGGGTCGGTCGCGATTTATACGAAAAGAAGGAATCCGCACTGGAGAGCTTACTAGTTAGAATTGAAGTGTTTCTGAACAAGCGTACGAAAAAGCATCATAATGCATTGCGAGTGTGGTCGGTCGATGCTCCTCATCCACAGGAAGAGTATCTGGATTGTTTGTGGGCCCAGATCCGCAAACTACGACAAGAAAACTGGGCGGAAAAGCATATTCCACGACCCTATCTTGCCTTCGATTCGATTCTCTGTGAAGCCTTGCAGCACAATTTGCCAGTGATTGTACCAACACCGCACCACGACAGCTTCACGTATCCAATGCCGTGGGTTGTCTACAGAATGTTTGATTATACCGACTGTCCTGATGGACCGATAATGCCGGGAGCTCATTCGATTGAACGTTTCCTGATTGAAGAACATTTGCATCATATCATCCAGACGCATAGACTTGAACGCAAGGACTGTGCCGCGCATTTGCTGAGTTTTCCGTACAAGAACAAGATCCCATTGGAATATTGCATTGTTGAAGTGATTTTTTCCGAGCTGTTCCATATGCCTACGCCACGCTACCTGGACATTTGCTATGGATCTATTTTGATTGAATTGTGCAAGCTACAGCCAGCGACATTGCCTCAAGTCTTGGCCCAAGCCACGGAGATTCTGTTCATGAGAATCGATTCGATGAACACGTCGTGCTTCGATCGTTTCGTGAATTGGTTCTCGTACCATTTGAGCAACTTTAAGTTCACATGGTCGTGGGATGAATGGGACAGTTGTTTGTTGTTGGATCCGGAACATCCTAGACCGAAATTCATTCAAGAAGTGTTGCAAAAGTGCTTGAGGTAAGGAAGCTTTATAGAAATTGATCTGGATTGCTCAGATGCTATGTTAATTTTTTATAGATTGTCTTATCATCAACGAATTGTTGAAATGATGCCGGAGACTTACGCAAAGCTGATTCCAGTTCCGCCGGTACCAACTTATAAATATACAGCTGAGAATGCGGGTAAGTAGTTTTTATTTTTTGGGCTCAAAATTCAAAGAGGGCTCAATATTGAACTTGAAGTTGAAACGAAATTGCATTTGACTGAATAAAGGGGGATTGAAATTTCGAAAAATTTTATTGATGAAGAATAGACCTGGAATGTCGTGTAAAATTGAAACGTTTGCAAATATATAGATTTTATTTTTTACAATTTATATGTTTCTCAATTGAAATTTATCAATCGAAAACCTAAACTTACAAATATTAATATACAGCTGCGAATATATATTTCCAAACACTTGAAGCTTGCTAAGAAAAACCCAATATGTCAATGAATCCTTCGAAACAACTCATTCCCGTGTGGCTAGATTTGACCTGATTCAATGGCAATTGAGTTAGGTAAAAGATGAACCGATATTACCTCTTAAAGGATGACGAAAAAAATCCAAAACTTCGTGCGGACACGTAATTAGAAACACTGTTTTACTATAAATAGGACATCATGTAAATTTGTTATGATCATACAGGCCATAAAAAGTTAAGAAGTAATTTCAGCTCCCTGATGATAAAGCGACTGCGCAGATACTATTCCTGCTGCTTTCTCTCTGATCTCTCTTGATCACCTCTAATTTTAATTTTGCCTCGTTCGTTAAATCTTTCAGTTTCTAATTTTGAACAAGGAAATCAATTTTTGACTATCTAGCTTCAGTCCTATAAATCCTTCCAGGAATTCCCAAGGGCACGATTCTTTTCTGAATAAAGAACATCTCCCAAACTTGGTGCCGAATTTTCCCAATAAAACGTTTTTTGGAGCAGCTAAAATATCTATTTTTATTTTAAAAAGCCTTCTACATGATTCTTTGAACACTTTTCCGTTCTATTTAAATCTTGCTTAAATATTGATTTTCCACTGCCTAGAAGTGTGCGAACATATCCACTATCCCAAAAGCGTGACGATTCTGTAATGTCCTCAACGCCCATACGAAATCTTTACTCCAAACCTGGGAAACTACTTGAAATTTTCATTGAAAAACACTTAAATTACACCATAGATGTGAACCAAAAATCTCAATTAAAAAGCTAAATTTTGGTATTTTGTAGGAAGTGTACGTGCCTTTAGTTGAAAGCTAGAGGATCCACAAAGATAGCGTTTGCCTTGTCGACGACTAGCCCATAGTGACTGAGCGCCTAAAATAGGTCTAGAGACATCGGCAAGGAGCCTTAGTTCCAGTGTAATCACCTTTTGTCCATAGTTGTTAATAGTCGACTGGTTTGTTTAATAGACGCCGCATTAATACCGGCTGGTCCAACCGACGGGCCTGTGAGCTTAGTTTACGCAACGGAAATGGAACGAAACACCGCAGAGGGTGGTATGATGGCTATAATATGTCTTAAAGATGTTGTCGGGGCTGTCCCCCGTGTGGTTTTTATATTTCATTTTTGTTTTTAAACAAAGCAATAATACAAAACCGTTGTTTTTTTTTAAACTTGGTACCCTCTCCTCGTCGGCTGGGGTCTTCAGTTTAGCACCCTTTCCTCGTCCACTGAGGCCTTCAATTTAGCTGCCTCTACTTGGGGCCTTCAGTTTAGTATCCTCTCTTCGTTGGTAGGGTCCACCAGTTTAGCACTCTTTCCTCGTTGGCTGAGACGTTCAGGATGTAGCTTTCATCTTGTCTTTGATTTTACTACTTACTATGTACAATACTTTATTTGAATTGAAAACATTTCTGACATCTATGTTTATTTTGTCGTAAGCCTACTGCATTTAGAAATTTTGATGACTTGTGTATAGTTTTGTGAAGAGTAGTGGGTTGGATGTAGAACGGAAGTGTATACATAAAATGATCATATATGGGTTTTCCAACATGTATAATCAAAATCGTTGATAATATTCTTAGTGGTAGAAAAATCAGGTATAGTTTAATACTCAGTCATTTGCAGTAAAGCTGGCCAAAGGAATTTCTTTAGCCAACAAGTGAAATGTTCGATTATGGTCAGACAGTATGAGTATCTCTGTGAGTGTATTAGGAGACCAACTATGTCGATGTGAATGACTTTAAAAAGTTCGTAGACCGTAGAAAATGTCGATACAGGTTTGCTCACGTGTCTGGTTATCTTGCTTTTTGACAAAATAGACATCTCGGCCCCAAATGGCAATGTCCTTCTTCATTGAAGGCAGAAGAAAATGTTTGAAACGTGCTTGAGTGAAACCCGAATACCATGGTGAGCTATGTTGTTTTCCAAGTTGAACGCCTGTTTGCAGAACGTGAAACGAATGTAAGGTTGTATGATTGGGCTAGATATTTCACAAAAAATGTCGACGTTGTTGCCAAAGATTGGCTGTCTTTTGAAGATGTATTGGATGTTCTGAAACTCTGCGTCCGAACTATGGGATTAGGCTGTTGCGGCATAGTCGAGCGTACTGCGAAGAATGATTTCTTCTTGACGAGACAGTTTGTCTGCAACAACGTTGTTGTAACCAGAGTCATACCGAATGTCAGAAGTGAACTCATGTAACTTAGATGTCTATGTTGAGAAGGTGTGGCCTTTTTGGTCAGTCTGTAATGTATACCTTTGGGCTCCCATAAAGTATCAGAAATAGCGAATGCCCTGATAATATGCTAAAAGTTCGCGTATGCACTATACTTTCGTTATGCGTCGCTTAGTTTAGCCGAGCAAAAACCGGGTAGTTGCCAAGAGGGCATTTTCGGGAGCGTCTACGGAAAGATTAAAATCGGCGTTTGAGTCCGGGAAGGACAATAGAGTGGCTTCTACGAGGCCAATAGCCTTTTAAAGAAGATCCAAAAGAACTCTAAATACAAGACCAAGTTTATTAAAAGTTAAAGATCCGCGAATCGTTTAAATATTTCTTCTAGGTGAACAAGGTGCTCATATTCGGAAGTCGAAGCTACCAAAATGTCTTCGAGATAAATAAAGCATAATTTAAGTCCTTGTAGGAATTCGTGAATAAATCCCTGGAACGATTGTGCCGCATTCCCAAGTCCGAAAGTCATTCGGGTGTACTCCAAGAGTCCGAAGGATGTACATATGTCGGTCTTAGGTATCGAATGTGTCTGATCTCTCTGATTCTTCCAAAGGATCTATCTGCAATATTTCAGCTATTGACCCGCGAATTGCCCCAACTAAAGCAGTTGCTTGCTCTCGTTCGTTCTAGTTGTTTTTGATGACGGCTGCTTCGAAATTGTGTTATAAATACACAACATTTGTCCATCGAACGCTGGAGCTTCTAGGTTGCTTGATTCCAGCTGAAATCATTTCCGTGACTTTCGATTCGTTCAAGTCTGTTCCTTAATCTTCTGCAGAGATGGGTGTAACATTTTCGGTCAAGCTTTTTCATCTCCTTGTCTATTCGCATCACATATTCTTCGAAATTTTATCCTAGACTACATTGTAATCTACAGTCTTGCAATATTTACCTTCAATGTTTAATTTTAACTTAGCAGACTGGCTATCCATTTTCGTACTGATTTCCGTCAAAAATTGCTGGATGGGGCTTACTTCTTCATTCTGCTTCGATTTCGCTTTACACTCAACCCTGCTCGTCATCACGAACTCTTCATCAGTGGAATCCAGACACTGAGTCGTCACCATCGGCTCGCTATACATCCCTTAAGCTTGTTAAAAATGCCGCTTTATTTCCACTTGTTGATAACGCCTGCTTGTCTGACTCACTTTTGAATTCTAACATTTTCAATTCATGCATCTTTTGCAGCATGTGTTTTCCACTGCAAAAGTACTTCGCGAATGATGTTTTTAAAGGTTTTTTTTACATGTCTGAGTGCTTCTGGCTGCGTAATCACTTACGAATATGCACAAATGAAAACTTGCTCACTAAAATGCCACAAATGATGAAGGATGATACAATCAGATGATCATCGTCTGGTGCCGGACGATCTCAATATCTTGGCCAGTATCTTCCTATTGTTCGATCGGTGCGAAAGTATCTTTTAAACAATCTGAGCACTGTTTATGGCAAAATCCGAAGAAATCCTTCCCATATTCTTGATTTTTTTTTGCACTAGCAACTAGTAAATCACACTTCTAGAATCTCACATCTGACACCAATTGCTATGTTCGTAGTTTACAGTTATGTCAGATAATTAAATTCAAGCCAGACAGTGAAATTCGTTTTTAGTTTAATTCAATTCAATTCAATTTTATTCTACATTCGATATAACATAGACAACCAATTCAACTCATCTTGACATACAATACATTTTTCTGAATAATTTTTCAACACCCAATTTCTAATCCGCGATTCAGGAGTGTCAATTGAAAGCGTTCATTTTTGAATATCCTTTAACCTAGTAGTAGAGTTTGGTTCTACTATGACTGTGATGTAGATGATTTTATTAACAGTAACCCAGTTCTGACAGCTATCATTGATCTCGGAAGGTGTATCTTAACAAAATATATTGAAGTGTGTGAAAATCTTCTTCAGCGCCGTATATTTAAAGAGAGTTTCTGAAAACAAGTAGAAAATTGTTTTAAAATATCTAAGTTATTAGTGTTTCCTGATTTACTTTAGCTAATTTAATTTTGCTGATTTAATGCTCATAAATATAACTTAACCTAGCTGAAAAATATACCCAATCAAAAAAAAAAATGTTTTTATCCTGAATACATTCAATCAGTCTGAAACAACAAAACTTGTATCCATTTTCTTTTTTGCATTACCAATATGAGCCCCAGTATCAAATGAGCTAAAAATCACAAGGTCACCAGAATTCCAATTAAACTGATACTCTCGATCAGATTTCAGTCGATATGCACATAATTTTTTTTTTATTGACTTATAGGCGCCTCGATTACTGCATATTGATTAATCAAGATTTTTCCATTTAAGATATATTCTATGCTGATGATTTAACCTTCCTAGAGTGGTTGAAAAAATATTTAAAAAAGTATAGTTAGAATGCTAATAGTTTTTTTTTTGTTGTTCTTAATACGTCTGATAAAAAATATTGTGGACTTCTGCTTTTGTTATGCAAATTTCCAAAATACTGTTGATAAGAAACTGGTGAAAACAAGTTTAGTGCCTTTACTGAATGCTTGAAATTATGTTTAAAAAAGAGTTTGCAAAAATGTGATCATAATTTGGCTGTATAAGATATTTTTCAGGCATTTTAGATTTTATTGTGAACTTAATTTCATAAAATAATTTCAACAGTCCACCCAAAGCACAACCACTGAAAAAGAATAATGTGTTTTCCTTAAAAACATATTAGCGATTGTACCTTTCTTTGAAGAATAAAAAATAATTGTTTTCGTTCCTTATATATAATTTATTTATAAAAATACATAATAATTACAAAGGAGAACACAATCTTACTCATAATATATTTACAATACTTTTATTTTCACAATTAATTTCACATGTTTAAATAAACAAAATCGTATATAACTACCCCAAACGGGTTGCATGTCCCAGAATCGATCTAGTTATGATTTTGTCATCTTCCTGTTCTTGGTTGACTTTTTCGTTCTTATCACTCGCCTTGAAAAAATTGATTGCACTCGAATTGATATTCACTTGCTCCAATTTCGCTTCGAGTAGTTCCACATTCGGTAGGGAGACGGTCGGTGTAAATAGGACTTCGTCATCAGTTCCAACTTTTATACTAATCGAAGTACTGACCGACTGTTTGGTAGGAACTGCTTCATCATTGCTCTGTCGTTTCGTTTCGTTCTTTTTGACGCCTTCCGTTACCGATTGGAGCTTGTAGATTTTTTGATAGGTGTCCTCATCGGGAATCCGTTCAATTGTTACCGAATTACTGTCGTTGACTTTCGAATTAGATGTGACGATCTGTAAGGGACGAGATATCTTTGTTTTTGCAATTATGATTGTTGGGTCGAATTCGTCTGGGTTTTTGGTGCGAGGTCGTTTCGGTTTCCATCGGAGAACCGGTCGCTCGTAAGGTGTTTTGTAATGGGCCTGTGCTTTATAGATGTGGCCAAAACCATCGTTGTCCAAGATATTTGGTTTTGGAGTGATTGGTGGAAGGATCGCCTCGAACTGTTTGAGCGATCGACCGGTTGTGGTACTCATCGGTCTTGGGCTCGTGGTGATTTCGAGCTGATCAATTTGAGGAGCGAAGACTGGTTGACTGAAGTGAGTGATTTCAACATTTTCAACTGTTTGCTGGAGCTTGGAGGCTTGGATTGAAGAATCGGGAGTAGGCTGGGGTATTTTTGTTGGTGCAGTGGTGGTAGAGGAAGTTTTATTTTCTGGTGGTGTGTTGATTTGTTGTGTGCTTTCTGGCTCTGGAGGCTGCAACTGGACATTGATCGAACTTCGGACATTGTCCACGGATGCTGTTGTACTCTGATCGTATTCTTGGCTTTGGTTGTAGTCATCTGGTTTGGCCTGTTCGTTTGCTGGTACGACAGAATTATTTTCTTGTTGTTCAGAAGGCAAAGTTTCTATGATCTTTGGACTTGTTTGTTGTTGATCAACTTCCGTTTGGTATTCTTCTAAGTGTATTTTCTCTTGTTCGAAAGTTTTGTCTTGGTCCTTCTGGAAATCCGTTGGATAGTGCTTCGATTCGCCACCATTTTGGAACTGTATTTGCTCTCTTCGTTGATCTTCTGCATTGGTATTCTGGTAAAGTGGATCTGGCTCTGAATAGCGAACAGTATCAACTCGCGGGCTCTCAATAAATGGCCTTTGAGTAGTCACTTGTTGATTATAGGTTTGTTGCTGATAGACTGGCGCCTGGAAGTCGTATGCGAATGGCTTGAGGCTTGGTGTAATTTGCTGTGTCAATTGAGAATTCGATACGCCAAGCTGCTGAGCGAAGCTTTGGACTGCGCTGGGTGGAAGATTATGGACTAGAGTCTGGTCAGGAATCAAATTTTGTTGTGTGGAGTAGGGCGAATATAGAAGAGGAGGAACTTGAATAATTGGACTGGTTAGCTGAATTGGATAAGGTGTTTGGGTCCTTTGGCCGTTGAAGTTGGGTGGAAGTGGAATCTGGTGTTTGATCGGAGCTGGTGTTGGTGTCTGGAATTGGAAGATTGCCGGGAGAGTTGGATTGAGATTTAAGTTGGATTGTACGTGATATTGCTTAGGTTTGTCATCAGGTACATAGTAGTTATGATGAAGGTAAGTCTGTTTAGTTGGGAAGGATTCTTGTTGAACAGGAAATTCATAGGAATATATTGGCTTGCTGAATTTGACGTGATAATTGGGTCTGTATGTAGTTGGAGTAATGTATCGTTCTACATGTGATTGGCTTCTGTGTATAGGCTCTTGCAAGAACTCTCCCAAATTCAAGGGTGGAATTATAGGATTATCGGATGTGTAGAACGTTCTGTCGATATAAATTGGCTGTGAGAACACCTCATTAAATCGTTGCAGTCTTTCCAGATACCTTCGAGTCTCATCAGCCCGTTGTTGCGATAAACGCTCATCGAACCACAAAAAGCTACTCGGGTAATCAAAGTCACGCAAAATAAATTGCCTTGTGACACGTTTTACATTTGTCATTATACGGCTCTCTGCTTCGTCCTTATTTCTGCGATCGATTTCATCGTTGTCGTATCTTTCGTATGGTTCAATACTAAATCTGATTTCATACTGATATTTTTTATGTGCGTCTCGATTTCGAATTTTCTGCACCATCCATTTCGCAATGATTTGTTTGTCGTTGCATTTATGATTATTTCTCGAACAATCACCTTCAATGAAATGATATTTGTTATTGATTAATTTTTCAACACGTCCTTCAGCTAGTGTTGTTATATCGTCGAAATTAATTACAATATGATCGGTTTGAATGGTGTAAGATGCATTCATGAGTTGCTTGTAGTCCGTTTCGTCGTCACTGAAAGTAAGGAAATCATATATTTTTAAAATTTTAATGGATAGCTCAAAGCCTGAATTGTTGAAGTCATAGTCTGCCTCAAAATCAACTAAAAAGCTTAAATATTTATTCAGCTCTTGGTACGATTCTAGAAAAGGTATTACATTTGTTTAAACATTACTAGGCCAGCCAACATAGCGAAAAAAATAAAAACAAAATCTCAAGCCACAAAACAACCAAAATCGTCCGTTCTAAATAAAAAAAAACTATTCCTTGCCTTTACCTTAGCTCATTGCTCTCGTATGGTGATCCATGCAACGTTAAGTACGTTAAATATTTCAGTGTTTTTTCCCATGGTACACGTACACCTGGCTTATGCTCTAGATCCTCTTCGGGC
The DNA here is from genome assembly GCA_947369275.1 of Nemotelus nigrinus. Taxonomy (NCBI): domain Eukaryota; kingdom Metazoa; phylum Arthropoda; class Insecta; order Diptera; family Stratiomyidae; genus Nemotelus; species Nemotelus nigrinus. The sequence continues at coordinate 157,423,786 of OX376373.1, forward strand.
CTATAGTAGAGTGTTTTTCCTTTGATTTGCGATGACTGATTCGGCGTTGAAATAATATCACGAGTTATTGGGTCGCATTGGTATGAGACTGTCTGGAAAATGAAGTTAATTATAAGTTAATAACATATACAGTTGTCTGAAAATTTTAGGATTTAAAATATGTGTATTTATTAATTATTAGCAATAATAGGTTCACCAACCTGACATCCTTCGAATAAAAATTCAACTTTAAAGGGTGGTGTCTATCAGTCGGTAGTACTTTGCGTTAAGCTTAGGTTGTTCATGATCAAAAAGAAACGTTTCTGTTTGGTGATATATACGAAACGTATCACCATTTCATGTCTGAACGGATCGTTATATCTTCATGTCCGGAGATGGATATGAAGATGGAGCAAATCGAGTACCTTGCGCAGTACCAATCGAATATCTCTCCAAACAAGGAATTTTGGAAGAGATGACATTCGTTTACGGGAAATTCTGTCCAGGTAAAACCACGATTTACAAGTGACACAGTCTTTCGAAGTGACGACTCCCGAAATCATTCAAAATGTCGAAAAGTTATATTGAAAGATGCTAGCCTAAATAAGAAACATCTCGCAGAATTGGTTGGAGTGTCAGATACAACCATTTTAAATATTGTTCGCGTTCATTTTGACTTAACTAAGGTTAGATGAAGATGGGTGCCAAGAATGCTCACGCCGCCTGAATGCCAACAGCGGGTGGAGTGCTGTCGCGCCTTTTTGGACCTCTGTAATTAAGACAAAGATGGAGTATTGAGTCGGATCGTTACTAGAGACGAGACATGGATTGATCATTATGAGCCTGAGTCCAAGCAAAACGCTAGGCAGTGGCACAAAAAAGGCATACCACTACCCAAAAAGTTCTCGGTGTCACAGTCGGCTGGAGAGCAATGGCGACCGTTTTCGGGGTTCAGAAGGGATCCTGTTGATCGGTTTTAAAAATACAGGCCTCTCCATAATTGGAGAATACTACACTTCAATTCTAAAGCTGTTGGTAGAAGAAGCCACCAAAGGAAAATTAACCACAGGTGTCCTTCTACACGACAATGTGCCTGTTCACAAGAGTCATTTTGCGTTGGTTGCCCTGCATAAGGTGAGCTTCGATATTTTAGATCTCCCATCCTACAGTCCTGACTTGGCATCCAGAGATTATTATCTCCCGTAACATTCCACACATTAGCAAGCTCCTTCCAATTTAGCCAATCCACGAAAAAACCTTAAGGTTTCTTGAATAATGGCCTATAAGGTAGATAGACATCCCTGAGCTGTAGGCTTAAAAAATCAAAGTGAACACCGAAATTATTTCGATAGAATACCATAAAAAGGTCTTTGGAACTATTAAAAGTAGTAGTTCAAATGCAACGACCTACACAGGAGCTTGAGAGAAACCCAAATCACTTAAGATCCGCGGCCTGCACAGGGGCATTAAGTCTGTGGACATTCATTCTGGGCTAGTGGCTCAATATCCTGACTTAAAGCTCAAGTCAATATCGCATTTCATCACCATTAAAACCCGGGAACTGGGTAAGTCTGTAGTAACTGAACATTTTTCCGGGCTCTTCATTGCGCAATTGGAGCTTGTCCAGGAGCTAGTTGGTGTATTGACCGCCCGTTTAGATCGGCGGGGTCCATCCTGATCGCCGCAGACTATCCAAGTCTACCCAGGTCTGAGTAGGCGGTGTGGGGAAGAGATCTAGGTGGCCGATCTGAGACTGTCCAAGTCTAAGCAGGTCTAAGTAGGCGGTGTGGGGAGGAGATCTAGGTGGACGATTTGGGGAGGTGGCCTAGATGGGCGATCTGGGTAGGCGGTCTAGACAAGCTGCTGTAGCTTTGTCGGTGTAAGCTATAAAAGGCGTAAGGGTTGTACAACTCCCACAGGGCGAAAAGTAAAAATTGTTTTTGTGTGGACTTAAGTCTGTTACTGTGGATTTCGAAGATAATCCAGACGTATATCAGAAGAGGGCGTGCGAGTGCAGTGTATAATAATCTGGTGGTCCACAAGTTTTTAAATTTTTTGGCTCGTCGTTTAATTCGCACGAGAAAGAATTTGGTCGTAATGCAAGGTGTAACGAAGTTTCCCACCCAAGCAAACACCAAGGTCAACAACGCTATCACCTTTTTAATACAATGTTACCGAGAAAGTACGTGTTCTGTGTAACCATGTATTTACAGCTAAAATTTATAATCTGACACTTCTCAATATTAAGCGAAAGCTTGTTTATATTGCACCACTGTTCAATAGAGTTGAGCTTGGATTGGAGAAAAAGTGAAGCAGATTTAGATTCAATTGCCTGGGATAATTTGAGATCGTCTGCATAAAGTAGGTGAAGTATATTTAATAGGACGGTCGAGAGAACCGAAATGAATATGTTAAAGAAGTGGACCAAGATTGCTACCTTGTGGTACACCAGAAGTAGCATATATAATTTTTGACGAAGTCCTTGAAATTTTACAAATTGTATACGATTGTGAAGGTAAGAACTGAGCCAGCTAAGTAAACATCCGACCGATAGAATGACCAACTCTGTCAAAATCTTTGCTAAAGTCAGTATAAGCTGCGTCACTTTGGTAGCTTGAATCCATTTCACACAGAACCACAGCGTAAGAAGTTAGTTCCTAGCCAGCGTGCGAACTCCATATATGTATACGGTCAAAAAATCCAATGATCCGACCTGAGATTGAATTGTTGACTAGCTGATTACAGGCCTGGAAAGTTCGAAGAAATCGCATGGAACAGAAAGATATGAAAGATAAGATTCGACAACTACATATTCAGGCTGGATTTTTCGTTGCTCACATACGGCTTACTACTTTCTCACTACTTGCAAAAATACCAAAACACTCTCAGGTTGCTTTGACAGATAATGTATTGCGTAAATGGAGGCTCAATTTCAAGGTCAAAGTGTTTTTTTTTTTTTGGAAAATGGAAGTAGTTAACCCACTTTTTTATCTCTACACTTTGACAGAACGTCCGAAACTAGAACTGTCAAATTTTTTTTCAAGTTGGGCAACCTTTTCTTATTTTTCAGACAGGAATAAACAAGTGGTGTAAGTTTATCGTAAACAACTTTTTCTAAAGTTTTGGAATGATACAGAGTCCATCGCCATTTTTGAAAATGGGTGGACAAATGAATGTTTCCAACAGGATGACAAAATCCCAGACGAAAGTGACCTGTCAAGAATATATGCAAGAGGGCTGTTAGCTGATCTACACACTTACGCAAGAAAGTCGGTGGAAGAAGATCAAGACCAGGACCTTTTTTACAAAAGAGATCCAAAATAGCTTTACGTATTTCTTCAGGTGATTTTTCTATGTGGTTAACAAAACCTGTTGGAGCTTAGTCAGAAGGAGAAAAGTTTGAGTTAGATGGATAAGGTGTATTAAAAACCTTCTGCGAAGAAATCACAAATTTCTTTAGGAGAAGAAGAAGTGATATCGTTATGCAACATTGACGATTGATAACCGGGTGTTTTTCGTTGCAATTTACAAAATCAAAGGATTTTTTCGGGTCGGGGATTATTTTCTCCGTTTTTCTCAATTTAACTGGCATAAGCATTACGAGATTGTCAAGGATTGCTTGGCAGCTTCATCATAATGTTCCTCAATAGCATACTAATAATAACCATAATCATACGATTTCGCATTTGCATAAGGTTCCTATCAATCCATGGCCGAGACAAATTTTTCTTCTTTTTAATCTAAGATACTTGAACGATCAAATTGTTTCTCACCTAAATGAGCGAAACATTCCAGCTGTAGTGTTTACTTTAGATATTAAGAAGGCTTTCGATTCCTTATGGTACGCATATCTTCTATCTAAGTTTATCGAGTTTGCATTTCCGGAGGAAGCAATAAGACCCGCTGCAAGCTTTCTTACCAACAGACAATATTATGTTAGCGTTAATAAAGCATATTCCCCCAAAGTGCCTGTGCTATGATGAATGCTACAAGGTTCTGTCACTGGACCGATTCTTTACACATTACTTACTGCTGACTTTCCCATTCCAGTCATCTAAGCTCAAGCTCTCTGCTATGCGGATGACACATTCCTATTGGCGTCGATCGAAGGCCCACTTAAAGCAGCGAAGTGCCTGTACTACTTGGCAGCATGGAGTGCGTTCAGAGGGACCCTTGCACTGCGGCCTCCTGGGTCTATTGTGCCTCTTCTGCGTTATGTCTTATAGGACGTCCAGGGTCGGAACGTTTCTTGACGGGACATTTCTTATGTCCTTAGTGGAAAGAAGAGCAGAGTGAAGGAGCTCTAATCTTCGCCTCGCTGGTTTGGGCAGTGTGTGAGATGTTCTACACGCTCTGCTGTTTCTCCACATTATCTGCAGCAGTCGTCTCGCTCTTTTCCTATTCTGTGGAGATACTTTTTCCCTGTCAATGCTCCACATAGGACTTTTATGCCACTTTTTCAGAAAGCCACTGCTTCTTTTCCTCTTTTGTTATTGAAGTCAAGGTATTATTTTGAGTATTTTAAACCCTCAAGATCAAACCAGTAGCTTTCGATCTTTTTCTTGCTCCATGTTTGAATTTCCTTCTGCATGTCTGTCTTTGTAAAGCCTCAGTACGGAGAAAGACATGCGAAGGGCATTTTTGCTTCTGATTGAATTTATGTGATCGCGATTGAAAATTGCTTCCTTCTTTTTATTATATGTGAAGCTGTAAGTATGGAAGATAGCTCTGCTTGCTTTCGGGAGAGGGAAATACATTTTGCACTTGGAACCTACGATCCCCACTCCTACTCAATCTATCTTTGACCCATCCGTATACCACGTTTGTGGTCCCTCGCACGAGGAGGTGGACCATTCTCCCATTGGTTCCTTGATGGAATTGTGACCTTGCTGCTTTGGTCTTTATTTGATCTCAGAAGCTCAACATTTTCATTATGGCCTTGATATCCTGCAAGATTTTGAAGTGACCTTTAGGTCTCCTGATTTGTACCTGAAGGACTGTGGCAGGCTAATTTCCTTGCTGCTTCTTCCTGAATTTTGAGGCTTAGCGGTTCTAGGTATAGAAGGGCTTCAACTCCTGCTGTTGAGGTGGAGCTCATTGCTCCAGTAATCTGCAGGTAAGACATCCTTTGAAGCTTGTTGAGCCTATTAGCAGTTTTATTTTGTGTGGTTTTCTTGCACTATACTGCAGCTCCATATAAGACGATAGGTCTCACCCTTTGTTTGTATGCCCAAGCATTTATTTTGTAGCCCAGATTGCCTTAGTGGTTTGCAGTGTCGTTTTGTTTAGATGATTGTCTCGATTGACTTTCCTATTTAGGTGGATTCCTAGATATTTTACCTCTTTCTGCAGATATACGACTGTGACCCTAATATTTAAGGCTCCTATTTGGATTTTTCTCTTTTTGGTGAATGGTACTATGTTAGTTTTCTGAGGTTTAATGGGTAAACCCTCTTCCTTGCACCATTGTATTTTTTCATTTAAGGTTTTTTGCAATCTCAAGTTATCTATGTGTTCTTATTATTATTATGGTATGCTCCAGCTCCACAAACACATTTTAATACCTTAATATTTTACCCGCTCATTTTTGGCAGCACTTAGTCTTTACTTTGACGAATGGAGCATCAAACCAAATTGCAACTCTGTGTATTTAGTAGTATCAATGATCCCAAACTATTCCCAACAAGATGCAAGACATTTGCTGTCTTGTTCGGAACTTTTAGGACTACTCCCGCCTTAGCAGGTCTAATTTTAGTAGTTTTTTTTGTAATTCGGTATAAGTTTGGTAGAACTCGTAGAGTAAGGTTGATTGTAAGTCGCTATTGCTAGGACAATGGTATGTATGAGTGGTGCGTTTGACTATAGTGAACAAGATCTAGTAAAACGTATCACTCTACAAAGCAGTTTTGCGCAAGTCTACCTTGAATCATTGAAACGAATAGCTTCTTGTTTTTATTTATGAAATTAATTGAAGTCTAGATCTAATTTAAATTGAAAGTGGTATTTCTTGATTTTAAACGTCGAAATTAAAAAAACGAATTAATTTTTTTTTATTATTTAAAGCTAGCATCCGAATAATAATTCTTCTAGTCTAATGGAATAGTCATAGCTCTAACGAAATCCAGTTCGCTTTAAAGTTCAAGACCAATCAGGCGTAGATGAAGTAAACAGGAAACCCTATCAATAAAACTTTTTTTTTAATCTTCAACTATCGTCATACGGAATCGAAACATTAAGATCCTTCCAATGGAGCCCAAAAACGCCTTTGAAACGTCCGAACATAAATCCATGCCTTCATATTTCAACTTCAATTTGTTGTTGAATCGAACCGGCAAAATTGAGAATTTCGTTAGCGAACAAATTCACATTTTTCTTATTCGAAGGTCTATAGAGACAGAAATTTCATTAAATCGACTCTTCAAATGTTACTTGTAGGATGAAACAGCGAAATCATGAATTAGTCAAGTATTTGATCTTCCTCTCGAAAGACAAATTACCGAAAAAGCATTCACGCTTAGTAGTTTTGTCGCGCGAACTGAAAGGTTGTTGAACTTAGAATGTAGATTTGAAAGTGAAACTTTATGATGATTTCGACAAGTCACTGAGAAATTCGCAGAGCAAATCGAAAGATTTTCGTGATGCACTAATTTATTTGAGTGTTGAGTTATGATAGATTGTTTTACCAACAGTAAAGAAAGTATCATCTCATTTTGAAAATTTCTCCATCTTTGTATGTAAATTGAGTATGTTCTGCATTTGAGTATGTTCTGCATTAGTTAATTTAATACTAATGCCTGGCTATTTCCCTTCACATGAAAGTAAAAGTATGTCAATTTTATTCAAATTCTTTAATATTTTGCCAAGGAATTCAAAATCGACTGCAATAAACCGCTGCTAGTTCAACATAGCCAGTATCTTGTTCATATCGAATAGTTTCTTTTAAAAATAATTTTACTACTTCAAGTTTTTCGTGGTTAAAATACTTCGAAATGTATCAGCACTAAATGCATTTTTTACAAGGTGAAATAGTTAATGCGTACCATCCAGTGATTAAATTTTTTTTCTTGAACATAATTTTCGGTGTTCTTTGCCTTGATCTTTAACGGATGTTTAATTGGTTGCTTTATTTTCGTGATAGATTTTTTTTTGTATTCAGTTGATATTTGTAAAGAATGATTAGAATCTTCAGGTGATGAATGTGACATTTAAGGATAGTTAATGATGCTTGAAATAATTTTTTTTCCCAGCATATCTGTATTTTGAAGTTTCTCCTTTTTCCAAAATACTGACTATATACGATGTATGAGCGTTTAAAACGTTTTCAGTAGTTTCAGACGCTCATATATGATAATAGTAATAAATCAACATAATGTCACGAATTTATTGAAATTCAAGTGAATAAAGTGAAAAAAATATAACAAATGAATTTAGTCAAACCAGTTAAAACGACTAGTTCATACTAAATTCCTTATTCGGCACTTGTTCGAGCTTGAGGCTTTAGCTGATAGTAAAAAAACTTGTTACTTAATATTTCCAGTGTATTTTTAAGTCTTATTTTTACAACATTATTGCTTATTTAAATATTGCTCAATGCTAAATTTCATTACTATTATTTTTATGTTTTTGTAAATATTTCAATATTTATGATTTATAGTGCTATTATAGCACTGAAACTAGTTGTTTATAGCAATTAAAATTTTCTTCCTACGAATCATGCAATCTAATGGCCCAACTCCTCAAAATGTAATTTTAAAACATCAGACTAAAGAAATTTAGTTATTTTCCCAAAAAAGTAGGAAAAAAAAAACAAATTCGTCTTCTTAAATCGGACGATATTTATATATAATACAAATAAATATCCAGTCTTATCAACAAAACTTTGTTGGAAATATTTTGCAAATAAGAACTTAAATGGCTCTAAAATAAATTCTGATCAGAAGAAATAGTAAACTGGAATTCTAAAAAAATATATTCCAATAAATTATAGGATTTAAGCAGGCAATCTGAAAATTTATTTTACTGGTTTAACAAGCGACGGAATGACATCTAGATTTGTGTACTTTTCATCTCGTTACGAACTTATTTCTAGTGGATTGCAAATTGAATGCATGGCGAACACATCGTATAAAAATATTTAGTTGAATTGGCTTTGAATTTCTCGGTCGGCTCTGTAAGAATAAGGTCACAGGTTTGAATCCGAATTCGAGCAGGATTTATTTGACATGATTTACAAATTAAGGAAAAAAATTTCATTAATGAAAATAGGAATTCCCGTTGTTTGCAATTGCCTCAATACGAACATTTTTAAAACGGGGACAAATGCCGTGTTTATAGCTATGAAATTTCTGAAATTGTTAAAGATTATGTACCGGTTGAAGAGATTACCCCTAGAAAAGACCCAATGAACCCCATGAAAATTAGGACACTGCTTTGATAATTTACAAAATTTCAAATTCAGTGTAAACCGTGAGAAATCGAGAAGTGAAATATCTTGAATACATCATTACCAGAAATGGGTTAACTCAGAATCCAGAGAAGGTGGAAGCTAGACGTAGTCTGCCAAGTGCGAAGAACTTAGAGCAACAAATTTTATTCCTTCAAACCTTTTTTTGATACAGAACGTTCATTCGAAACTTCGTGGAAGTGGCCGAACCCCTAACGTACCTAAAGGCCCCTATTCACGAACAGGCCAAAATCTTACCGTGTGCGCGAGAACTCGGAAGGACTTATGGACTAAAAGACCGAAATTGGCTTTCCAATCAGTCCAAAGTCCATGGACTCAGGTCATCGTGCCATTTTTTGGCTCGACCGTGTGGGGAAATAGTAGGCAGAGTTTTGACAATCCATATAATGGACTGGTCGTGTGTGTTGAAGCCTCAGTCCAAACAACGTGGCAGTCTTGCTCCACACGCTAACCTGGGACAAGCTCATTGACTGTTCCTGTGATTATTTTATTCAATCGAAAAACTCAGCATAATGGGCATGATTTGGGTTGAAATTACTGTAGATAATTTGAGCTCTTCATAACTGCAATCGCTTGCTCAGGAGCGCAAAGCAGCGGCCAATCTTTCGTGAGGAGTGATGGCTTGTCTCATATTCGTATCCTTTCGTTTGATTAATGGGATGATAAACTGTAGCAACGTATTATATGTGGTTTCATTCATTCTTAAATAATTTTGCCAATCAAAAGGGTCAAGTGTAGGTTCTTTTACCAAATTTACGTGATTCATTTGTTTCCGTTCGGCAAGCCATCCTTTTTGCCACTTCCTTTTTGGTTTTCGTTTCTTTAAGTAGATTGCAAACAACTCCTCCATATATTTCGGAATCATTAATAAGTTAAAAATAATTTTTTCTTCAAGTTTTTTTATATATATATTTTTCTAAATTAATGACAGAAAATGGAATGGGCTGATTTGATCGAGGAGACTCTATCGTGAGTGTCGAGCTAAATTGAACTTAAACCAAGCGGACTCAAGCCAAATGGACTCACGGTTGTCCGCGTGTTTACAAATTTGCATTTTCAAATCCGTTGAAAACATAATTGATTCACGAAAGCAAATGAATCCCACTTCTGACACCAATTGTATTCCATTTGAAATAACGATCGTGGGCTTGTGAAACACAAACAGTTTGTTTCATTGAATTTAAACATGCTTTTATTAAACTGATTATTGCAAACTGTTCTCAGAAATAAAAACTTTATCTATTACTACTATCTACTATTTAAACTGTTCTCAGAAATAAAAACTTTATCGAATCAAGTTCATGAATTTCTGATTGAATTACTTGCAATTGATTGTGATCATGGGTTATTGATTGTGATCATAGGTCCCTTCTTGTCTATAAATCAGCATAGACAACGTATATCGTCTCTAAAGCTTATCAAAGCAGAGAATATTGATACGGGAAACTCGATCGTTTTGCGGAATCAGCCTCCGAAAGCAGAATCAAATTGGAATTGTTTTTGCGGGATGATTAACATTGAAAAAAAAAAATTTTATTTACATTGAAAATTTTTATTTACATTGAAAATGTTATTTTGACAAAGTGGTTTCGAAAGTATACTTGTTTAACCAAAACTACATACCCTGTCAATGGAACCATTTTTATCATCGAGCTTATTATATTACATGGAAAATACAATACATGGAAGTCTCTGAAAAAAAGTCAGAAAGCCGAATAAAGTAATGGCCAAAAAACCTAAAAAAAAACAACAGAAAAGCAGAAGGTGAAACAAACGTGAATTTTTGAATGCATCCAATCGTGAATGAAACATTAAGCGCCATAGACTCCTTTCGTCAGAACAAAGTAATAAAACTTAAAAAAAATATTAGCAGCTTGGAATCTTAAATCTTCAGACAGCATATTCTCAGTTTTATTTAGTGACACCTGCATATGAAATTGAAATCATCAAACAGGTTTCTATTATTTACATAAAAACTTGTATGCAAAAATTATTTTTTTGAAAGCCATTTGAAATGTGAGATATCACAGAGTATAAAAAAAACAAAAGAAAATAATGCCACAATAGGAAATCGAAGAACAAAATCTACTTGAGGCAATAGGACGCCATATAAAAAATAGGACGAGTTAGCCAACTAATTTTGAAAATATCATATATGCTCATATGATGGAAGCAAATACGAACTAAAAACTATGCTTCTCGATTCTGGTTTAAGTACTTTTATTATTAAAAAAAAAAATCTAGCGCATCGCAACCGCTAGAAAACTGATTTTCGACGAAATGTCTTTGAGTGAGCGAAAAATGTGACAAGAGGTAATACATTTTTTTTGTAGTATCATATCAACCATTTCTTACTCAACGCAACAAAAACCGAGAGACTTTTACGCTCAAGCGAGAAAGAAGAAAGCGATCGGCCAATTTGGCTGTTGATGACAGGATGTTGATTGTTCGCCAAATTTGAAGAAATGTTTGGTTTTTGCCAGTTTTTGGTAGAATCATAGTAATGGCTGATTTTTATGCATCCGAGTATATGTCCGTTATGGTTTGGAGTATGTTGCCTGATAACTGTGTCTGGAAAATGTTGCTTCTCTTGTCTATCTCAAGTGATTTCCGTTCACCAAGATCTTCATTTCCTCAAGGTCAGCAACTAGGTTCAACTCCTTGAGCTCAGAACTGAAATGGCCTGCGGCCGCTCCTTAGATGTATTTAAATTCTAGATGGACCTTGGATGAGATTTTCGCCTGGAATTGTGTCTCCAAGGAGTCCGCAAATGCATTGAGCCATAGCTCCCACATACCACATTTAGCTCTCTCGCAAGGAAGACTGTGAATTCGTGACTGAGAAGTGCAAGACAATGTACCGTTGGATCAATGCGAGGTCGAGAAAGCTTGTTTGAAATTTTGTAACTTCTTTTACAACATTGTGACTGGTGATGAAATGTGGTGTTTTCAATATGATCCAGTATCCAAGGGTCAGAGAGTCGAGCGGAAGTCGCCATACAAAGCCAGTGGATTGGAGAAGTTAAAAGTGAAGACAATTTTAGTAAATTATGTGATTCCAAGGGCATTGTTCACAAAAAATTGTTTCCACCGGGTCAAACCGTTGATGAACCATTCTATCTTGGCGTTTTGAAGCTTTTGGATATTTCGCAGAATGAAGTTGTCGTTTGTTGCACGATAATTCACTATCTTAAGGATCGACACTTGTGATGCCGAAGTTACACATATGGCGAACGTTTCGTCGAGGAACTTGGCAAATTACTTCCCTCCGTGTTTTCGCATGTGAAAAAAAAAACAAGCGAGAATAGACAAGGTGACCATTTACACACTCCGCTCGCCAACATTTGTCATACGTGTAAACGCGGCATGACAGATTTTTCAAAAAAAACTTTCATTCAACCACTCCCCGCATTTGGCTGGCTTGGTACCGTGTGACTTTTACCTATTCAGAAAAATGCATTTCCATACATATGAAAGGAAAGCGTTTGCGCACTCAGAATATTATCTGTCGAGAAATTGCAATATTTCTTGCTTGTAAAGCCAAAATTGATCCGTAAATAAAATATGTGGAGACTGAAACTAGTTATTTTAACCCTAGAATGGTAAGTTAATTTTTTGGATGATTTTAGGTATGTACATGTTTTTACTAAAAAGAAGGCAACAAATAGTATTATGTAGATTTTTTATTTTATCATCAAACTTACAAAAATTATATAGCTTCTAGCCTCATGGCAGTCAGCGTGGCCAACTGGCTGATGCGCGACGAAATATATCCTGCATGTGAGTAAAAATTACTCATGGGTACCATTCTAGGGTTAAACGAAGAATATCAAATATTTAAAATTATACTCAATTCTTGCCCATCCAGACAGATGTGTAGTGTTGAAATATATCTTTGAATTGATGATTTTGTTTTATTAAAATAACGATTCTTTTAATATTGATTTTTTTACACTTTCAGAAAATTCACAAAAAAAAATTTAAAAACACAAAAAATCTAATCAAATAATAATCATCGTTTCCTATTAACTTTTTGTAGCCCAACATGTACTTAACATAGTGAAAAACTTAGCAATAATAGCATTCTGTTTTTAGATATGTAGAATAAAAAGACACATTCAACTGGTCAGCCCGATTTCATATTATTCATGTCCTAAAATTCTCGAGAAAAGTAACCCAAACTTTTCATCATTTAGCATATCAATGATTTGTGGGTGGATTAGAAGATTCAATCAAAGAATATTTTTTCACATAAATAATACTTTCTCTGAATGAAAATATGAAATCGTTGATTTTGATGTCAAAGCGTGTCGCTGACCATATTATTAACTTATTTTATCCAAATTAGATGCTTCATAGTTGATGAATTTGAGAAATTGTAGATATAGCTTTGCGTGTATCCGACAGAATTTGTTAACCCGACTTTTTTTTAAAAAAAAAGTATCTCAGAACGACACGCCATGAAAATGCATTGCGAATATAAATCTATTTGAGTCGGTCGGAAAACGATCGGAATAGAATAATAAGAAGATAATTTTCGATTAATGCACTTAATAAAATTTTAGCTTTTACGCAAGTTTTCGGTGCCCGGTTCATTTTAAATGTTCTTGTTGCTTAATCGTTTCGTAGTGCATATTATTTTTAAAATTATTTGCAATAACTGTACCAAATGAATGATTTGAATGAATTATTACTCTATTACATCTTAATGTAATCCAAAAACTAGTGTTAAGAAACTCATTTCGCACCCAGTAGCGCTAAAACCGCCGCCCATACCCCATCAATAGCCGCGAAAATAAAAACATTTAGAATAGCAGCTGCGTTATCAATTTAATCAATTATACTAGCAGCAGCCAACACCTTGATGATCTTGATGAACTAGTTTTAGCGTAACTGATATATCGTCGGTTTTTATATTCAAACTCATTTACATACATCATTTCGTAAAATATTACCTAGCTTATTGAATTCAAGCAACTAAAATTAAAAAAACCTGAATATTTTTGAATAAAAATCTATCGTCAATATTGAATGCGGTGGATTTTTTTATACAATTAAGTTGAGTGTGCTGAGGCGATGTTTCGTGCAATATAGTTTCCTAGTGAAACAACTTTTAATATTTCCTTTTGAAATAATATCAATAGGTTGAAACTGGTCCTTTTTATAAAAAAAAACGATCGCTAAAAAAGCATTGTTTATAACTGAAGTGAGTTTAACACAGAATAGCCAAAAGAAAAAGTATAAAGATACTTGAATATGATACAACCAAATTATTAATGAATTTAAAATAAATTAATTCTTAAAATTTACTGTTTTGTTCTGTTTAAGTTTCTTTTTTTATTGTTGCTGTTTTTTTAACTAGTTTCTCGTAGTACAATGACGTGAAATGATAATATATTTCATTCAATATTTTATAAATAAAGTACAAGCTTCAAAGAACGATAAGTATAATTTAATAAATAAAAAAGTGCTATGTTCTGAGACACCAAATCCTATGCGGGCGATCTTCAGGTCGACTGAGGCTGCATTTCTAAGCCAAAGCCGCCCTGGAAGCCTGTAGTTCGCGGTAGTTTTTTCGTTAAACACCATGCGTATCCACTATTAGGCGGAACGCTCCTCATTGAATCATCCATTGTCCTGCTAGTAGGCCGTCAAGAAGACTGAAATACCCTGGATAAAAAAATAATCGAAGTGGAGTCACTCGTAGGAAGCTCGCTGGTGGTACTTCTTCTCTAGGGGTTAGTAAATTTGCGTCAAAAATCACCTATGGATTGAGACGCTTGGATCAAAGTGCTAAGCTAAGTTCTAAATGGGCTAAGTTTGCCCTCAGCTGAAGTCAGCTATATATATATACCCACAGCAATGAGAGGAGAATCTAATTGTTTCTCTCAATGGGTCAGTATAAAACGAAAATTTTTTTTTTGCTGACTTGTTCCTCTCAGCAGTGGATCTTTTTAGGGGCGGAATCATATGAACCTCCTCAAACATGACGGGTTCAGCGACTACTCGATCTAATCCGGGCGTACTTAGGAGCAACTCAGCGATCTGATGTGCTGAACTTGCCAACGGACAGGTCACGCAACCCTTAAATGTGGCCAATCTACCAGATGTTTCGGGTGTGTGAAGCTGGAAGTTCGGGAGGCCTCTTGCGTTAATTGTAACCCAAAGGAGGATATACCTCAAGTGAGTGCCTCGGAAAGTGGCAATCGTGCTCGGTAAGCGGTATACTGAGCGCCTGTTTGATCGATGCCGTAAAGCTGCTCAGGGTAGATGATGCGCTAGTCGGCATACTCGGCCACATCTTAAAGTGGAAGTGTGTGAGAGATGGCTGCTGCAGCTGCTTCGGGTACATCGAATACAATTATCGGAGGAAGTGGTTAGGAGAAACTCCGGAGTCTTGAAGTGGTATTGGATACAACGACCAGAACATCAATTCGGATGGTAGATTCAGAAATAGTCGAGCCCTGAACTAGCCTCTGGGCCTCTCCAATAGTACTCGTCAAAAAGGAGGACGGCTCATATAGTTAATGTGGTCACAGGAACGCGATTGTGCTTTCCTCCGGGCAACAGTAAAATTGTCAATGGCATCCGTCCTTATATGTCCAGGCTAAGAATTGCAGTTCGTTCTCCAAAAATATACGTCGAATACAGGCTTGAGAGCAAGGGAAAGAAAGTTATCTGCTACCTAAATCGAACATTTTTTTTAGTAGTTCTACGAACTGTAGAAAAATTGCGGCCATACATCGAATGGATTCGCTTTACGGTGATCACAAATAATTATTCTCTAATATGGCTGAGCAACTTGAAGGATCTCACGGGAAGGCTCGTAATCTGGGCTGTGAGACTTTAAGAATGTGACTCAAACACCCTACACAGGAAAGGCAAGGATTATCTTGCCCCAGGTGCTCTCTTTCACGCAGTGGCGGCAGTCCTAAGTGGTCCTGGAACGGCTTCCGAAGACCGCTGGCATAAACGGTTGCAGCATCAGGCCATGGAGGATCCTGGCAAAATTTTTATATTAAATAATAATAAATTATATAAACTTTATTTATATATTAGATTAGGAAGTAAAATAGTTTTAGTAAAAACATCAGTAGGGAAAACTGAGAATGAATTAGGATTCATTAGAGATAGAATTAGTGAATAGGACTAGATTTATTTAGGAGACTGAATTTCGGGGAATGTGCAATCTTCACTTTTTTTTAATGAATAAGCTCTTAACGGCCTGCCAGCAAGACCGTGGATTATTCAATCAGTGTTTAACTGCGAACTATCGTACAGACTTGCCGACTTCGCGTTTCGCGATTGGTTTCCAAGGTGGCTTTGGTTTAATGCCCAAGCTCGTCCTCTGCAGACTCGGTAGGCCCGAAGATCACGCCGTGGTAGAAATTCCCTCAGATTACAAAAAAAATCACCAGGTATCACCAGGTAATTTGTTTTCTCGTAACCTAGCAGAATCAGAAATTTTAACAACAATTTCTTTCACGTTTCCAAAATGCTGATACCTTATTACTGTTGAAATTGACGAAAAGAAATTGAAGAAATCTCAAGTAATAATTGCTCTTCGAATCACAGAAAACAACAATAAAATGCTTCTTACTATTGTCAATAATATGATGATTTGGAAATTCGAGTAATCCATTGTGGTTCACTGCACAAAAATAATAAATTTTCCCTTAAAAGGTTAAAAATATTTATATGAACAGCTATAATGGAATTCACTTCACTTTCGTAATTGAATAAATTTCACTTGACTTTATTAAGCCAGATTTTCAATATTTCTCAGAATAGCACTTCATGACAGTCCATCGTAAATCTGAATTTATTTGAGCCGGCCGCACAACTATTACATTTCACTTTTTCTTTCTAAATCCAATAACGGAACTATTCCGTATTTGTTTCGCGAATTCAAATCGTATTTTCTTCTTGCATTCACCGCCTTTACCGTTCTAAGAGCCGACGTTGACTGAAAGTACAAGTGATTTTTCGCGATCAGTCTAGCGAAAATCACAACCATATCAGCAGCTTCCTCTATGTTCGAAATACAAGGAGAAGAAAAAAACCAACAATGGTATTTTCAAATTAACATTTTCAACTGGTATAAGCTAACCCCTACCATTTTCGATATGTGGCATAGAAATATCACCCACCTGACAAAATGCGACCGCATCGCATTCACATTTGTACTAGATGATGTATCGTTCGAGATTTCGTTATACAATTTGAAGAAGTCGTTTTGGAAGAGTTTTCCTTTAGCAGCTTAAGATGATCTCAGGTGAGAAAGATAGTTTTTTCTTCTTCCAAAACGATATATTATTTTTACGTCTTTCGTGATATAGTATCTATTGTTTACGTGATCTTGCACGTATTACGGATTTGATTCAACTGAAGTGGCGAAACCAAGATTTATTTTCGATAAACCGATGATGAGATGATGGTGATCTGATCATCTATGTTGAGCTGAGGTTAGATCAATTCGCGCATAGCTGACCGTATGCAATGACTTCCCTTTTCTGATTTGATTGCTCTTCGTTTTTGGTCGTAGAATTGAAGATTAATGTCTGACATAGATGAGAATGTCGCAATTTTTTATGGATGGAAGAGAATTTGATACTTTTTTACGATTGAGGTGATGAATGATTATGATTGGGAAAGTGTATTTTGGATGATGTCTTTCAGTGTTGTTCCAAATTTCTCTTATAGAGATGTTTCAATAAGGTATTATATTGCAGTCGAGACTAAGCTATGTCAAATTTAATGTTTTGCGAGTTCGACGGTACATTCAAGATACTTCTGCAACTAAAATCTTTACATTCGACGCTCTTCAATAAATATTTATTTAAAAAATAGTGTTAGATTTTAAATATTTTATTTGCTACTTGCCTTAAGTGTTCCTTATTGCTCGATTATTAATTTTTGTTTAACTCAAATTTCAAATTTATTTTGTTTTACTATTCCTACAATTTAAATCGATTTGTGATCGTAAATAAATAAATTAATAAGCAACGCAAAGTAGATACAGTCGTAAAACTGATAGTGAATGTATGTCTTGCTACCGGCTTTTCGTATGCGGATATTTTTCGCTTGATTTATTCATTTATTTATTTACGAGCACAATTCCATTTGAAGTGTGAAAATAGAGAACTATAAAAGTTTATGAACAGTATTAAAATAAATAACTTTAAGCAAAGTGCAATACAATTCGATTGAATAATGGAAAAAATCATCAAAACGGAAAAGAAATACAAAGAGACAACTAAAAATGGAACGTCGACGATTGGAATTAATTTGAAATACATATTTTTCATTGAATAAAAGCAAGAATGAATAAGAGCAAACTTCAATGTAGTCGAATGGCTAGGAAAATAACTTGGAAAATCTTGAAAGAATCTACTGAATATCAAAATTTACTGTGAATTACAAAATACTAAATACTTATCAGATTCCTTCTGAGTAAGATAGTAACTGTATATTTTTTTGAATCCTATCCAACAGCATCCTGCTACCTACTGACGACTTTATCATTAAGCGCCGAAACGAACAACCTGTAGAAGGATCTTTCATAAAAATCAACCAGGCGACGAAAATCATGGCTGCGTATAAAGAGAAATCGAAGTATGCACTACTAGCATTGACACCAAAAACTGTCAAAAATACACCACGTTAAATATATTCATCGGAACCTTGAGTCATTAACAAAAAAAGTACAAGTTTTTTTCCGCGTTCGAGAGGAGGATTCTTCGGTAATATATAATATACAACAGCGGAAATGCATATATTTGAGCGGCACGGCTCATCAGACTCCATAGAGGCTGCAGTGGTCCAGACGCTTAGCTCGAAAGAATAAGGAAGATCCGGCTCGGAAAGTCTACGGATGTAAAGTAAAGCAATCCCACGACAACCCTTGTACGGGTCTAGGGGTTGAAGCTGGTAGAGAGCTTCATCACAATTTTTTTAGTTATTGTGGATACGAGTGTGGGGTGATTAGTTCCACGACGCACTTTACCCCTGATTTAAATCAGGTACCTAATCAGAGCTAGGTGAACTCAAAGCTTGGTGCGCGGACTCTCGTCCGAACCTGGATTCGAACCAGGGACCCCACACGCAAGAAGCCAGTGCTCTACCCACTAGGCTACTCAAGCTCAAAGTCTACGGATGCACTATTATTAAAAAAGGCACGCGAAGGTTATCCCTGTCATTGGTGGAATAGCGTAGCGGCAGGACGTGAAACAATTACTGCGTCTTTAACGATGCTGATGCATTCTTCATTTGAAACCAATTGTTTCAATTATTACAATTACACACTACGCTGAGACCTCTTCCATGTGCCCTGATTCCAGGTACTTTTGCAGGAAGTCATCATAGTCAACGTTGGTCGTTTAACTGACGATTTTTCGGCTGACGAAGAACACTGCGGTTGAAAAGGTAGGCGCGCTATCCATCTTCCCGACGTCTCATCATGTTTTGTTGTCAACGTAAAATGGCGTTGCTTTTCCCCGGTTTTCTTCTATTGGCTTTTCCCGGTTTTCTTCTATTCTATTTCTTCTATTCTTCTATTGGCGTTAATTCTTCCTGCTCCAAAAATCGTTTGTTGAAAGGTTGAGTCGAATTCTTCTAGAATAACCCTAATCAATTCGCCATCGTTTAGTGTCACATTTGTAGGTCCAAATTTTGTCCAGCCTAAGCTCATTTTTTGGCGCAGCAATTGGCTATTGTTAACTTTCTTGACACCTTATATGCATCTGGATCGAGCAATATATCAATTTTCGCAGGTATGTTGTAATTGGAGTCTACCAGTGCCGTATCATCCATTCTGAGGTTTAAACCTTCCAGTTTGCTCTGCGGTGAACAAGCAGTTATTCTAACCAGAACTTGAAAGCTGAATCTTATATCTCGTGGTGGCCACATTTGCTTGCAGCTGACTGTCAAAAGCTTTTACTGTTAGTAAGATTTTCAGTGATTTCATATTTTTTAATGTCGCTTTGAACCTTTTAAATTTCCAAAGCTTCAGCTGCAAATTCCGCTATAAAAAATTTCTACGAACCTTGATCAACCAATGCTTTCATGGTATATAGTTACTCATGCTGCTTTTTCTTCATTTTATAGTGGTTGCCAAAAGTACAACTTTCCTTGAGTTTGGCGAAAAAGTCTTGAAAGATGACGGGTGCTGAGTTTGTTGCTGTGCTGTTTCTATGTGCTGTTTCTGTCTAGGTACAGTTTAATGCTTTTTACTACATTTTTTTGCATCGAGAAATCGATGGATAGATTGCGGCTACTTGCTGACTGCTCAAGCAGCTAAAACATAAACCTGGCTTTTGACCAACACACGCCTTTGAAAAATGCTGATACTCGTAAATTTGCTGCATGTAAACGTTTTGTGCTCTCCTTTGCTTACAGAACACTTTTCGACTTGACCTTTGGAAAGCCTTGACCTTTGGTGAGGATTTGGCTGTAAGTGTTCTCACTTTGGCAGTTCTCTTACTCTCCTTGTTTTGTATCGCCTTCAGAACTGTAAGACGTCTGGGCGAGAACTTGAAAGGCAGCTCAACCGTTGAAACTTCAATCGAAACGCCTGTAGAATTCTGCCACTGGATGCTATTTTCGACAGTGACCTTTTGCCGTAGCATGTACTCCCAAACTGTATCTACCATATTCCCTTCGGTTATCTACAAACTGCACAAAACCTCACTTGTTTTATTAAGTATCTCCTTGATTGAGGATGTACTGGGTTAATGGACCATAATAACTTCAAGAAGCCGTTAGCTATGTCCCTAGGATTATTGTCTGCTTGATCTGCCTGCTCCGCTCGTCAGATTCCACCAAATGTTCATGGAACATCATGGTATGTTCCTACACCAGCGGTTCTACATTAATCTTTCAAGATAGTTGGATTGTCTGTCTTAGTTGCATTAACTTCATGGTGCAGATTATCATAAAAACACAACTATTGGAAGATACGAACTAGCTGCATAAAAATCCTCCATTCAGATCGAGCGACACAAAAGCTGGGGCTGCACATAAATGAAGAAAACACGAAGTACATGCTGATAATAATCAACGCTATTTTTCGAACGAGGAGCTTCTCTGAGGTCTGAAAGATAGCAGCTATATCAGTTGTACCTAGAGATGTGTTTTACTGCTTTTTTTTTACTGAGCAGTGATCGCAGAGAGCAGTTTAGAGTAGCAGCTATTCAATCGCAATTGCGATTGCAGTTTCGTGTGTATGAAAAACCGCTCGCAACTTTTGATTGCTCATTGCCAGTGTTTGCTCGTTACCTTCTCATCGCCTTCGATTTGTGCTTGATACAGCAATTTCTAGCCTCATATTGCAATCGCATTGCATGCTTACAATGTGACTGTATTTTTCCGTGGCGATGGATGCTCATGTTTAGAACAAATGTAGTGTGTTTGGGAATACGTTGCCTGCATTAATTCGGCACTTGCTAGCAGAAGAATATATTGCCAAGTGAAAATCGTATAGTGGTTTTGTGGTTTTCAAAATGTCATACATTGGATGCAAGCAACGTAGTGAAATGTTATTATGCATGTACAGTATTATGCAGCATGTAATTTAATTTTGAAGATTTATTTTTCCTGGCTAATCTAAAACAATCGGTTTTCCACTTCGCCTCACCGAAGCATGAAGTTTGTCGAAAATTTTATTAAGAAATGATAACAAAATTTTTACGTGTATTAAACATGCACCCACTAGGGGGCCAATCTCTTCGGTAAGGCTGGACATGAGTCACAACCCCGGTAGGGTTAGAGTGCAGTCACGAGCACCGCCGCAGAAGCCAACTGGCGAACCAAAAAGGATCTCAACATTTTTAGTGCTACTTTCAGTTTTTCGGGTAGGTTTGATTTTGACGTATCTTAGAAACTAGGCCGCTTTTTCCCAGATTTGTATGGAAATTTCGCCCGAAACAACTCAGAAAAATTCATGCTAGACAAAAATTTTTTTTGGAAAATATGGACGTTTTTGCCGAATTTCCCCTATCAAAAATTTTGTCGCCCTTAATATATAACTAATATACTTCCCGACCACTTTCAATCATCGAAAGCGCCATAAAGGCAGTTTTTGCCAAACTATAGCCAAAAAAACCCTTACTCCCCTACAAAACCGAAATTTTTGTATCACAGCAATAGATCTTGGCCCGTTATGTCCGAAACCACTCTAACCCAAAATTAGCCGATTTTGTCCGATTTCAGTTACTTTTGCCGTAACTTCGAAACTAGGCTGCTTTTTCCCAGGTTTGTATGGAAATTTCGCCCGAAACAACTTAGAAAGGTCCCCAAATTCATGCTAGACCAAAAAAAATTTTTGGAAAATATGGACGTTTTTACCCAATTTCCCCTATCCAAAATTTTGACGCCCTTAATATATAACTAATATACTCCCCGACCACTTTCAACCATCGAAAGCGCCATAAAGGCAGTTTTTGCCAAACTATGGCCAAAAAACCCATTACTCCACTACAAAACCGAAATTTTTGTATCACAGCAATAGGTCTTGGCCCGTTATGTCCGAAACCACTCTAACCTAAAATTGGCCGATTTTGTCCGATTTCAGCTACTTTTGCCGTATTTTCGAAACTAGGCCGCTTTTTCCTAGACTTGCATGGAAATTTCGCCCGAAACAACTCAGAAAGGTCCCCGAATTAATGCTAGACCAATAACAAATTTTTGGGAAATATGGACTTTTTTGCCCAATTTCCCCTATCAGACATTTTTTCGCCCTTAAAATATCACTAATATACTCCCTGACCACTTCCAATCATCGAAAGCGCCATAAAGGCAGTTTTTCCCAAACTATGGCTAAAAAAAACCCCTACTCCCTTACAAAACCGAAATTTTTGTATCACAGCAATAGGTCTTGGCCCATTATGTCCCAAACCACTCCAACCCAAAATTGGCCGATTTTGTCCGATTTCAGCTACTTTTGCCCTAAAAACTTTTTGAATAATTGAATAAAATACTTGCAAGTCCGAAAATACTCGCAAGGGTAGAAAGAAAAGAATCTGAATAGATGAACATTTAAAATTTTCTGTATTGCAAAAGAGCAATGAGCAGTTGAACAGCATGATCAGAAAACAATCAAATTGCTCACTGCTCGCCTCAAAACTTTCTGCTCAGCAAAAGAGCAATGAGCAGTCGAACAACATGAGCAAAACAACCAAATTGCTCACTGCTTTTCATAAAACTATCTGCTCTGCAAAAGAGCAGTGAGCAATTGAACAGCATGAGCAGAGAGCAATCGCACTGCTCACTGCTCTTTTCAAAGAGCAGTGCGATTAGTAGCAGTGATCGCAGGAGCAGTCCCATCTCTAGCTGTACCTAAACCAGGTAAATATATTCACTTCCCACAAAACTGGAGACCTATAAGTCCTCTCCTCATCCCGGAGGCACAATTTGGTTTCAAGCTACTACAACCCACTGAACTCCAGCTCGCAAGAGTGGTGCAGCACATTTATACAGGTTTCAACCAAAGAAAATCAACGAGCTTGGTCACGTTTGGTAAAGTCTGGCCAAGGCGTTTGGTAGTCTGTCATGCGGCTGTCAAGCATTATTTTTCGAGGGTAGAACTTTCTGTGTTAAAGCCATCAATGCAGGCAATAGAAGCTGGAGTCCCGCACGGTTGTATAGTTGTATGGTTGTATTGTATAGTCTATACATATCTGACATTCCCAATGTATCCAATGCAAAAATAGCCCTGTATGCCGATGATACATGCATTTACTACACCTCAAAGCAAGTAGAAACTATACCTGTAAAACTGAATTTGAAATAGTGCGATCTGTCAATTAGCTGGGATCAACATTAGCAACTGATAACAAAATGGAGAAAGAACTCCTCTTCGGATCCGAAAATTTTGCCCGAACATCAAAGCTAGTATTGTACAAGACATTGGCCTTGCCAGTACTCACGTATGGATCCGAGACTTGAGTGCTCAGCAAGCACCCAAGCAAAATGAAAAATTTTTTTGAGAGCTCAAATTATTTTATTACCGAATTTTCAGACTCGCTGTATTCTTAATATTAAAATATATACAAAAAATCTTAGCAATCGTTTAGTTTCAATTTTTCAACTATGAAAAATTGAATTTTGTCCTGATTGAACCCATTTAGTTTGACGGTTTTGGTTTCAGCATTTTGATTCTCTTATTTGATTCTTCATGCAGCAGTGTAATCCAAACACAATTCAACAAAAACAGGTTTACTCAATGTTTATCTAAATTGGTAGAATAGTGGCAAGTTTTTAAATTTATGTGTCGAATTATTCCTTCGTAAAATTTCATTCTCAATGGATAGTTCTCAGTTTACAAATTTATTGCGTTGAAATACGATATCCTCGTATAATGCGTGTCATATGTCTTGTTGCAAATCAAATTAATATATTTAAAAAAAATATATTAATTGAATTAATTAACACATGACACGTGTTGTCACAGTTAAAAAATTAAAAGAAAAGAATGAATCATGAATAAGCTATTGAACTTTCAACACTATTTATGTAGAAATATTCAAGGAAAAAATGCATTTTAAAGATAACCGGGTCATAGTAGTGACTTGTATCGCGATGCCATAAATTAAAAAAATAATTTAATGGAAATGAATATTTTTTTGGTTGATTGATTTTTCTTTTATCGTTGTAAGTTGGAGAGGTGAATTTTTTTAGATGTAGCAAATAAAATAAAAATAATATTGTTGCTGCCTTAGATGAGGGAAAGCTGAAGGTTAAGAAGAAGATTAATGCACTTGTGTTAAGTTGAGGTAGGTTAGGTATTATGAGGATTCACTAATTTTTTCATTTAGGTGTCTTAATAATTGATCGTTAGTTTGTTTCTACCTACTTAAAGCATCTTTTGTGTAAGTTTTTCTACTTGATTAATTTAGTTATGTTACTGAAATTTAAAGTCAAACTCAAAACCATGCAAATCTGAATATTAAATTCTTTTAACTTTTGAAAATTTATTCGAAAAAATTCGTAAAATGTAATTTGTTTGCTAACAAAAATCGATTTTCAAATATAATGAAGTAGGTAAGATGTGCTAAGCGACATTTAGGGAGGAAATGAACAACAGTAAAGAATAGTAACTCTGGTATCTTATTTAAAGAAAATAACAACGCAAAAATAGTTTTGGCATTTACCTATTTTCTTTTGTTTCAACTCGTTTGTACGAATTAAAATACATAACTCACCTAAAAATAGATGTTTCCCCGAATAAAAAACTCAATTTAACAATGTCTCATCAGCATAAATCGCAATATTAATCAATTTACAACTCGGACACAAAAAATACCTGTTTTATGCAAAACACGGTAACCCATCAAAAAAGAATATTGACGAAAAGTTGAACAATTAAGCTCGTATTGATGATATGTTTCTTTTCATAGTATATTTTGCACCTACATCAGATCTTCCTCATATTACGTACTTTGTTAAAAATTTACTGCAAAATTCTTTGTCCACTGCGTAAAATTGGAATTCCATCGATGAAAATGTTGAAGTCTCAAAACACAATAATTAAAAATACTTTTGCAAAAAATATTGTGATAAGGTCTGTATTCTGTTAAAGACTGCATTTAGGAAAAAATATACACAATAGTAAAAGGTCAGCAGCAAAGCACCTGATACTAAGGAACCTGTTTTCTCTAAATGTCGATCTAATCGTGTTTTCGATACGAAAAATAAAGGAAATCAATAGTATTTCAACGTCACAATATTTTTTATTAGTTTAAAATATTTATCAAATCTGCATAAACATTTGCATGGGCATAGTTAATACTGCATTAATGTCATAATTTTGTGTTTGCACATTGTTTAAGGTGTATCAGGCGTTTAAGTCGTATCAGCCAGCACTACTGATAGTAGCACAGATGTGGTATTTAAATTAGTAAAATTCTATGCAAATTTGGAGGTCACGATGGTAATGATAGATTCACAGATTTGGAGACGATAAGGCAATGATAGCAAATTTGTATTTTTTAGTTTGACCAAAAAATACTTGTAATTTTTCATGCATATGCGTATAAATATTTTTACTTCTATCTTGAAAGGTTGGCAAAGCAATTCGCACGTGAGAAACTATCAAATTTTTCGAAACAAAAATTATTTCTCTTACTCATTACTTGCATTGACTCACTTCCGGAACATCGAAATTTTATTCCATAATTTCTATTCCACATCTACAAATTTCCGAAACTCTTCCGAAAAATGCAAATTATGATTGTACTTCATCATCAAACGTACCTTAACAGTTTCCCTCTTACAGAGAAGAGTTCCTAAAAACAATAAAAAATTTCTCATTCGTCTTTGTGAAACAAACGAAAAGTTTCATTTTTTCGGTTCGGTTTATCTATGAGTATTATGCAAATAATACGAAAACCGAATTAATTTTTCTATGTATAATCAGTCATGTTGGTTGTGACGTGACTGAAGATGAGACTTAATTGTGAAACGAGGTCATGTTTAAGTTTTGTTTTATCATAAATCAACGAAATTCATCAACATTTAACTCGTCATAGGTTTATGGGTGAAATTTCAAAGTCATTGTAATGCTTAAGATGCGTTTTATGTGCTTGCGATAAAATATTTAAATTTATTGCGTTTTGTTGCCATAGACATATATGACATTGACGTTAGGGAAGGGTCATCAAGTCATCAAAGAGTTCTCATTAAGCAGTAACTTTCGTGATTTAATCATATTAAGTGGTTTGCTTTTTCTATGTACATTGCTATGCAAAAAAAAAATTTTATAAAATGGAATTCGATTCGTTTATTTCTGATCCTTTTGCGCCGAAACACTTCCTAATATACATGCAGTGAAACGACTAACTAGTTTTTTTCGTAAAATATCGTATCTTGTCGTTAATCCTGCTACTTGCATTTATAACTTCTAACTGCACTTTTATTTGACATATGTGGCATTAAGCATTCACTTTTAATTATGTTTGCATAAATTGCACGTTCCATCGAATGCAGTTTATTGAAAATAGTTTTGACGATTTCAAAATGCCGATATCAACTCATTGGACAATAAGCATAGCAACGTCACCAAAAAATGTAAAGATGCTGAATTTGACATATAACTCGAAAAACACAATCAAAATTGACTGCTGCATTAAATTTTACCCAAGAGAGATGTAATTTATTAAATTTATGTGATTTACTAAAGAGAGATGTGATTATTAAATTGGATCGCATACACAGATCAAAACTTCTACGTCGTGTTCCTTGTAAATGCGTAATAACCGCTAGCGAAAATTCACGTCAATTTACATGAAGTAAATTATATAGTAAATATCGACGATCTAGCAACAAGGAAAATCTTGAAACTGGAGTCAGAAAGCATAGGGCAAAGAAGTAATTTAAAATACAGCACTCGTCAACGAGTATTTTTCAGGACACCAAAGAAAAGATTTGCAACAAAGAGAACCGGTCACTGTATTCACAATAGGAGCTTGAAACTCTAAAAAGAAGACAGACTGAGAAGGAACTGGAAGTATAAACGTTTGCAGCTAGTGATGAGTAGCTCAAGTGTGAGTTAATCAAAAAGAGCTACTCACTCAGCTTTTTTATGCTCTGCATATCTAGAGTCCACTCTGTTGATGGGGTAACTTAGATACGTCAGTTAGGTTCGGTTTTTCTAGATGGCATTATATCCCTATTGTATGGTAGCGATGCCAGCTTTAAGCTTCAACTGATATTCTACAACTTCACTACGTGCGTAACGCCCACAAGCCAAGGCTCACTGAAGTTACGTTGTATATCCGGACAATGAAACAGTAAATATTGCATTGTTTCTAAGACGCCAGTCTCTGAACACTTCCTGCAAGTGTCACTAATTAAGAGTTGTGATTTCATGCCGCGTGTTGCTACAAGTGGCCAGTAATGATGTCGACCTGCAGCTTGCAATCAGTCCAAGATAGTGCGAGCAGGAATTTAGTTGTATGGCTGTTTGACCCCCACATGATTTTGGTTAACCTGCAGGTCTAAGGTGTTCGCCATCTGAATTACTGAGTTAGATTGGCGTCAATCAAGTATATAGCAGTTTGGGTAGGAATCGGGATGTCTTCCGATCCAACTAGGAGTAGGCTAAAGCATTCGCTTTCTCATTAATTCTTGGCTAACGCATTCACTTTCTCATTCCCATCAATGCCCTTGTGACCGGGAACCCAGTAGATCCTGAATTTATGTTGTTGCCTAGTTTATTCATAGAGTAATGCTGGAGTTATGCTGGAGCAGTAAAACGAGTTTGAACACAAGAGAACGGATGAGAGCAGCTACAATGATGCAACACAAATTTGTTGCGCAGCAAAATTTGCTCAAACCTCAAACTTGGCATGGCAACAAAATTTTTGAAAATATTCAATTCCATCTGTTCCTATGAACGTCCGCACTGAAAAAAATCCACATGGCGCCCAGAGCTATGTAACATAGCGCATTATTTATGGCCCCATACGCTATTTACATAGTACTCTGAGCTATGCAATATGGCTCCCCGCGCCATAATGTCAGAATCTACATAGCGCGTGGTCCTATGTAACATAGTGCAGCATTTATGGTCCCACACGCTATGTACATAGTACCCTGAACCATGCAGTATGGCTCCCAGCGCCATCATTACATGGCGCAGAAATTATGGCCCCACACTCCATATTACCTAGTACCATGAGCCATGTAATATGGCTTCAGTTGAAGAAGATAACTCTAATTATAACTCGCAGCCATGCTGTGTGAGGGAACTTATAAGTGTGAGTATCAACGATAGATAGAAGTACTGTGGCCAGATTTGGCTAATTCCCGCCAACTGTGCTACCTAAAAGTCGAATTGGCGGCGGAAATTTTTCGATTTCGCGGGTTGGTGGCTTTAGGGCTATGTAATGTATTTGAAAAACTGAATTCGGGCTATATAATGTTTATGAAAAACAGTATTTCGGCTGTATATTGTTTTGAAAAACTATATTTTGGGCCATATTTAAAACGTATTAATCGGGACACATCGAACCACTTGCCCAATCGAACTATAAAAATACCGCGCACACAATTTCTTGAAGAAAATTAACTCTGCACTGAAAAAACACATAGCGCCGGACGCCATTTATTATAGTCCTCCATGCCATGTACTATAGTTCTCCACGCCATGTACAATGGTCCTCCTCTCCATGTCCTATAGTCCTCCACGCCATGTCCTATAGTCCTCCACGCCATGTACTATAGTCCTCCACGCCATGTACTATAGTCCTCCACGCCATGTACTAGAGCCCTCCACGCCATCTGCATGGCGTGGAGGACTATGTTACATGGCGTGGAGGACTATATTACATGGCGTAGAGGGCTATAAGCATAGCGCCTGCTCCTATGTACTTTTCGCCATGTATTATAGCGTGTGGCGCTATCTTTTATCACAATCCCAAAATCGACTATGTACATGGCGCCAGATTTCAAATTATGGCGTCTGGCGCTATTTTCAGTGCGGAAAATTAGAAATTTCATTTGCAAATGAAAATTAGAATTTGTTTTTTTTTTTGTTTGATTTTTGCTTTGCAATATACTCTGCAGTTTTTAAAGGAGAAAATACTCACTGATATCACTTACCGAGACTGTAAAGGATCCAGCTTAAATAAAGTCACGTACGCACTTAGATTTATGTGTGAGACATTAGTTCTTTTATCGCAGCTCGAATGTCTTTGAAAATGCTGATTTAAGCATCTAAAGCCGGAATTACATGCTCGCCGAGTAATGCCAAATGAAGACAAGGTGAGTGTGTAAACGGTCTCCTTGTCTAGTCTCGGCTGTGTTTTTCATGGCAAGCACGCGTGTGTAAATGGTTTGCTCGTCGGCTCTTGTTTGTTTTACGAAGGGATAATGATCCTTTTACTGCTGTGCCTGAGTGTTTATGACCGTCTCGTCCGAGTTCGAAGCCGCTGGAAGCGAAGTCGGTTTTATGCATCAAGTCAAAGGGATTCGAGAGGGTAGCATGTGCTCATTTAAATTTTCGAATTTTTCGCCGGGACTTCAAACATGTGTTTGCGTGTCCCAGATTGAAATAACTCAACGCACACCAGGCAGTTGCAATAGCCACAGCCCGTACCTCAGTCATCGTTCACTGAACTGAACAAAACAGCTCACAACTGTCGAAAGATGCAAAGTGCAATATCCTAAGTAAACAATTCACCCTATGAAAGGTGCATGGTGTATGGTCCGTGTTGTACGGTGCAATATCCTAAGTAAACAATACACCCTATGTCTTGTTGAGTCTCGTCCAATGTCTTGTTGAGTCTTGTTTACTCTTGTACCCGAGACGCTCGTTCCAATGTATAAATCGGGCATAAGGTATCTTTGATGTGCATTAGTTCTGCGGCTTTGCGAATCGCAAAAACCTCCGCTTGATGGATTCTTCTATGTCACGGTCCGCAGAGTCTGCTGCAGTACCTACTCGCGCAGCTGTTTTAGATCCATCGGAGTATATGCTAAGTGCTACTGTGCACCTTTTAGCAGATTGAATTCTTCTCCCACTCCTACAGTCGCTGGGTATGATCAGTTGAAGCAAGCAGTCCAAGTAGCCAGTGGAGCTAACGAGCCCCTGCTCAAAATATTTTCACTCGTAGTGTCCTGATCTCTTAAGCGGGACCGCAGTTTTTGCAGTTGCGCTTTTAAAGAAGAGGTCTGGCGAGGGAAGATGTAGCAATGCAGAGTGCCACCAGCTTCTGAACTCTGTCCACTATGCAGCAAAAGCGGCATCATCCAATGATGGTCACCAGACCAGACATTCGTAAACAAACGGTCGGCCTTGGTATCGCCACAAAAATACACGCGGGTTGATCCAAAAGTAATGATAATGAATATGAACAAGGTGATTAAACTTAAAAAAGTATCTATTTTTCAACATAGTCTCCTTACAAGCTAATACATTTAGTTCATATTTTTTATTATTCCCGAAGGCGTTCCTTGAGTTGGGGAAAGAGGTAAAAGTCACTGGGCGCTAAATCTGGCAAATATGGTGGATGTTCAATCCTGTTTCTTGAATTGCAGCCCTCGCAACTTCAGATGGTTCTTCATCTTTTTGCTGGCGAAAAGATGCAGGTATATTTTTAAATTTTTAAATCGGTATATGCCAGGAAATAGTGAACATTTCTGTCCCCTGGGACATAGCAGGCAAAATTTCATTGATGCCTTGAACGAGCTAATGGCCCAGACTATTTTCTGCCTGGTCATAACAGGGCCAAGTGTATATTTAGATGTAGAATTTTCAGTGTTAGCTGCTTTTTTCG
This sequence comes from Nemotelus nigrinus, assembly GCA_947369275.1. NCBI lineage: Eukaryota > Metazoa > Arthropoda > Insecta > Diptera > Stratiomyidae > Nemotelus > Nemotelus nigrinus. Next base: position 157,454,502 of record OX376373.1, read on the forward strand.
GTATCCTGCGACTCAACTTGCTGTTGACGTTAATTGATCCCCTCTAGGTCATCCGAGTCCAAATCCCTCTCAATCTCGCCAGTCTCCAGGGTGTTCACACAGGAATCTTTTAGATGGTTGTTCTTCAGGCGTAGGTAAACACTGCTGACACCACACGTCATCTTACCAAAGCGCAAATAGAGTAGATAATCAGGCTCCAGATTGCATGAAAGTATGTCTTACTATCTCATGTCTTCAGTAGCGAAATATCACAATGCTCATGCTCTCCAGCTGATAATTAAAGCTTGCAGACTGTAGACAAAAATATTATGAATAACCTCTTCAAGACTCTTGTCATTCATAATTTACCAAATCATTCACCTCGATCAAATCGCAATTTCAACCTTCGGGCTGCTTTGTTAATTTGTTTAATTTAATTCGAAGCTTGTGCTCATCGGTACGCCTCAGTACGATTGTGAAAGTTACGCTACTATTTCATAAAGTACGTTGTCACTAAAGCGTCTATATCAATGAAATTTTAATAGAAACGCAATCATACTCCAGCTATGAATGAATCAAAAACCTTCAGTTATTGTTTTTACGGTCCGTTACTTCTTCGCTATTCTAGAATAATCAAAAGACATATTGCGCTTCAAGCACATCCTCCAACTAACCTCGTATGAGTACAACATTAAGTCCAAACACTTTATCATAAGACTAACGCTGCAAAAACATTACAAAGCAACTTCAACTTCCGACACATGAAGCTATTTTCTCCTCCATTGTTGTTATACTTCCAGTCTATCAGTTACATATTTTGCACCCAGGCAATTTGTGTGCATGAATGTTTACTCACCATTGACAGGCTCTCTTAAATTATACAATTAAAATATGGCAAATTAAATGCAGATTGTTGTGTTTTATAAGCGTTATTTTTGTGGATTGTGATTATTATTGTTTTTTTCATGAATATAGTGCGCTTAATATCCAGTGGTCTATAAGACATTACGTCTTCGGCTAGAGCGGGTGAGTGGACTCAACATTTCTAGATGAATATGTAATAGTCTGGTGTTACACTATGTTTTTCTTAATGTTTTCTTATCGGTGCAAATCTTCATGCATCGTTTGTCTTGTCACATTTTAAGTGCAATATGAGTTTCATGCATTACCAATTTTGTGACACGATATGTGGTGTTTTTCAGTTATGTTTTTCTCGGTATGGAAGATTGCCTCAACGGAAGCTAATCTAGTTCAAAGACTTTTGTAAGCGAAAGCAAGAGTTTGTCATGAAATAGTTTCCGGTTTAAAAATGAAAAATGTCCTGAATTTTGTGATTTTCGCTCTACTGGTTATTCAAATTTGGCGTGAAAGAAGCTTATGTTTGCACTCTGCCTAGCTATCGAATCATATTTCTACAAACAAAGCCACTTTGGATTATGTCTTCAATAGATCCAGATTAATTTCTACTATCACTATAAATTACATTAAAAATTTTCTTTGATCATAGCTTATAATCTAAATTGAAGATCAAAATCTATCGTATCTCTCATATATTTCCTTATTATTTTTCAGCATCACTTCCCGGTACAGCCACCGCTCATGAATTGGTCGTATCGATCCGACAAAAGTGCTCAGCCGAAGAAGTTCTCAACGTGTTAAATGAACTGCCAAGTGCTGGTGAAAATGGGGAAAACGACGCAGCCGACAGTCAATATAGTCCATTGAAAATCGATGTTTTCGTTCAGACTCTATTGAATCTTGGATCGAAGTCATTTTCACATAGTTTTGCTGCAATTGCGAAATTCCATCATGTCTTTAAGGTAACTAGTACACTCTCGATAAAATTAAGAAAATAATTGTGCTTAGTCATAAATACACATTGAGGAAATCGACTTAGATAAATTGATCAATGTCGAATGATATGCAGAAGTAGAGGTAAATGTAAATATACCCTGCTGCCAGTACTCCAGTTCGAAACTAAGGTAAATTGGATCACGTTAAGAGATGAAAATGAAAATCATAAGCGTGAACTCCATATGTCCATTGCGTAATGCGATGTGTTTGCGAAATCTACTTGTAATGTGTTTCCGTCTACGCGACAGTATAACCTTCTTGAAGCTAAAGTAAATCAACCTTGCGTGAAGAATTAAAATGCATGTAGACGTTGATTTTGATTTTGTTTGCTATGAAGAATTTATTTAAATGCTAACTGCCGCCGGAAGGTGTACGATTATTTTGAAGAATTATCGAAGAGCGATTTCTTTTCAAAAGTAGTGTGTTTTAAAAATGTATGTGCTCAAAAGTGTATAGGCTACGAAAATATTACACAGTTTCGTCACTCGAACCTGTGTATTTTCGTCTCTACATTTCGTAAACTCAACGCAATTGTATTGTTGTCTCGTTTTACTTTTATTTTCTTCTAACTTCAAACACTTCTTCCTGACCTATTTTTTTACATCTATCAAATTAAATTAATCCATCTCAGTTACTCTCTTAACTTTCAGGCATCAATTTTATTTGATTTATTCTCACAATTTTTTCTCGTTCTTCTTCAGACTTTAGCTGATTCAGAGGAGGCCCAAATCTGTGTTTTACACAATGTTTTCGAATTATGGCGTCATCATCAACAAATGATGGTTGTTATTATCGATAAATTATTGAAAACACAAGTTGTCGAATGCTCAGCCGTTGCAACATGGATATTCTCGAAAGAGATGACATCTGAATTCACTAAAATGTATCTATGGGAAATATTGCATTTGACGATTAAGAAAATGAATAAACACGTTATTAAATTGGGTAAGTAATCGTCGTAGGCATGCGTGCTCGTATTTGAGAGTGGCTTCCGTTTGGAATTTTAATGAATTGATTTTGATTTGCTTTGTGTAGGTAGTGAACTCAGTGATGCCAAGGATAAATTGGCACGAGCAGCGGATTCATCGTCCAGTGATTCGGAAGACGAAGGTACATCGAAACGCAAAAAACCTGTTGATAGTGCGGATAAGTTGAGTGAAGAAGTGAGTACCGAAGAATTAGAATATCTTTAATTGTATGAATGCGCCATGTATTTTATTTGAGAATGTTACTGAAAATTAATATTTTAATCATATATATTTTAATGGATGGCTGATTATCTTAATATTTTATCATGCATGAGTCATGTTCTTAATAAGTTGATTAGCTACCGCATTCAAATTCTGGAGAATGCCTCTCGACCTAAGCACATTTTCTTTTCGTCCTGTCTACTATCAGATGGACACATAGCAGTTCATCGTTGTATAATTTAACGTACAGTTTTATTTAAAAAAAGACACGATCCCAGGCTCTATAGTAAAGCAAACTTCTGCATTCAAATAGACTATATAAATGGTGGTCCCCAGCGCCTTTTCTGATAACTAACCTGCTATCACTATGACCCGATCTTCGTCGTCTGAAGAATTTGGAGCCTTCAGCTTGGACGAAATACTGTGCCACTCGTTCAGAGTCAGCTTTTATCGTTTTCCAGAGTGAGCTTGGGAGTAATTTTCGTAAGCAGCCAAGGATATTTTCAAATTTTTTTAGTTCTAAGAAGTATTACCATTTACTTCTGAGAGCTATCACCAATTAGTTCTAAGAGATATGACCACTTTTATGTCTGACGGTATAGCCATTATTGGCCCAATAACTATTAGTAATGAGTTTGCCAATCACTTCTGTAACCTCCACTAATACTATCAATAATTTAAATTCTATCAACATGGCAATGCTCTCTAGCACTTTTTTCAATACTTGAATATTGACGATACCAAGTATTTAAAAAAAGGTAGGGACAACAACCTGGCTCCAAGTCCGGGCGGTATCCCAAATTTCATTTTGAAATGTTGTTCTTCTTATTTGTCGTCTCGTTTTATCATATCTCTTTACCTTTTTGTGCTTGAAACCGGCGTATCTTCACATCTTTTTCTTGTTATTTTTTTGGTCTATCCGGATACCTTCATATGTTGTAAGAGGATTTACTGAAATGTAATGACAATACCTTTATTTTTCTATTTGAATTTTATGTCAATTGTTCGCTCGGCTTAGCCTAGTGAAATTAGTGATGCACTTATAAGTTTTGCTAACTGCTTTATGAACAGAATACTCATAACATATCGACTTTTTGTAAGAATTGAAGGCTTTCCTTGGTTTCTACTGTTTGATGGGTTGAAGACACGGCATGTAAAACAGCTACCAACAATTTCGGCTCGTCCGCTTGAGTCACGCTTCCGAGCGTTCAAAGGACTTTCTTCAGATAAGGGCTGAACGACGAGTTCAACAAATAGTTTAGATCGCTAACCATACATACGGTTTTCCATGAATATTCGAACTTTCAAGGCGGATTTCAATGGTTGGCTTGCAAAGTTTAAATGATAAACCCAGTAAATATTTTTATGTTTGTAGAGATTAGTCCTGGATTGCCCGCCACATAAAGAATGCATGCAGTAATGTCAATGACGTTGAAAAAAGTGCCAAATTCCAGCGACTTGTTTTTCGTTCAACAGTATATTCTCCTAAAAGCTAATCCATATTATCAACACCTCCTTTCGTGTGCAATTATTTATGATTTACTAGCCGGTGTTTCGTCTACAACTGGCGGAAAATATGTTCAAGTCAAAGCTCGTGGACACCACAGACAAAAATCATTTTTAAAAATACGTTAAACTCCTCTTCGATAAACGGTTTAAAACTTTTCGGGTTTGGACGATTTGTAATATTCGGATACTTCTCTGGCAACACACGATTTTAGTCGTTAGTGACCTTACGAGACTTCCAATTTGTTTGCCGTAAAATAGTATTGCATATTTCTTTTGATAGAATTGTCTTGAATACTTCTCTTTCTGAATACAAACGGCAAGAGCTTGCGGGCTCACCCTGATGTCGTAAAACCTACAGTTCCGGTTTCGATTTTCACACTGTCAGAATTTTCTGAGTCCACTTTGATTTACAGTTCACCTTTATAACTCGATGTGAAACAAGCGCAATATATTCTTAATCATCAGATGCAACAAATGGTTCTTCATAATCACTTTCACATTCACGTGTTGTCTCTTGTGGAAGCAAATCACTTCTCCGAAGGACGGTCTTTCTCTGAAATTGACAAAACGTGAATCATCGTGTCTTAACTGCGTGCTCGCGTCGTCGCGTTGTTTAAGATGCTTTTGTGCTTGTGTTGTCTAGTGATATATTGAGCTCAAACCCACCATCGTCGAAACCGATGGATGAGGCGAATCGTTATAAGCCAACCTAATCCTCATAAAACGATACCGTACTAAAAAAAAATTACTTTCATCTTGTTCCAGAATCCTTCGAATTTCCTCTGAGTGGTATCTGCGTCTTTCAATAGTACTGCTACCACTATCTACTATCTACAGCCATGGTTTCGTTAAGAGAAATTTTTCAAACAAATTCTGGCTTTTTTTCAAATGATTAAGATAATATTTATATGAAAAACAACTTAACATTTTAATGCTTTTAGGACATTTTTAAATAATTTTTCGGAACTTTCTCCGTTAAATTTATAAAAAAGAATTATATTAATAGTTTTTAGTTATTTTTCACCTACATCTGATATAAACAATTAAAATCAATATATTTTGATATCATCTTGACACTCAAAACTCATTAATTTTTATTTCGATAATTACTATTTCTTAACACAAGTAATAAAAAACTAAGCGTTTGATTACTTATACATATAAAACGAATAGCAGTATCCGGTTGCTGTTCATATCAATGTAACCAACTTTTCCTGGTTCTTGGAAACAGTCGCTCTATTGATGCTGCCACTTTCGCTATAAATAGATTTGAAGGAAATATTGTACGTACCAGTTTAATCCACATTAAAATACATTATACGATATCTGGCAACTCTACTTTGCCCCTTTTCTGCTCTTTTTCCACTCCCAGGTCACTCCTAGATACCTGTCTGGGGTGAACTATGGATCCAACTGTCTTGGGTTTGACAATTGTCATACTCCGCTTCGTTAGCATGATAAACCCTGGTTATAAGACTGCCAGCTGGAGGCCATGCTCGGTCATCGACCGCTCCGCTCTCCCCATGGCTGGGTTAATTCTAAGTTTGGCGAAATCGGAGGATATAGCATTGATTACACTGCAACGTCGTCAGTGTAGCCTACCAAAAACATGATGTTCTTAAGATTTATCTGAGGCGATAGGCCCCCTTTTCGCTTCCTCTTCGGGGCCCCGGCTTGAGTAAACATTCAAGAAGCTTCCCTCCCATCATATCCTTTAGCATTCCGTTTTCTCATTGTAGACACTGCACTGTTCAGCTCCTCGTCCGTAGGGGGGAAAGTCCGCCTGGTTGACGATGACAGGATAGTCTACGTTTGACGGATGCACTAAGAACAGCAAACCAATGAGACGCTCCACCGATTTCGTATTCAATTCGAACCCATCACCCCACGGGACTGAGTTAAGCACTTCAAACAGATCGTGCCATTTGGCTCGTTTTCTCCTAGTGGTTGCCTTGGCCAACTCCTTTGCCGAATTGTGAGTTGCAGAGAGCTCAGCTACTCCTGCCACGCTGCGCATGCACGTCAAAGTGATGCGTCACAGTTCAGCTATTTCATCGTTCCACCAGTGTGCATTTTGTCTCCCGCGAAAGGATTTCCGTTTGGACATTGAAACCTCACACGACCTACAAATCTGCGCCATAGTGCTGTCAGCAGTAGCGTCTTCTGCTGCACGTTTCGATCAGATCCTAGATGTTAGAGGCTTCTAAGCTCGAAACGAGCCATGCTAAACAGGGACCATCCACCACGAAGAGAGCAGTTTCATCTTTGCCTACTCTTAACAATTTAAATGGTGATTTAATTATGATCACTCGCTGTGTAATCTTCCTGCACCCTCCAATCGCTGACAAGCGTCGAAAGTCTCTCCGATGCTATGGTGACAATTGCATTCGCAAAATTCATTTTCAAATTCAAAAGTCTTTCTTGTTGGTCTCTAATATAATTGTAATATAATTATGCGAATATTTAACAAATTTTAAACTGTTTTGTACCATCAAGTACTGCTATAACCTAATGCATTTTCAGTCCTAACGCATGTCTTTGCATTAATTTGCATGAAAATCAAACTTAATTTTACGTTTCCTAATTTTAATAAATCTTATGTCTTCAAAAAAACTTATTTCATTGGCGATTCGACGTTGAATAAATCAGAATTGCAACATTAAAAATAAAATGAAATATAAATGTAAAAAAATTCAAATTTTCAGTGAAACAAAATAAAAAAATGTGTTTGCCCATTTCATAAGCAAAAAGTAATTTTGGTCCATCATTATTCTAGATCTTCCAGGATACTTTTGTGATATATTTCAACAATCAATTAGTTTCATTATAATATATTTATTTTATTATTGACAAAAGAAAATGCTCAGTGGTTATTATTTTTTTATTTATCTCACAGGTCGTCGAACGTATGGAAGAGAAACTTGAAGCAGCCAATGTTGACCAGAAACGTTTATTCTTGATTGTGTTTCAGCGATTCATTATGATTTTGTCCGAACATTTAGTTCGTTGCGATACAGATGGTCGAGACTATGATACTGACTGGTATCGATGGACAATAGGACGATTGCAACAAGTGTTCTTGATGGTAAATATTTTTTTGTAAAATAAACGCCACGTGTTAATCCTGTAATCAACTTAACAGTTTATACGTTCGTTTATTGTGATTTCGGTAAAGTTGGCTAAATGCATTCTTTTTATTCCAAAGTCAAAAAATTCTTAATAAATAATTTTTGTATTGATGCTTGTCAGCTGCAATTATCAGAATTATCGAAACAGGTGTTGTTCAATACAAAGAGTCATTTCTTTCATTACATTTTCAATTATTTTTTAAATTATATTTTTAAATTACTTAAGTTTAGAATTCATGTATTTCAAACCACTCAATTATCTATTTTTACTATTATCCGTTTCAGCATCATGAGCAAGTGCAAAAGTACAGTAGTACTCTGGAAACGCTTCTCTTTACATCGGACTTGGATTCTCACATACTTGACGTATTCCATCAATTTGTAGCGTTAAGAGCTTAAAAACTATAACTAGAATCATGGTATAAACGGTCTATACGTTTGATTTGATTTAATATTCATTATCGGTCGTATTTTATTTAACACGAATATGATAGTTTGAGGCAAACTTCCAAAATAAAACAAGTACATGCGCTGTATAGTATGTCTGAAGTGGTGTCACACGGCAATAAGAGGGAATGTGTTGATAGTGAAGTAGTCACAGGCGGCAGATAAATAAGATGTATGATTCTCGCACTAAAACAGACTAAAAATCGGATCGTTGATTTTTTTTTTAAATACATAAAATATGAGTGTAGGTCTAATGTTAATTTTTCTGATTAGTAATGCATATTTATGTGATCTACAGATTGTACACACGACAGAAGAACATACATAATTATAGAACGATTAAATAGAAACATTGTAAAGAAAATGAAAAAAAATGTCAAATTTATACCTATATCAAGATTAACGAGACAATTGGAAATGTAGCTACATGTATTACAAATTTCAAGTTTTCTTTTGCGTTCTATAAAAAATACACGTCAGATTTATAATAAATACACAGAATTATGATTTTATGAGTACTGTTTATTGTTCATAGATAAAGACACAGTCACGAGTTCTCGATAAAAAAGTAGATAAAGGACGAAGTATAGACTCGTTCGAGAGAAAGTTGATAGGTTAAGTTGCATAAAAACTTCTATATAAATATGTAATCTATGAACTGATATGATATGAAATAAATGGAAGATTTTATACATCTAAACTTCATGTAACGTTTTAATGAATCACAAGAATGTTTTTCATCTAGATGTTGCAAATTGTTTGTTGACTCAATTATTAGAAGTGTCACATTTCTTCCACTTTCGGAACACATATCATTGCTTGGTCCAAAAACTACCGAGCAAAACTGCTTTTGTCTTTAATAACAATGAAAGGTGCTTGTAGTCGATCACAATAAGCTATTCTAAATTTTTATCCTATCTTCAAAGTCGATGAGTCGGAAGTGCTGAATGTTACGTCTCAGGTGTGAAAATGATATTAGCATTCTTCCGAAGAAGAGTGTAATTTTATAGCAGGTTCTATCCAGCTAAATTTCAATGAAACCAACTCGTCTCGATTACGAATAGCGCTCATGTCAATGGATATTCGTGCAAACTGCGCTACTCCTGACTAAAAGTAATTTGCAGTTCTTTGCTATCATTAGACATTTCACCAGATTTTTAGTTTATTCAGGAATTTGAATTAGATTATAAATTGTTGTAGGAAAAACTCCACCGAAATTAGGAATCATTTGTTGCCTATTAAAATAAAGTCATTTGTCATCACAATCACACTTTGTTTCAAATGACTGTCACCGCGAATCATACTCCAATAAAATTGTGATCTCCTTCTTTCAGATCAGGTGTTCATCAAGTTATCTTGATGAAGGCATAATTTCTAAGTTAATTGTGACTTGCAGAGGTGGCAAATTTTACCCTGTGTAGAGGTTAGAGATGATAAGGCGATCAGATAATATAGGTAATTAATCCGATCTGATGTCACCAGATTCAACATTAAGCATCAAGTTACATTAACTTCTATGAATAATAGTTTATGAACGGCGAATAATAAGAGCCTACGTATTGTTTTCAAATGTAGCTTTGAATTACATGCAAGATGGGCAGGGGCTTTCTCAGTCATTTTTCTTGGGGGGTGTGCTCAGAATTTTAGGAGGGGTGTCCCTATGGAACAAAGGACACAAAGGTCCCTTTGTGTAGGAAAATTGTCCGTGTTAGGGGGGGGGGGGGGTGTACGCACTTTCCAGGGGGGTGTTAGGGGGGTGTAGGAAAATCTCTGAAGATGGGTACCATAATTTAGACACCCATCAACATTACAGTAATCATTTTAAAGCAATATTGATAAAAATAAACAATCGATACCAAAAATAATATTAATCTAATCAAAATATAATCAATCATCAATAAAATGTGGCCAGATAAAATTTCGACTAAATAGCCCAGTGAAATTTGACATAAAAAAGTCAAAACTTCGGAAAAACTAGGGGAAAGTTGAATTTTGGTGTGATCGTTGATACTGGCGTGTTGAACAAAATGTCAAAAGTCCCCATTGATCCGACTGCTGCGTTACTTTTTATATGGGGTTAAATGTAACCAAAAGTGACCTTTCCTAAATATCTCAGTAACGGTCATGTCTACGGAAAAACAATGTATGACGAATTTGTAGCTGAAAAAATGTTCAACAAAAAAAATTCTATAACTTTTTCTTGTAACCATAACCGTTTTTGAGATATATTGATCTAAACATTTGTAACTAACAGTATCCACTTTCTCAACGGCATGTTGATATTATCCGATTTTGATTACGACTTGGAATGTTTGTGAGTTTGTTTTTCTATGTTTAAGAGGCCCATAAAAAAAACGAATATTCGAATATATCTACCACACTCAAGGCTAGACCATTAAGCCAATTAATTTTTTTCTAAAAATAGCTAATAGTGAATAGAATAATCCTTGCTAAGTTTCATATTGGGCGTAGAAGTGTTAAGGAGCTAGACCAGTTAGAGTTTCGAAAAGGAGCGGCCGACGCCTGTTTTGAAACTGTAACTATGTTGTGTACACTAGTGTACGTTAAACATCGATAGTTGGATGTTTCGATAATATCGATGTTTTTTTGAAAACTATCGATAGGCTATCGATAGACTATCGATGGTGTATATGTGTTTTTGCAAAATTAGCATATACACCCAGGATTCAAAGATTTTTTTTAGAAAATAGCTGAGAATTCAATCACTATTATAGAGAAACACAGAAATATAGACTTTTATTAATTTCCGGAATGCTGAGCATTTTGATTTAGGAAAAGCAATTCGTTGAAACGCTTTGAGATTTTAAGCGGTTTTTGCGATCACTGTGAATTACACCAGTTTTCCAGAGAAAAAACCGTCACCCGAAACAGAAGGCGCAAGTACACATGGATGCTATAGAGAAAACATTTTCATTGTCTCAGTATTTGAATCAAACCAGTAGCCGATGAGACATATGTGGTTTCCAATAGGAGGTTTCTCCAGGTCCTGGTATATATCTATATATTTTTGCATCATTATTTGGGTAGCTATAAGCTTTGCCTTTCAATGGATCTACAGGTAGAAATAATAACTCCTTGGATTTTTTTCTTTCAACTTTTCTTTCGTTAGGAAATTTCCCCAGTTTCAACAGTTGAATTGCTTGTAGATGCAATTGCCGTAAATTCATAAGTACTTTGAGTTGACACCGGCTTTTGTGTCATCCGAAAAGAAGTATATTCTATTTGAAAAGATTGCGCAGCTGTTTGGATCCAGAATGGTGGCTAACATGATGAGAGCCCTTTCTCTCCAACGGTATTAATTGTTCCCGCACTGACTTGCGTAAAGTGTTATAAATACTCTTTCCAGCAGGGTTTTTTTTATGTGAATTCCCACTTTCGATAATTGTAGAATTAGCCCTCGTAATAACGGAGTTATATAAGAAAGAGTAATGTAATTTGCGCAAGATATTATTGTCGTAGCCACATCAAATGGTTCTAATAGCAGAATAATAATCGGCACCACATATAAATCTTCGGCGAGTAACGTTTCAGGAGCCTTCTCACATTCGGCTGATGCCAAAGTCAATTCTTGCCTGATTTCATAGAAGCATTTGATCTTGGCGTATGCGTTATTCCAACGTGAACGGAACTACTGAATCAACTTCAATTCAGGTTTGTTGAGCAGTCTTTGTGCAATTGTCAGTATATCTGAAACAACTGAGCTTGGTTGAAAATAAGTATCAATATTTTTGCACTTTTTCATGATAAAATGAAAATCGGGAGCCGTCAATATCAGGCACAGTCAAATCTGAAGTATGCGCGAGGTATGGAATATAATTAAATTGAAGAAGTTTTGCTTGCATTAAGCTGCAAGCAGCATTATCAGTGACGATCGCATTTATTTTTGATCAAATGTTCCATTTGCTTAGTGTAGTATTTCTCGCCTAAACAAGAAATAACAAGATAAGTACTCCCTATCTTCCAAAAACAACCTACTCAAGAACTCTGTGGCTTAAATCCTGTGAATATTTTCGAATCTGAACTTCTTTTATGTTAAATTCCGTTGATAATGTAGAAATGAATTTACCTCTATGAAAAAAATGAGATGTGATTCCCAGTATTCTTTTTTTAAAGAAATATTTTGAACTGCATTTATGGCATTTGGAACCCGCGTTTTAACGTCTTCGAAGTATTATAATATAGCAAATATGTTTTAAATCAGCCACGAAATCACGAAAGCCTTCATGTTCTCCTTTCCGCAAAGGCGCTATGTCCAAAACAACAATACGAACTTATAGTTCATCTAAATATTTTTGCGGGCAAAACCATCTGCGTAGAATTTCGCTCTTCCAAAATAATTTTTGACGATTTTTCTAGATTTCGTTGAACTGCTCTCAAAGATGTTACTAGGACCATGAGTTTTTGCTATGAATTCAACAGAAAATAATTTCCACTATGATTTATGTTTCCGTTTTAAATGATTTGATAAATTTTTCGTGTTTTTGCTTGTTTTGTATTGATTGCGGCAAAATCACTATTTGGAATTTTTTCTCAGTCTCAATTTTCTACGCTTATGATTTTCATGTGCAGTTAAATTTTACATTTTTTCCTTCTTCATATTATTTCATTTTACAACAAATAACAAGTGACAAAACTAACAGAATATAAGAGTGGTCTGTTATCTTCGGTTTGTGCTGCTTTACAAAAACAAGAAAAGGAAATATTATTAAATGCGAAAAACGAAGCAAACGTAAAATGCTCACAGTGGATGGGATGATATCGAAATATTACCTTACGTATTTTTTTCAGTTTTCAAAAACTATCGATTACAAAAAAAATCATCGATGTTTTCGATAGTTCTGAACTATCGATAGTATCGATAGTACTATCGATGTTTAACGTACACTAGTGTACACTATTTTGACGGTTCGACACTTGTCGAAATGTCGCGCACACATCCACGTAACGACTAGAGCGCTTTGACTGAACGCAATGTTAAATCCCCTGAAATACAATAATTTTTTTGGATTCGCGCATATTTTTCAAAAATATTAACTGTACAATTGTTGTTATAAAAGCTCCGATTTAATATGAATAAAGGACAGTCTTTGCTGGTAAGCCAAGAAGTAAAAGCGGCGACCAGACTTTGTTTCTTTTCAAAAGGCGTAAAATAAAATTTTGCTAATTTGCGTAGCGGCGACAAGATCGCCAAAGCGAATTAAGCAGTTTCAGAGCTCAGAAAATAATAAAGTCTGACTAATTTGCGTAGCTGCGCAAAAGATCGCCAAAGCAAATTGAGCAGATCTTATTTTGTCTGATTACGCTACAGACTCACTATATACGACTGACTCACTACAACTGCTCTAGCTCCTAAACGACTTCTACGCCCATTATGAAACTTAGCAAGAATTAACTATTCACTATTAGCTATTTTTAGAACAAAAATTAAAAAAATAAAATTAAATGGTCTAGCTTAGTGAAATTCAACTTTCAAAAATTTAAATATATATATTTTCAAAAAAAAAGTTGTTTTAATATCCAAAAATGCATTTCAGAAGTATAAATCAAGTATTTTATTTATTTTATTGTAACTTTTCAATACTGGATAAAAGAATTCTAAACAGCGCATACCTGCCAAAAAGTTAAATTTTTAAGGACTTCTAGCTCGTTAACCAGACTTTGTATTGTAAAAACATTTCGTATCTGGATTGAGAAAATATATAGGTATAACATAATCAAATATTACAAAAATCGGAAACACCAAAATTTTTTACCTGTCCGCTTCACGTAGAATGCCCCATATATGTTTTAAGAATGAAAATATGAATAAACCAATAATATAAATAACATTTGATGCGTTTTACTCCTCCGAAAACCATACCGTCACCGCACCTCAAATCGGACTGGTGTGAATCAGCCTTTAAAGCTCGCTTATCAGCTGCTTTGCAGCCATCCGAATCCTTTTGGGTGACTCTCATTTCTGATCCTGTACCTTTTCTTTTCAATTTGATATAAAACCTGTTTGAGCTCTTGATTTCAAATTCCACACTAATGTACCACTTATACTTTAAATAAATCAAAATTGAAATTAAACACAATTTTTTTTTATAATTAAGATAAGCTTCATTTTATTTAAAAATTCATATTACCACATGACATTCAGACGTTTTGTTGTTCTTTTAAATATACCTCAAAAATCTCTGCCTGACATCTTAATTCCATTCTATTTCATAACATGATTCTGTCATTCATCTTTAATATTATTCCTGTTCTGTTTTTCTGTATATTTTATTTCTTTGAAAAATTGTTTGTCACCCATAGTAGCTCTCACCGTTTTTTTCATAATATATCTTCATCATCATTATCATCGGTAATTTATCATCTGTTATTTTCATAAATTTTTCTATTATAATTTCTATGTAAATGTGTATGTGTGTGTGTTTGACTGTGTCTTTTCATTGGCTTACAACATAAAACATATCATTATCATTGATTTGTTTCATTACATTTTTTTTTGAAATTTTAAATACAGAATGTGAATATTATTAATTTTATACGCGTGAAATTTACTGAATCCGATTCATCTAATTTATTATTATTATTATTACACTAAATTTTGTGGATTTCTCTGAAATTGTTTTGTCTGCTTGACTTTGAATTTATTTTCAATTTTTCTGTGACATGAATTTAATGTTACTGATTTGAATTTATCATCAATAAAATAAGCAGCGTTATGTGTATGTAATAGGTAGTTTTGAATATGATTTGTAATTAATTTTATAATGTTTTCTTTTTTGTTGTTTATTGAATTGTATTTCATTGTGATCACTTATCGTAATTTATTTTAATATTTTTTTTTTCTTGTTTAGTTTAATTTTTGTTGTTGAATTCTATATATTTCTAAAAAAATAGGCGAAAAGCAGTTCTGTCGAGATGATTTATTTGTATGTTTCCTTATGGTTTTTCAATATATATTTTTTTTTTGAATATATTCAGATTGAATTATAATTATATGTTTGTTGAATAAAATATAATAAATTCAAAATCTTATCTTATGAAGAATTTGAATGCCTTGCAATTCAAATTTTCTTACATAAGAATATAAATAAATTTAAGCATTAAAGGTTATTGTTTTAAAATATATAATCAAAACTTTTAACACTGTATGGTTATTTTGAATAAGCAAAACTCATTTGAAATGTTAGTATTCAAAAAATAATATCTGCATTAGAAGACCATAGTTAAAATATGTATGTTTTAATTTCTCGTCGTTTATCTCGTAAGATTTGTTTATTTCATAATCTCATTTTTTTTATTATTATTTAATAGTAATTTTCATAATAACATGTAGTTCTTGTAATAATGTTGTTGATAATATTAATAGTGTATTTAATTGTAATAATAATAGTTAATAGTGTTTTCGTATTACAATACTTTTTATAATTTATCATCATTTATCATCTGTATCTACTATCTTTTGTTTTTCATTATAATTCGTAATTTCATCTTTGTCTATGTTTATGATTTGTTTTCAACAAATTTTATATTATCAACCACTATAATAGTAATAATAATATTGATAATGAGAGGAAATTCTGAATTTTACGTTTTTTGTTTGTTCTTAAATGTAAACGTACGTCTTTAATTCGTCTCTTTCTGGTTTGTATTTGATCTTGGAATTTAAGAATTTATTTTGGTTTTGTCTTTTTCCTGCCATTGTTAATAAAATCGATTAATATTTCTGATTTATTTGAATTTTTATTTTACCCCCGCTTCTTTCATTTTCGTCTGGAAAGTTGTGTTAATTTTTGCACTGTTGTCCTTGGATGTCAATGAATTTAAACAGTTTTCAATGTTACTGCTTTGCGAAACTTATTTCATGTCGTATTAATATTTTATGTTTATCAACTCTTACCAGTAAATATTTCGGGTTTCATTCATTTTATTTTAAATAACCATCTTTCTAGTAAATGTTATATTCAATTTCATAAAAGCTCATTATCAATTATCGCATATCAGCTTGTAGAATTCATTCATAATAATTGGTTATGCATTGTGTTTTCTAAAATTTCTACTCGCATTTATTATTTAATAGATATACATAAATTCTAAATCATTTCAAATATCTCCTTATTCAAATTAAATTCATTTTCATCATATCGATTTCCAATTGAAGCAATTCAAGTCCAGTTATTTCAATTTATTCCGTTGACTCTTTTCAATTGAATTGTGATATTACAGAATATTATTATTTGAGTATAGTTATAGAATTGGGTTTGTGTCATCATTTTGTTTGTCTTGTTTTATTATTTAAAAAAAGGATTCCTAATCATCTTAGTCTCTACTTTGCGATCCACGCTAAAAGCACTTCTTTTCTATAAATTTAAACCTTATGCATTTTTCCGAACTATATGTATGTATTTATCAATCAATATTAAATATTCAATCATAAATATTTTAATAAATCCACATGAAAATAATGGATTTGATAGAAAAATAACGAATTTGTAGTCTTTGAAAAATGCATGTCTATCTAATTGCAATCGAAATACTACGTACAAAAACATGTAAAATATATTCGATGATAGTAAATATTAACTTCAATGTAAAAATATGAAATAAATGAATATTTAATTGTAATAATCAGTGGCGTGCACAGATGATGACAAGGGGGGGGCGATGGCCCCTTTTATTCCATAGCTGCGATGGAAAAAAAATTACGTTTTTTTGTCTTCAATAAAAGTATGCGCTGAATTCTGTTAAATGCCCTCTCTATATCTAAACCTAGTGCACGCCTATGCTAATAATAATTTCAAAGTTAATAATACTCATCGAATTTTGTTTGAATGTTCCAAGATAAATCGCAAAATCTCTTATCTAAATTAATATCTTCACACAATTTTTTAGAGATCAAGTGTTGTAAACAAATAAATTGTTTGAAATAAAATCATTGAATTTATTTATATTCTAATAATGTCTAGTTGCTGTATCAAAAGCATAATTGCAATTAAATTTCATATACAACTTCCTATCCATACTTTTCAATTCATTTTCCATTTCGTGTCAATTTCATTGTTTGTTTCTTAGCTTTCACGATCTCATACACACGCTATTTCATAATTTCGGGCAAGAAGGAACGAAAAGCAGTCAAAATTTTTCGGGGTCTTGCTTCTGGACACTTTTTTTATTTTTTATCACATATACTTTATTTATATATTTTATGCGCAAAGAGTGATAGCAAATAATTTAAAATTGTTTATTTTTTTCACGCAAATAATGTTTTTTGCGATCAATTTTACCAACCATCCAGGTGCAATGCAAAGTATAATAATAGTAATTGCAAATTAAATATTTCAATGAATTCTATATCCTCTGTTTTGCTTCTTTCATGAATTAATTGCCATTTGAATTCCCATCTGATATTGCGTTTCATGCCCAATCAATAATTATTTCTTCAATTTCGAACAAAAATTTATCCCGATGCTGAGTTTATGTGAGTTAATTTAAAATAAAAAAAAATATTTTTATACCTGAATAAATTCAAATTATTTTATCCACGCATGGTTTTGCAGTTGAAAAACAACTGATGAATGTCTCAGTTTTCAATGTTGGTTTCACTAATATTTTATCACATTTATGTATACAGTGAAGATTTTATTCAAGATCTCTCATTGTAATTTTTATAGCCTATACCTAGATAAGTTAGGTTTTTTTTTCTTCAAAAAACTGCTTGAATTTGCGAATCTATGATTTTTTGCATTTAAACAATTATTTTCAGTTTTGTTGGAAATTGACTGGCTCCAACTGTAAATATTACTATTTTTTCAGTGCTATGGAAGAATTGGTAAATGCATTGTGTTGTTTTCGATATATAATTTCAAGTAGCCTTGAATATGTAGTTAATGTGTTTTGTAAAAAACTGGATCTATGTATTTCTGTTAGGTGAAAGCTGTAGATACGTTTCGTCTATTTAAAGGTAATTATTGATTGATTCAAAATACGACTGAGAATGGTATTGATATTCGAAATTCAATTTTTGCTGTCCAATGAAGGCTATTATATTTCACATTCCAATCATATATTGCAAGCTTTAAAAGACTTTGACTTGTCCTCAGAGTCTTCAATAAATCTTGCTCTCAATGGTTGCATACCTGGAGGAAAAGTAACAAAAGGTTTTTGGACAAGAAAAACGAAAGTCATTAAATTCACACTACCTCTTCCAATCACCGCGGAACAGTGAACAGAGCTGAGGATCAAGTTGGAGCTGGTTAGGGTGAAGAGAAGGCCAAAATTAGCGCCAAACTTGAAGTAAGTTGAACAATAATCGAGAGAATAAATGTTGAACTTCAGCGATAAAATAAAGGTTAAAGCAACTTTCGGTAAATAGTTCAAGCTCATAATTCGATCAAAGAACAAATGGGAGGATTGTCTACCTATCTTACATAAGGGGCGCAAATGTGGTATACGGACAGCTCAACAATATATTGTGGAGTAGAATCAGGGACCGTAGGACCCAATTGTGGAATATACTTCCCCCCTTTCAGGCAGAAATAACAGATATACATAAGCTCACGCATATAATGTCATACTATATACTCAAATACTTAAAGGATCAGATTTGAAATCCTTTCGGATAGGCAAACTGCTCTCAAGGCTGAATTTCAGTCGTTTTGTTAGAGGTGAAGAAGGCCTTAAATAAATTAGAGGCACAGAACAGCCTCGAGCTGAATTCGATCCCTGGCTGTTGGAGGAGCATCAAGGAAACGAGGAAGTTGGCACTTAAATCAAAGAAATGGTTAAATATCATACAATGATCCCTGTCCACACTTAATCTTTCTCGAAAGCCAACACAGGCAGAGATATCGAAATATGAAAGACGAAAAAGAGCGCAAGGCACATATTCATGCTTGTAAGAAGCCTGGATACCCGATAGGCCATGACTCTCAGATGGCACAATAGACTCAGAAGAATGCAGTGCCACCAGAATTGACACGATATAAATTCTTTCATTCATTCATGGGGTCTACCCCTGCGAGAACACTCTAAATAAGAGGCTTGCTTTTAAGAGACTTGCTACCATGAAAACCATGATACTGTAATAATGTATTAACGATAAGTTAGAAAAATCAAACGTATTTAGAGGTCAGAAAAGCCAAAGATTCAGGCAAGCACTAGATATGCAAAGAAAAAGCTGCATTGAAGAATGACCTATACGAGAAAATGTAGAAAAATTGCGCGATGCAGCACAGCTTATGCATGAATCTAGATCTCAAGTCACAGTCATTAGTGTACCCTATCAATTAAGAACCAAAATGCTACATATTTCCCTTTCAGCTTCTTCAAAAACCAAAACAAATTACTAACTGGTGGTAAAATCTGTTCATGTAAGAATTTAGCTAATTATAGTAAAAGTGAACTTCAGATTCAACTTTGAAAATAGTATGCTTTTGATGTCTGCAGCAGGTATTATTACCCTTACAGTGTCTTAAGAAATGAAGTCAAACGTTCCATTCTAAATTCATATAGCAACCAGCGATATCTTTTTGATCGCAAGTGATCCAACTAAATTTTTTGCAGCCTTTTTTGACCATTTGCATCCTTCCTCCAGAACAAAGAAAACTTTGATTGATCAAAATTGAAGTTATTCGACTCTTCGATGAATTATGAATCGCGTCGAAGAACTATGATTCTAAAAACCTCGCAGCCACAAAATCGAAAACCTACTTTTTGACAAAGAAACGTCGAAATATTGATATGTTTTATGCTGATACTTTGACACTGTTGGCACTCACGTATCGACTATGTTGACGCAAATTGATAAGGAGGAGTGCAACTACTGTGCATTAGAAAAGGTTTTATTGATTCACAATCACCCCATCAGATAATCTACTTTGTCGTGTTATTACTCGCTTTTCACGTACACGCACTACAGTAGTGACCTTGACGAGCCTCCATTCAAAACAATCATCAAACAACAGCGCACATGTAGAGATGGGACTGCTCTTGTGATCACTGCTACTTAATACACTGTTCAGCAAGCAGCGTGATTGCGGTTTGCTCATGCTAATCAACTGCTCATTGCTCTTTTGCAGGACAGAGACAAGATTTAGTGTGACCTCTCATTCTGCTACGTTCACAATGACGACGACCTCAGAATGTCCTCGAATGTCTTCGAGAGTACGACATAATAGCTAACAGCCAATTTTAAGGGGCCTTGAATTTGAAGGAAGGTATCACGCCTCTAAAAGAAAAAGTGAAAGACACCAGAAAGTGGAGTATCTATTAATAGCACCCCAAATACCCAGCAGTGAGTTCCTCCACAGCACCTGCAGCAGTTATCCTGCTCCGAACGTATCCTCTGAATATAATTTTTATGCGAAAAATGGCTTGTTAAGGTTCCACATTGGGTCGATATGCCACTTTCACACCATAAAGACAGAAGAGAGAGCGGAAAAAGTCCCAGTAGGTGTTTTCGAAAACGAGTTGTGTGTTGGCTTTTATTTATAATTTGTACGACTTTTCCTTGATTGCGATTTTCTTGAGTCCGTTTTCAGCAATAGCATAATAACTTTGATCTTCTCAATCTTTCTATTTTTTATCGATTCCAAGACATTCTCATTGTCGTATTTCCAATCAAACGTCATCTCATAGTCGACAATGCATTTCATAAACTCCTTTTCAGGACTATTCAAAAATTTCAGCATTACAAAAATAAGTATCGCAAAAAAGGTTTTTCCTACTTCCGTATTAAGCGTATCTAAATTTCGAGTAAAATCAAATCTACATCGATCAAAAAACAAAATTTGTACTTTTTGCACATAATTTTTCATCATATCCGAAAAATTCGGCTAAAAATTTCATTTTCATAATTTTCTGGTAATAGCTATTTCTAAAGTTGGCCAGCGGAATTTCGCGAAAACTTTTAACAAGCAATCTGATAATTTTTGTTGACAATTACGCGTCTATTTTATTTTCTGTGCCATGTATTGTTTAAAACAATATCGCAAAGTTACTTGGACGGTGTAATGTCTGGTATATTGTTGTTATTTGCTAAGATTTGTTTTTATTGCTAAAATTTTACTTTAACAATTGATTTTTGAATGAGAGTGAAATGTTGAATGTTTTCAAATGTGTTGCTATTGACTTTTTATTCAGTTGCATTTACGTTTTAGTAAGTTTCATTGAAGGTTTGTATTTCAAACAGATTTCGTTTATGCTAAAAAGCTGTAAAAAATTTTTTACTGCAAACAGAATGAATAGTTTGTCAAAAATACTTCCAGTTTTAATTGTTTGTTGAGTAAAAAGCTTTAATCATTAGCCTAGATTAAGATTCTTGAAATATTACCGCAGATTGATTAAAATATTATAGAAATGTTTTCTTTCACGATTTATGTTGCCATTGATTCTTTCAAGCTTCATTTTTTTTACTCCTTTGCATCGCTGTTAAAATTTTTTCTCTCTTCAGTTTTGAAAACAAGCCTCGCTTTGGACTGCCGAAAAATTCGATGACAATGAATTGGAGGTATTACTCGATGAAGATCCGAGCCAAACCCAAGTGGAGCTTGCAAAATTAAATTCATCAAAGAGTTTTCGTACGATTAATATCCACAGAAATGATTCAAAAGTAAGAAATTGGATGTCTTATGATCTGAAACCAAGAGACATTGAAAGGCTATTTTTCACTTGCGAGTATCTGATTCACAAGTCGATAAGGAAGTGTTTTTTTTTGCATTGATTTGTGACTGAGGATGAGTCATGGATATCTAAAGACTTGCACTAGGAGGAAGAATACGCCCGGTCAATCGTAGCCACTAACCTCGATATGGCACCAGAGCCAAATAATATGGTTCGAACATAATGCCCAGTGAATCGTTGCTATCAACCTCAATATCAACACTAAAGCTGAATACTCACGGTTCGAAGGTCATGCCCAGCATCTGGTGAGACCGAAAGGGTGTTGTTTACTATGAGCTGGCAAAACCTGGCGATTCTATTAGGAGCAATCGATAGAAGCATCAAATGATTGTTTTTGCATTGTATTGCTAGCAAGAAGGGCCGAAATACGAGCAAAGATATGATAAAGCTATTCCTCTGACAATGCGCGGCCTCATGTCGCAAAAGTCATGAAAAAATTTTTGGAAACGCTCAAGTGGGAGGTTTACCGTACCGGCCGTATTTTCTGGACATTGTTTCTACTGATTACTGGTTATTCCGACGGACGCAGTACGATTTGGCAGTCCATCGGTTCACTTCTTTGGCAGAAATCGAAATTTGAATTCCAAAATTGCCTGAGCGGTGAGGAAAGGTAGGAAAACCAGCAATGGACAGTATTTCGATTGAACTGTTCATTCATTTTGTTCTAAAATAGATGTATTTTTGAATGTACTCCCAATATTTTATTTATGTTTCCTTATTGTTGCAATATTTTAAGGTACGTATTTCTGATGGATTCATTAATCTTGGATTTTTTTTTTAGAATTTTTCGCCTTGAGGCTAGTTGTGAACTTAATATTTGTTTGAAAATTGTATTTATTTGGAGATTTTGTGAAAAAGAAACTTCAAAATAATGGAAAAATATTTTAAATTACTTCAACTATGTTGTTTTTGATCAAATATAAAAACATAGCTGCTTATATCACCAAATACTTTTATTTTATTTATTTGCTCTATGCCATTTGACGTATAGTGAATCTGCAACATTTTTCTGCATTCATTATTTTATTCATTTGCTTTTAATTTAATTCATTGGTAGGTACTGTATTCAATTTTCTGTATAATTTCATTTCAATGAATCGTATTTCTTGGTACATACATATGTATATATTTTCTGATCTCGATTTTCATTTATTTGAGTTATATTACTGGCCATTTATTAGTTTTTTTTTAGTGTTTCCTAAAAATCTAGTGATGTTTGGTTTTTTTTTCTAGACTTACGAGAACGATAACATCACGAATATGAATAGTATTTCTGCCATTTTTTGTGTGCATTAATTATACGATATATTTTGGCTAAAAGTAATTGTAACAAGTAGCCAAATACGTATAAATTGATGAATTTCAGAGTGAAAATTTTTTAAAAAGTTCGGTGAAATCATTGGAAAATGGTTGTAAAGTGTCAATTCTTGTGAAGATTTTAGAAAATCATTGAAATTCGGAAGATTTATTCATATCATTCTACTGTCATTCGAGACATGAATTTGTAATTTATTACTTGTATTTCGTAGAAAATATACAAAAAAAAATCGTTTTTGACACTTTTGATAAATTTTAAAAAAACTAACCAACTGACTTTCTTATTATCTGCATGAAATTGTATTTTTTCAATTGCACAGTCAACATTGATGAAAACATCACATCAATTTTATTATTAATTAACCTGTTCTATGAATCTATTTACTTTGCGACTCCTAAAAAAAATTCCTATGACGATTTTATATTTAATTTAATTTTCCTATTTGTTAGACAATTTTCTCTGTTGCTACAACTATTTTCTGGTATGAATTAGTTTATGACAATTTGTTCTTTCTTGTTCCGTATCCGTTTGATCATAAGCGTTTTTGTGTTCATAGCGTTTTCAACAAGGATATAATCACATTTTTATCATTCGATAATATATCATCAGCGATAAGTTGTTGTCTCATCAGAAATAATATAAAAAACTAACAATGAAAACGAGTAAGCAATTGATAAATTTAAAAACAAAGAACGCATTGTGTATTCAAGCGGAAGTTTTATTAATTTTTTCAAGCAAAAAGCCTACTGATACCCATTCATGCTTGCCATTCAATTCAATTGTGACTGCTTGTTTATAAAAAACATATTTTTTTTATTTTCAATTTCAAATTTTTGTTTCTTATTGACGGTGTGTTTTTCAATTTGTTTAATATTCTACAAAGGATTTAATACTTGGTTTAAAGCAATGTTTAAAAAAACGAAACAAAGCTCTCTAATCCACAGACGTCATTGTACCTAGACAATAAATTTAAATTCCCTTGTATTCGTGGTTTTATAAAAATACACAAATTTTCTTTGCTTTCCACTTTCTTTCCATTTCCATAACTAGACAGATAAATTTATATATTAAAGTATCTAAATAATAACATATTTTATTTTTTCAAATTCAAAAAATCATTAATCTTCAAAATATTTTAATATATTTGTTTTGGAAATCGAATATTATTGTTATTAATTTGAACCATGTGGCAAACTTCAGTTTCTTGTTCTTTGTATTGTTATTATTGGACGCGGTAATATTTCCATCCACTGAGTTTCGTCAGTCTGATTCAAAATTACGTAAGTATTTCATACAAAAACTATTTTCGTTTTTACCGAAAATATTCAAAAACTATCGAAAATATTTTCGAAAAATTCAAAATTTGTTTTTTCTAAGTGAAATTCGAAAATAAATTTTAACATATTGATACATTTGATTTCTGGTAAATTATAATTCAGTTCATTTTTATTCCTACATCATATTTCAATACCATCTCTCATTTCTTTGTATCGTATTGTGCGTTTTCCAATTTCGAATTGTAAATTTTTTATTTCCTAGACCGTAAACAAATCACTCTATTCTTTTTCTGAGATCAATTTTCGATTTCGTGACCCATTCGATTTGCTTTTTAAATTAGAGAAATTTCTTTTCATTTTCGAATATTTTGCCCATTCGAATAACACAATCAAGTCGGGGTTAAGGGAGTAGCTTCCGATTCTTCATCATTCTCTTCAGTTCGATAATTCCAGCAACTTAGAGAGGCACATACATCGAATTTATATTTTAGAACTTGTTTTTTTTTTTTTTTCGAAATTACAATAGTTTTTTTGTTTGTTCATAGTTAAAATATATTATCTAATTTATAATAGAAAATATCTTTTTCATATCGAAATGAATTGTAAATTTTTGTTCCTAGGTTGTTTGTTCAGTATTTCTCGTTTTGAATTTTGAAAGATTTCTAAGACTTTTGCTGGCTTTACATAGTTTTTGTTGTCGCGCAGGCTTTCGAGTAGAAGGTGATCTTCATTCTAATCTACTAGATAATTTAGAAAACAACTTGGCATCTTGATGACATAGATTACAATCGTATGTAGATTCCAGTTGTTTTCCTATTGAGACTGCGGCTGCTGCTGTTGTGAGTGTTGTTGTTCTTTTTGATCAATCCCTGTCGAAAAGGCTATAAACATTCCTGTTGCCTAAAATTCTAATCGATACGCTGAACATGATGTTTCGTGATCCTGCAGATTGATTGTGCAACGTGATGCTGACGGAGATAGATCAATATGATATTTGGCTAGAAGCTCTTCATTTTCAGATACCCAGTAGCCTAGAACATCTGTGTCATACGTTGGGATAATTGTTACTTCTGCAACAAAAGACATCAAATTATCAATTAAACCTTACTTACATCTTCAGTCAGCAAAGTGAGACAGCTTACCTAAATCTTTATCCTCCCACGTTTGTTTTGCTTCCAACAGTGCATTGTACACCTCACGGCTGGGCTCGGTGCCGGAAAACACATAATAACGCGCACGAACTCTCTTGAAAAATTCAACATGTGAATAATACGAATTGCCGTTATGCGGCACATAAGTCAAATCCATATAGATCGGACTGGCTTTTTTCGCTGCTTTCACCGGTGATTCACTACGTTTTCGCAAATTCTTTTCGTTGTTCAGTTTTGTTGTTTTGCTCATGACGATTTTACGTTCTTTTTTTGGCGTAGTTCGAAGATCATTTTCATTTACGGGCATTGGGGCAGGTGATGGAAGTCCTAACGGTTTACCCCAAACTTTTGATGGATCTTTCTCGTCTGGCTTCGATGCTTCACCACTTTCTTTCGTCTTGTCAGCATCCGGTTTCGGCGAATAGCTTGGATCAGTCACAGTGGTTGATGTTGTTTGTTTGGCAACTTTTTGGACATCTTCTAGCGGGAATTGTGTTTTGACTAGATCATCGCCTTGTACCAGCGCTGGTTGTTTGGACGGCGAATATGAATATTTGGATGTCACCGATGTCATGACTTCAGACCCACGAGCCTGACGATGCTCCTCCAGAGCCTTTTCGAAATCGAGGTCAGCTTCGTCTAAGAATTTATGGTCACCGGACTTCGATGGGAACGAAGACTGGCTGAAACTTTCGCCAGATTGACTGGAAGGTGACTCTTGATAGGTACGTGTGATTATAGTTTTAGTTGTGACAATCGGGATAGGACTGGATTTTTCTCCAAACGTGTCAGGTAGAGCTCCGTAGAAAGAAGTGCTCATTGGGTCGATTTTGTGCGTCATTGTGACCGGAAGGGCTGACTCTACCTCAGCACTGCCATACTGGGGTGGAATGTCATCTTGGCTGTCAGTATCTAAATCAGACTTTTTGCTAGCACGCTGTTTCATACGCATATGATATTCGTAGGAATAATCTGAAGGTGGAGAGAAGGCTGCATCTGAAGTGGTGCTCAATGGAGATGGTGGCACCTCATCGTCACTAAAGTGTCGGTCATCGACGGTGCCTGTGGCCCACCCGGAAGTAACTCGCGAGACTTGGCTTGAAATAATATCTGAGCGTGTTGAGAATCCTTCATGTTGCTCGAGATCATCACTAGCCGGAGTAGAACTTCTGAGCTCCGATTTAAGGGAAATGACACCTTTGACACCTGGTGCTTCCATACCATCGGAAGTGGACTCAGTTTTAGTTATGACGGTTGTGTGTTTTCCCGGATCATTGGAATCACTAGTTGTTACAGTCTTCTCTTCAGTAACTGTCTCTTTTCCGTCACTGGAAATAATTTTTGTGATTGTGGTGACAGTAGTGGTTGTGATTTGCTCAGAACTGCTACCCAACGAGGTGCCATGATCCAGAACTTCTGGTGTTGGTATTCTAGTGATGTCAGGTGTGCTCTGCTCAGAAAAGGATCTTAACTCCTCTTTTCCGACACGCGGGAATGGTGAAGTTGGTTTCGGTGATGAGTCCGGGGATGATGAGCATTGACCAGCAGGAGTAGGGATTGATTGGCTCTCAGAGGTTGTGTGTGACTGGAATCCAGGACTAGATTTCCCTGAAACATCTTTTGGAGTTGATGCTCCTGACGTTACTGAAGGCTCTTTTGTCACAGCCGTGGTAACTGTACTTTGAGTTGTGCTTGACGTTTCAGGTTGACTGAGTTTGAATTCAGACTTAACATTGGGACTAACGGGAACCGTGGGAGGAGTTTTGCGGTCAGCACTGGTTGGCGAAGTTGAACCTATCGAAGAAGTTGTAATAATGATTCGTTCATCTGGTAGACCACGAGAAACATCGCATTCAGGCGATATCGAAACTCGTCTATCTAAAGTTGTATGCTCTTTTGAAGTTGTCTTTGACGTAGTTGCGGATGAAAGAATATCACTGAGTTCCTGCTTATAGTCAGACTCTTCGTCTAATGCTGAGAACGTTGTGAATCCATCAGCTGGCTTGTAAATACTGGTCATCATGATTGACGATACAGACTTGGAACGTGCTTCCTTGATTGCAATGATTTCTGCATCTTCATCATCATCGTGATCACTCATGGACGAAGCTGGTCGTGAATGATGGCTAGACTGACTCAAAGTTGATTCACGACGTGATGGAATTTCATCTATGAGTACTTCGGTTCTCGTTTCGGTTTTGGTAGCTGTGATTGTTTTGTCATCAATTTTCCCTGATTCTTCTTTGATATACTGAGTGATTGATGAAGTGATTAATTCCTGAGAAAGTTCGGATTTTGTAGTGTCTTTTTCACTGGAACTCGATTCAGAATGCTCATCTTTAAGGATTGGTGATGGTGTCTTTCGCGCTGTATCATCAAACAGCTCTTTTTCCTTTATTTCCTTTGAGTCCATGGATGTGTCCTTAGGCTCAGTGTCAGGAAGACTAGTGGATTCTGTGTGTTGTGCTTTTGAAGCTCGCATTTCACTATCTTTGTCACTAATATGAGACGCAGGTGAAAATGGGCGAGATGACTCTGGTTCTTTTGTTTCTGATTTATGACTTCCAGTAGATTCAGGTCGTGGTGTATCATCTACAAGGCTTAATTTTGAGGCCGGTCTGGATGATTCTTTCGATTGCATTTCTTTGTCGTCAGTGTGACTCAGTTTAGACTCAGGACGTGAAATATCTTTTGGTGAAGCAGCGCTGACGCTTGGTTTTCTTTCTTCGTCACTTAAGTGACTTGATATGGATTCAGGTCTAGATATTTGCGTTTCATCGATATCCCCTACTTTAGATTCTGGCCGAGATGTGTCTTTGGTTGGACTTATTTCTTTCTCGCCAATATAACTAGCCTTCGACTCAGGCCGAGATGCTGCTTTATTGTCATAGAGACTTGTAACTGATTTTTTCTTTTCATCAGTAAAACTTGTCTTTGATTCTGGCCGAGAGACATCTCTTTCTATCAAAATATCCTGAGCCGATTCTTTTCTTGCAGGTTCAATCTTCCCTGTTGAAGATGAGCTAGCTACTGATTCTGGTCGAGATGCTGGTGGTGTCAATGGGACCACCGAAGATGCGGGTTTCTCTGCAATTTTGTCATCTTTCACTGGAGAGGATTTACCGTCAAAATTAGTAGTTTTTTCATCTGTTGACACATGACTTGTGGCGGATTCTGGTCTTGACAAATCTTTTTCTGGAGATAATTTTTCATCAAAATGACTAATCTGGGAACTTCGCCGTGATGTTTCTTTACTGTCTGATGGACTTGCTCGTATTTCCTCGACAAGCGTCGCAGCTGATGGAGCTGCAGTCACAGCTACAATTGAGGCTTGTCTTACTGCCTCTTGGATAGCTCCTGCAGGCTCATCACCATGACTGGCAACTGATTCAGGTCTTGAAGAAGCAGGGGATCGCTGTTGAGTATTTGGATCTTTGCCATTTATATCTGGTTTTCTTTTACGCTCATCTTCTTCACTAGCATGACACATCACAGATTCAGGCCTGGATGCAGAAGGAGATTTGTAGTCGGGTTTTGGACTTGTGGTTGATGCTGCTGAATCTTTTTCATCTATTTGAGATGTGTTTGATTCAGGTCTTGAACCTTCATTGTCAACTTTCTGAGATGCAACGGACTCTGGTCTGCAAGGTTCCTTCGAAGTGTCTTTCTGAGATGCAACTGATGCGGGTCTCGAAACTTCCTCGTCACCTTGCTGAGATACAACAGAGTCTGGTCGAGATGATTCCTTTGAAAAATCTTTTTCATCTTTGGAGGTCGTGGCTGATGTAGGACTTGCAGTTTCTTTATCATCTTTTTGAGATGTGACGGACTCTGGTCTGGATGGTTCTTTCGAATCACTTTTTTGGTCTTTTTGAGAAGCAACTGATGCAGGCCTCGAAGCGTCTCTGTCATCTTTCTGAGATGTGATAGACTCTGGTCTCGATGCTTCGTTAAGAGCATCTTCTTCGTCTTTCTGGGAAGTGACTGTTGTAGGTTTTGATGCGTCCTGATCATCCTCATGGCATGCAGCTGATACAGGACTCGAGGCTTCTTTGTCATCTTTAATAGATCCAACAGACTCTGGTCTGGATGATTCTTTCGAAGCACCTTTTTCATCTTTTTGTGACGCGGCTGATGTGGGTCTTGATGGTTCTTTTGAAACTGGCTGAACCTCTTCATGAGGCGAAGCTGAGACAGGCCTTGAAGTTTCTTTTTCATCTTTTTGCGATGCGACGGATTCTGGTCTGGATAGCTCCTTCAAAGTATCTTTTTCATCTTTTTGTGACGCGGCTGATGTAGGTCTTGATGGTTCTTTTGAAACTGGCTGAACCTCTTCATGAGGCGAAGCTGACACAGGCCTTGACGTTCCTTTGCCATCCTTTTGAGATGTGGCGGATTCTGGTCTCGATGATTCTTTCGAAGCATATTTATCATCTTTTTGTGATGCGACTGATGTAGGTCTTGACAATTCTTTTGAAACAGGCTCAACCTCTCCATGAGGCGAATCTGAGACAGGCCTTGAAGTTTCTTTGTCATCTTCTTGCGATGTGACGGACTCTGGTCTGGATGGTTCCTTCGAAGTATCTTTTTCATCTTTTTGTGACGTGTCTGATGTAGGTCTTGATGGTGCTTTTGAAACTGGCTGAACCTCTTCATGAGGCGAAGCTGACACAGGCCTTGAAGTTTCTTTTTCATCTTTTTGCGATGCGACGGATTCTGGTCTGGATGACTCCTTCAAAGTATCTTTTTCATCTTTTTGTGACGCGGCTGATGTAGGTCTTGATGGTTCTTTTGAAACTGGCTGAACGTCTTCATGAGGCGATGCTGACACAGGCCTTGAAGTTTCTCTGCCATCCTTTTGAGATGTGGCGGACTCTGGTCTCGATGATTCTTTCGAAGCATCTTTTTCATTTTTTTGTGATGCGACTGATGTAGGTCTTGATAGTTCTTTTGAAACAGGCTCAACCTCTCCATGAGGCGAAGCTGAGACAGGCCTTGAAGTTTCTTTGTCATCTTTTTGCGATGCGACGGATTCTGGTCTGGATGGCTCCTTCAAAGTATCTTTTTCATCTTTTTGTGACGCGGCTGATGTAGGTCTTGATGGTTCTTTTGAAACTGGCTGAACGTCTTCATGAGGCGAAGCTGACACAGGCCTTAAAGTTTCTTTGTCATCTTTAATAGATCCAACAGACTCTGGTCTGGATGATTCTTTCGAAGCATCTTTTTCATCTTTTTGTGACGCGGCTGATGTAGGTCTTGATGGTTCTTTTGAAACTGGCTGAACGTCTTCATGAGGCGATGCTGACACAGGCCTTGAAGTTTCTCTGCCATCCTTTTGAGATGTGGCGGACTCTGGTCTCGATGATTCTTTCGAAGCATCTTTTTCATTTTTTTGTGATGCGACTGATGTAGGTCTTGACAGTTCTTTTGAAACAGGCTCAACCTCTCCATGAGGCGAAGCTGAGACAGGCCTTGAAGTTTCTTTGTCATCTTTTTGCGATGCGACGGATTCTGGTCTGGATGGCTCCTTCGAAGTATCTTTTTCATCTTTTTGCGACGCGACTGATGTAGGTCTTGACAGTTCTTTTGAAACAGGCTCAATCTCTCCATGAGGCGAAGCTGAGACAGGCCTTGAAGTTTCTTTGTCATCTTTTTGCGATGCGACGGATTCTGGTCTGGATGGCTCCTTCAAAGTAATTTTTTCATCTTTTTGTGACGCGGCTGATGTAGGTCTTGATGGTTCTTTTGAAACTGGCTGAACGTCTTCATGAGGCGAAGCTGACACAGGCCTTGAAGTTTCTTTGTCATATTTAATAGATCCAACAGACTCTGGTCTGGATGATTCTTTCGAAGCATCTTTTTCATCTTTTTGTGACGCGGCTGATGTAGGTCTTGAAGGTTCTTTTGAAACTGGCTGAACCTCTTTATGAGGCGAAGCTGAGACAGGCCTTAAAATTTCTGTGTCATCTTTTTCCGATGCGACGGATTCTGGTCTGGATGGCTCCTGCGAAGTATCTTTTTCATCTTTTTGTGACGTGACTGATGTAGGTCTTGACAGTTCTTTTGAAACAGGCTCAGCCTCTCCATGAGGTGAAACTGAGACAGGCCTTGAAGTTTCTTTGTAATCTTTTTGCGATGCGACGGACTCTGGTTTGGATCGCTCCTTCGAAGCATCTTTTTCATCTTTTTGTGACGCGACTGATGTAGGCCTTGACGGTTCTGTTGAAGTTGGCTGAACCTCTTCATGAGGCGAAGCTGACGCAGGCCTTGAAGTTTCTTTGTCATCCTTTTGAGATGTGACGGACTCTGGTCTCGATGGTTCTTTCGAAGTGTCTTCTTTTGAAGCGTGCTGATCATCTTCATGAGATGCAGCTGATACAGACCTCGAAGCTTCTTTGTCATCTTTCCTAGATGCAACAGACTCTGGTCTGGATGGTTCTTTCGAAGCATTTTCTTCATCTTTTTGTGAAGCGACTGATGAAGGTCTTGACGTTTCTTTTGATGCTGGCTGAACTTCTTTATGAGGCGAAGCTGATGCAGGCCTTGAAGTTTCTCTGTGATCATTCTGAGATGTAACGGATTCTGGTCTTGATGCTTCTTTCGGAGTATCTTTATCATCTTTTTCTGACGCAACTGATGTAGGTCTTGACGGTTCTTTTGAAGCTGGCTGAACCTCTTCATGAGGCGAAGCTGACACAGGCCTTGAAGGTTCTTTGTCATACCTTTGAGATAAAACGGACTCTGGTCTGGATGGTTCTTTCGAAGTGTCTTTTTCATCTTTTTGGGACATAACTGATGTAGGTCTTGATGGTTCTTTTGAAGCGTGCTGATCATCCTCATGAGATGCAGCTGAAACAGGCCTCGCAGTTTCTTTGTCATCTTTTTTCGAAGCTACGGAATCTGGTTTGGATGGTTCTTTTGAAACATCTGTATCATATTTTTGGGACGCAACTGATGTTGGTCTTGATGGTTCTTTTGAAGCTTGCTGAACATCTTCATGAGGCGCAGCTGACACTGACCTCAAAGTTTCTTTATCATCTTTTTGCGATGCGACAGATTCTGGTCTGGATGGCCCTTCCGAAGCTTTTTGATCATCTACGTAAGATGCAACGGACACAGGTCTTGAAACCTCATTGTTATCTTTCTCTAATACCGAAGATTCAGGTCTCGAAGACTCTTTTGAAATATATTTTTCGTCTTTCTGAGATGCAACTGATGCTGGTCTTGATGCAGCGTGGTCTACTTTTTGAGATACGACTGAGTCTGGTCTGGGTGTTTCCATCACAGCGCCTTTCTCATCGTCTTGAGACGTAGCTGAAATAGGCCTAGATGGCTCTTTTGAAGCATTTGGGTCTTCCTTGGGAGATGGAACTGACCCCGATCTTGGAGACTCCTTGTCATTTGTCTTTGATTGGACTGATTCTGGCCTAGATGGCTCCTTTGAAGCTTCCTTATTGTCTTCGTGGTTAGTCACTGACTCAGGCCTTGAAGTGTCGGTGCCATGAGGTGCGTCGCTTTTTTCTTTATCATCAGGTTTTGATGGACTTGTAACAGTAACCGTTGCTTTGTGAGTTTCCTCTGGAACTGACATCAGATCATCATGTGGTAGACCAGGATGATCATCAATCGAACTTTCATCTTTTGTTATATCTTTTTCACTTAGACTCAATGCTGATTCGTGTCTGGCTTCCACTGAGCTATCTAGGGCTATCGATTCTTTACGAAAGTCATCACCAGAATGCTTGAACTCATCAAGGTCTGCAAGCTCAGAGGCTGAAATAACTTTGTGATCGAATGTCGTCGGTTCTGTTCTCATCATCGTGTCACCAGGGAAAAGATCAGCATCGACCGAGCTAGTTGGGAATTTGGAAGGCTCTTTGGTTTCAGCTGCTTTAATCTGGTCTTTTTCGGAGACTTCATGCTTTTCCTTTTCTTCAAATGATTTATGATCTGGGGAGGATTCATCAGTGCTTACTTTTGTGTCTTTGGTAGAAAAGATGGATTCTTGTTCCGGTTTTGAAGTTTCTGGTGACACTTTCCCGGATGAAGGCTCTGGTGTGAATTTGATCGTACCTGCAGGACATATTTCTATTTCTTCACCACCATCTTCACTGCTAGCAGTGACCAGCATTCTTTGGACTGTTGGCGCGTCGGAATCCTTTAAACTGTCCGTCCTAGATAGCTTCTCTTCGAGTTGTTTCTCATCAAAGTCTGGAATAATCTCCGTTATGTCTTTGTCGGATTTCAGAACCTCTGCAACTGTCGCAACAATTTTAACAACTTCTTCTTCACGAGGCGAAACCGGTCGGACGTGAATTGTGGGTGATTTATCTCCAGATAGCAAGCTCCCTTTGCTTGGCGGTGAGTAACGATCTTCTTCATCCTCTTCGCGGATATCATGAAGACTAGGCTCATCCCGATCAGCACCTGACAATTTGAACTCATCGTCAGGAAATGACTCTTCCTTGATTGGAGAGTCAAGCGTTGTTATGTGTGTCTCCCTTAGTTCAGTTGTGTAGCTGGTGATTTCAAATGATGATTTCTTCTCTGGCTGCGGAGCGTCAGTGAGTGCACTAGCTTCTTTTTTTTCAATATGTTCCTCCACTGCTTCTGGTTGAATTTTTTCAGTGATCTTTTCCGTCACAGAATCAATGGCAGAAACAATGCCCTTGGTTATCCCACCAAGGAACGAGGTGATACCTGTTTCCGTGGCTTTTGCGGTTTTTTCAATATCTGACGCGATTTCAGTTGTTTTCTCGTCAATAGTTTTTCCTATTTGGGTCACTTCTTCTGCCACAGCATTGATTGGCTCAGCTAACGCAGCTTCAGTTTTTTGTAATCCTTCAACCAAAACTTGCCTCATATCTTCAGTCACAGTCTTGCTTTCATCTTTTGTCTTATCTACAATTTCTCCGGTAAGGTCTTCAGCCTTTTGGATCACAGCCTCAGTTTTGTCTTTGGTTTCATCAATCATCTTTTCAGACTTTGCTGCCACTTTGTCCACTGCCTTCTGAATATCAGTTTCAAGCACGTCTTTTACATCTACACACACATCTTGCAGGCTATCGTCTGTGGCCTCAATTTCTTCTTTGATTTGCTCAACAGCTTGATCAGCAATCACTGCAACTTGAGAAATCTGGCTTACTGCTGCCGAAACTATATCTTCCATCTTACTTTCGACAATGCCAGATACCTCATCAGTCTTCTTTGATAAATCATCAATTTTCTCGATAGCTTCGGTTTGAAGTTTTTCTGCATCTTTCTTGCTCATCTCAACAGTTTTATCAGCTTTGTGAAGCAGGCCTTGTAACCCACTAATAAGTTTGTCTCCGACATCTTTGGCTGCTTCCACTACATTTTCTATGTCGTCTTTGATATCTTCAGTGATTCTTTTGACATCCTTTTCTGACTGTCGATCTTCAGTGGCAACCGTTGCCTCAGCAGGAGTTATAATTTTTTGCTCGATTTGTTCTTCGACGTCTTTAACTATTTTTTTTAAGTCTTTTTCAATTTCGGTAGCCAGCTTGTCATGAGATGACGTTGAACTTGGTGGTGAAGGAGGAGTTCTCATGTCATGTGAAACGTGCAAAACTTTTATTGGCTCCTTCGGACTGATTTCATCCTTTTCTTTTTCTTCACTTTTCAATGACTCCTTTCGCGAGAGACCTTGTGGTTCGAGCTTTCCAAGAGCCATTACTTCTTCGACTGTAGCCAGACTATCGGTTGAAGTTGTGTCGGCACGGTCGTTGGAAGTAAGTGATTTGGGTTTTTCAGGAGATGTTTGTTCAGGTGATTTTGGTTTGATTTCAGCTTCAGCAGAACCTATTGGTGTAGTTTCCACCAAGGAAGGACGCTTGGAGGCGTCTTTGGTTTGTTCTGTTTTGGATTCGATTTCTTTATTTTTTTCTTCAGGCTCTTGTGATATATCGTCAACACTGGTCAGTATTTTATCTGAAAGTTTATCGAAAGAAGGTGTCTTTTCAGTGCTGAGTTCTAATGGCATAGCCTCTTTAGCAACCGCTTGCGTTTCAGGACGAGTGATGGCAGAAGCTTCTGAAGGCGAAGATGTTATCTCTTTTGCGGTAGGTTCTACTGGTTCGTGAGCTTCAACTGGCGAGACAATTTTTTTACCGGAGATCGGACTAGTTTTTTCAAAACGTACTGGTGAGGCTGCCTTTTCAGATGGTACTGGTGAAGTTTCATGCGATTCTGCTTTTTCGGAAAGTGTGGTTTCGTTGACAGATGAAGCAGGTAAAGTAGGTTTATCGATATCAGTTACATCTTTTTCCGGCGGCGTTGGTGATACCACTGCCTCAGCAGCTATAGGAGGCGTTGACATTGGAATCACTTTTTCAGACGATATTGGTGATATAGTTTTGTCTGATAGAGGTAATACCTTCTCAATTGTTAATGGTGGAACAGCTTTTTCTACAGGAGGTGATTTGGTATCCTTTTCAGATGAAGCAGGTGAAACTTTCGGCTCAGAAGAAGCTGGAGTTACCACCTTTTCCAGTACTTTTGTTGCTTCAGATACAGTCGGTGAGACCACTGTTTCAGATGGTGCAGGTGATTGGGAGTTTTCAAATGCAAGTGGTGATGTTAGTTTTTCAGTATCCTCTGCTGGAGCTTCTTTTCCAATTTGGTCTTCTAAGTCAGCTGAACCCAGCTTATGATCAGCAGCCAATAAGATTTCACTAGAAGAAACTACTTGTGCAGGTGACACAGCTTTTTCGGGGATCATTGACGTTTCTGTAGGCTTATCTTTTTCATCTGCCTTAGTTTTTGCAGATGTGGTACCTTTTTCAGACAGTTGATGCGTCTCCGATTCCGACAGTTTTTCAGATAAAACAGACTTTTCAGATAAAGCGACATGCTCAACGGCTAGTACTGGCCCAGAAGGTATCTCTTTCTCGATGGGAGTTTCTTTTTCTGAAGAAGCAACCTGGCCTGGCGAAGTAATTTTTTCTTGCGGAGAAGCTTTTTCTGGCGAAGTAATGTCTTCAGGTGCAGCAGCCTTTTCTGGCAAAGTTATATTTTCTGGTGCAGCAGCCATTTCTGGCGACATAATCTCTTCTGGTGAAATAGCCTTTTCTGGCGAAGCAGCTTTCTCTGGTGAAGAAATCTTTTCTGGAGAACCAGTTTTATCTGCTGTAGGAACCTTTTCTGGCGAGCAAATTTTTTCCAGAGTAGCATCTTTCTCTGGTGATTTAATATTTTCTGGAGAAGCAGCCTTTTCTGGTGAAGTAATCTTTTCTTGTGAAGCAGCCTTTTCCGGTGATGCGATTTCTTTTGGCGAAGCAGCCTTTTCTGGCGAAGCAGCCTTATCTGGTAAAGCAATCGTTTCTGAGGGGCAAGCTTTGTCTGGTGATGCAGCTTTTTCTGGTAACGTAGCCATCTCCGGCGATGAAGCCTTTTCTGACGAGGGAGCCTTATCTGTTAAAGCAATTTTTTGTGGTGATTTACTTTTCTCTTGCGAAGTCACCTTTTCAGTAGTAGCAGCCTTCTCAGGAGATAATGTTTTTTCTGGTGATGTCACCTTCGCAGATGATGTAGGTTTTTCTGCTGATAGTTTGCTCTGTGGATCAACAAACTCTTCAGCTTTTGCACCATCAGAAGATATTAATTTTGCCAAAGGAACATCTTTCTCTGATGATATGATTTGTTCTGCAGAATGATGTTGTTCATCATGGATAGGGCTGGTTACTTCAATTTTTTGAGTGTCTTCATTTTTAAGACTTTCCAGTTTATCAGGGCTGGAAGCTTTCACAGGAGAAGGTACTTTTTCTTCAACTTTTGGCATTGTTTTCAAATCAACCTGTTCCTCAGGCTTTTCTCTTTCATCCACATCTGCTACTTCCTTGTCTTCTTTAACAGTCTCTTCCTTCAAAGATTCTGGAGCCTTAGTGTCTACCAAACTGGTCTTCTTTTTGATCTCGGCACCCATTTCATCATACGGAATGAAGTCGGCTTCTTCGTGTACAGGCAAATCAGCCACTTCGTCAGGAGTCTTAACAACATCTCGCAACAGTCCTTGCTGTGCTTCAAACTGCATTTTCGGAGGCAATACCCGCGGAACTGCTATTGGTGCTACAGGCTTAGGTGGCGAAGTAGGAGCTTCAGTTTCTTTTGTTTCTTCCTTCACATACTTTTCTTCAATAATCAAGTCCTCTTTGATTTCATCAAGTGGAATTCTTTCATCTTCTGGCAGTGTTGGTGCCGTCGTTGCTCCGGATTCTATTGTGGCTGAGAATTTTTCTTCAGGAAGACTTTCTTGCAGGTTGGCATCTTTCTGAATGTCCTGCTCATCTTTGGTGTCAGATGTTTTCTTCGCGCTACTGATTTTATCTTCGGGAGTAGGCGATGAGAATTCTTCAGTTTTCACGCCAGTTGATTCTTCAGTTTTAGCTTTGGCGACTTCTTTTGCTGCTGTGATGATTTCTTGGACTTCTTCTTTGAGTTCAGTTTTCTCAGGTGTGGAAAGTTGTACAGGCTCTTCAATTGAATCTGGTTGGATGTCATCAGCGGGTTTATCTTCGTCGGTCTCTTTCTCACGTTCATCTGTTCCAGCTTCCAGTTGCTTATCAGCCTTTTCAGCAGCCTCAAGTTTGGCTACTTTTTCTTCAATTTCTTCTTCAGCACTGGGTTTGCGTTTTTTCTCAGATTCTTGTGAGTCACGTTGATGTTTTTGAATTTCTTCTTCCTTGGTGATGCTACTCTCTGGCTCGTTGATTGAATCTTCAGTGTATTGCTCAATTTCTTCTTTCTCAATAATCAAGTACTCTTCTTCTTCGTCAGCTTCAGTTGTGCTGTCCTGCTTCGCAATGTCTGCGACTTCTCTGTGGCCGGGTTTCAAATCCTTATGGTGGCTTTTCTCATCTCTGTTAAATACTGCTTCGATTTCTCGAACTACTTCTTGTTCCTCTTTGAGATCGTCTAGCTCACGTTGCTTGACTACATCGATATCATGAGACGCAATGTCAAGGATTTTTTTGGTGGCAGGCACTTCATCAGCACTTGGTGTAGAAACGAGACTAGAATCGGTGGTGCCACCTTTGTCGAGTCTTGCTTTTCGTGTATCTGATTTCGGTTTGGCTGTTTTTATAGGACTACCTGGTGCTCGTTTTGATGGAGATGCAGCTCGTGGGCGTCGTGAGATTGGTTTCCGCTCAGGTTTGGGTTCTTTCTTTTCTGGTTCTTTCTTGGTGGTGTCCCGCTTGGCTGGTTTCGCTGCGAGTTGCTTCGACTCTAAAACTTTCCGGTTGTTAGCGTCTTTGGCACTTTTGGCAGGAGTGCTACTCGGGCTTGATTTCTTAACTCTCGAAATAACTTTGGCTTTTATATCACGTTCTTTTGCTGGTGCCTTGGCCACCTCTTGCTTTTTAGGTGTAGCAGTTGGTGACGACTTTTTTTCGACATCCTTTTTGAGAGTTTTCTTTTCCATGGACCTTGGAGGCTTAGAATCGATCCTGGATCGAATCACAGGCTTGACTTCAGCTCGCGGTTTTTCAGTTTTGGGTTTGGTAGCTTTGGCTTTATTTTCGATATCCTCTTTTTTCGTAGACTCAGTTTCAATCTCTTTTTTGATTATTTCAATCTCTATCTTCTTGCCAACTTCTGATTCTGATGCTTGTTTATTGTCCATCTGCTCCGGGACATGATCGACTCCAGTCTTGGCGTCAATAAGTTCAGCTTGCTTATTGTCGGTTATCACAGCGTCAGGAATATCTTTGGGTTTTCCAGTTACCGCAGCTACCGTGGAAATGACAGCTTTGATGTGTGATGGCTGCTGTTCTTGTTCAATTGCAAAATCTTTCATTTTGTTGTCTTGCTCCTGTTGTGCACTTTTGAACTTATTATCTAGAAGTTTGTTGTCTTTTTCGATAGTGGCTGAGATCGGTGGCTTTGTAGCCTTGGACGGAAATATGGGCTCAGGAAAACCTTTCTCCACTGGTGCGGCCTTCAAAGCTTTTTTAGTAATAGCTGTTGTAATGGCTGGTGCAATTGTCTTGGCAGAACATGTAGGATGTTTCATGAACTCCAGATGTTTGATCTTATCGAGTCCATCGATGATTTTATAGTCTGGTGTACTGCCAGGGAAAAGGATTCGAGTGATGGTATCTTCTGGATTGGCTGGCTGCCAGACAAGCAGAGCACAGATCGAGACTAGGTTTTGAAGAGGGAAATTGAATTCTTTGCTATCTTTCGCCGTAAATAGTTTGTGATCACCAGCTGCCCATTTCTGGAGAAAATCTTTCACTTCTTTTGAATCTTTGGCTGGACTGATCACGTACATATCTAAGGTACCATGGCCAACTTTGTGGTACAAATTGATTGGCTCCATATCTCGGTAGCAATGCTGAGGTTTTAAGTTGAGTGATCGAAGGTTTGATACCATGGTATGTCCTCTTTCGAAAAGATCGATCAGAAGTGGATCTTTGTCTTTATCACCATCTGGGCTGGGAAGATTCTTTCTCTCGGGAATGTTACAGAAGTAGTGACCGATTTGTGGATAGACATGACCAACTTTTTTCCTTTCCACCACAGCACTCAATCCCATAATGTTGCTGTTATTGAGTCGAGTCATGAGAACGGCATCGAGCCGATCCAGATGTCTGGCAAAATCCCAAAAGCACGCTTTGCGGTTGAATCCTCCATCAACTAGAAAGATATTATTTTTTAAGAAAGATATTAAGATATTTTGCTTGAAATCATATTTGTGGTGATTGAATATTTTACTTACCCAGCATATTAAATCCATTAATACCAAACAGGGCAGCATCACCCTGCCCGCCTGGAAAGACATAGAGTGTTGGATGACTAAATCGAATATTCCCTACGACATCTGATGATTCGAGCAAGTCGTGCAAATCGGCAGGGATCAGCATTGGTGTCAGATAGTCTGTAATAACGAGAAAAATATACACATATAGCATTTAGTCAAGTGATTAGCTCTAGGATGTGTGACATTCAAACGGAAGTTAATTGCTGGCGGCAGAATGAGAGTAGATGAGACTGATAAACGTTGTGAATGCTTCGAACTTTTTCCGGCCAGCAATTATTTTTAGCTGCTTTTAGATGAAATGTTATGGGAAGATATATTTTTTTGGGTAGACTTTGTTCTCTTTCGTTTTAATAGGACTTCATATACTTGAAATTGATGCACGAAATATAGCGAACTATGAGCTACGAGATAATATTATTTGGCTGTCAGCAACGGGAAGCATTTTGATTGAGGAATACGTGGCAGCTATGAAGAATTTAAGATTTCAAGAAAGTTGTTTTCTTTCAAGGACACACTCATGTTGATTAACATTAATTAAAACTCTTCTCTCTGACCCTGACGAGTTGAGTGTCTGAGATCTAGTCGAAACGGAAGAGTTTTGTATTTTCACTCCCAGTTCCCACGTGAATTGAAGCGAAGGATAACTTTTATCTACTGGCTGGTTTTAAATGCAGGGTTCGAAGAACGGAAGAGGATATGAAAAAAGAGGAGGATGAACTAAAGGCGCGAGTTGATGGTGGAATACTGCATACTTGTGTATATTCGTTTGTCGCAAATTATTTAGGTTTGAGAGGGAAGAAAAAAAGTAAAAAATCTAATTTACAGTAATTCTTTTGAATTCAAACAACAACATAAAATGATGTTTTTATTGTTAACTTATTCAACTATTTTGAAATGAGAACTCATAAAATTACCGAATTCGTTCCAATTATCAGAGTATAAACGGATCGATTTGCTCCTGCTACTGAAAACATCCTTATATCTCATAAAACGCTTATCGCATTCACACAATCCCCAAACCAGCTAGACACATCTTCCACCACTCCGAAATATTTCTCCTTGTGCTTGAAATCATTGATGGTGTGTCCTTACCAAGCATCACTGGCACGTACATACGAGTATTCCAACAATGCGAACAATTGCCCAAGTGAAAACTGGTAGGGAGCGCTAAGGTCTAGAATCTGACATGCGATTTTCGCTTTTTATCTATTATTATTTACAATAGACCGTTGCGCACAGCTCATTGAATTAGGCGAATGAATAGATTTTCGCGCCAAGCCAATTGTCGGAGCAATAGTCAACTAGGTCAAGTTATTGTTCGACGACGCACACTAGGACAGCAACAATGGTAGAACTCGAGGAGTGTGAGTGTGGCGTGAAGCTGGGGTGAGAATTCTATTGTTTTCCGCTACGACAATAGACTATGACTGACGAGAAATAAAGTCACACTGACCTTAAACGTCACCACTATTTCCTTACAAATTAATATATTTAACTGTGTTGCCTCAACCACGCAGTGAATCCTTAAAATAATCGATAGCAGGCATTGCTAATCGGGGTTACCTAAAGGCTAGTCATTATATTACCAACTTACCGATGAATGCATTGATCTGATCGCTTCCGGTGTTCAGGACATCGACGGGATTAATGCGAATTTTACAGGTTCGGGCATATGGTTTATCAGGCAGAACATTCCACAGACCGGCATCCGTGCAGTGAATGTTCATGGTGATTGTGTCTGGGTAGGCACGCAGGACTCTTTGTACGTCATGTTCCTGGAATGCTTCGGAAAAATCGCTTACGGAAAATGTTGCGTCCTGAAAATAAGAGATAATATTGTGAAACAGGAAGACATATAGCTGTTGAAGTATTTAGACTGATAAAAAAGTGAAGAGATATTTTAAATGCTATCATCCACGAAGATACTTTTGAATATTGTTGAGTGAGCTTGAATAGTTTATAGGGTATGAGAGTAAATGAGATTTTAAAAAAATCATTCATAGAACAAAATAGGAAGAGACTAAAAGACATTTCTACATTGTCAATTGGGTTTAAAATGTTCAAATATTGAACACAAAAATTTTAAAAACCTGCTTAGCAATTTACTAGCTTTACCATTTTTAATATTAATCCACCGTTTTTCGAATGAAATTTC
Source organism: Nemotelus nigrinus (assembly GCA_947369275.1). Classification (NCBI taxonomy): domain Eukaryota; kingdom Metazoa; phylum Arthropoda; class Insecta; order Diptera; family Stratiomyidae; genus Nemotelus; species Nemotelus nigrinus. The sequence continues at coordinate 157,496,987 of OX376373.1, forward strand.
GCCAACAATTCGATGAACCTTTTTCAAAATTTTACCCTTTGAATTATATTATATAATTTATCGTGTGATTTAATTCAACTTTACTATCAGCTTCATCATTCTTCATTATCCGTTTCACCATAGAAAGATTGATAGGATAAATATTTCAAAATATTAGACTGTCTAGTCATCCGTGTGAATAGTCAATATCGTAAATTTTCCTACAATTTTCCTATCGTGCGAACTAACCATCAGTTACCTGCCTGTTCCTGCTACTCAAATAAGAGATGTAAAAGAAAAGGGAAATACTGGAAAAGAAAATAGAACAGATAGAGAGAAAGTGACAGAAATGGCGTCTTGGTTACGATTCAAGTCACTATGATGGAAGTGCTGTGCCCGTAGTGGCAGTCACTTTAGGTAAGAAATTATAGGGTTGTTAATTCTGGTGGAAGAATTTCTTTCGTCTAACGGCTTTAATTAATATAACAAGAAAAAATCAGATTGATTATCTATTTCTGAAATAAGAAGGTATTGAAGTGTGAGAGCATACCTTAATTTATCTAAAGGCGCACTTACACTCTCAACTTGTAAAATTACTTCCCTCCATGTTTTTGCATGTGAAAAAAAAAACGGGAGATAATAGATGATGAATAGACTCTCAGCTCGCCAACATTTGCCTGTCTGTAATTTCGGCAAAAGAATTCAGCAGAAAGGACTATATGAAGAACACTAATATTCTTTGAAAAATATCAAAGATAAGATAGGAAGGACTAAATGGTTTAGCAGATGATATTGATGGGAAATGAAAGTTTTAGTTAAATCGTTGTAAGTAACTCTGTTGCTTTACAAAGTTTAATTCGAGATAAGTTTTTGATCAAATTAAATTGTTTACTGAAGTCTTGTCAGTGCACTTAAAAAATATAGCCTTATGGCTTGGACTTTGTGAATACTAAAACCAGTTTAGAACGGAGTTTTTTTTTATTCAAAATTTATAAGCAGTTAGTTTTAAGTTCATGATTTTTAGTGATATTTTTTTCAATATGTACTATCAGGGTTATTGAATGCGTATTTTCTAAAAATAAATTATTGGGACTTTAGAAAAATGTTAACGTCGATAAGCACATTAGCTCCCCAAATCCATCAAAGGCAAGCTAGCTCTAATTAGATAGTTTTCATCACGATACATTATCTTAAATTTTCTCATTGCTCATGATTTTAGATCAGATGGTAGTTCTTAGAGCCAAATGGAACTACTGTTAAGTTTAGATCTTCGTTTGTCATCTTCCTTCCTTTGATAAGCAGCTTAATCGGTCCAGGATCATGACTGTGCGTTGTTAATTAGTATTGATGAATTAGTGAAAATCAAAAATCATAGCTTCTGAAATTTTTTTTATCACCATCATTATCGGCGATACAACCAGTAGTCCTGTTTAGACCTGTGATCAGTGTCTCAGTCACAGTGAGGAGGGAGAACCAAATTTTACGGCGACATATTTTGTAAACATGTTGCGCTTTTCGAACAATGTCTTAGGAGGCGACGTGTGTTTGTAATAGCCAGTATGCTGCCCATTGAAATTCTTGTGGATGAAGTGCTTCGACTCTACAAAAACCAAGCATGGACAACAAGCAAGTGGAAGATTGAAAGACGAGTGTCAATGCGTTCATGGCAGAGTAGTTGGGAAAGGCGCAAAACAGGCGTTGAACGCACAAATTGATTTCCAACGTTGTGCGATGGATTTCAAGGACCACGGTGAAACGAGCTAGATAGGTAGGTAGGTTGAAGTGGCTGCCGATCTACAGAGGCATGACGACCGACACACACAGGCACAAGAGAAGCCCGTTGTGATGCCACAATAAATGAGTGACTCTCTCCTACTCACTGAAATCAAGAAACCATCTGCTTCCTTTGACAAACCAGACTATCCCCTTTAAATTAACCAGGGACAGTTCCGTCAGGTTTGAGAGAGACGGTGCACGAAGTGCCGTCAACCTTCTCCTTGCCAAAGCTGGACACTGGCACATGAGATGGAGGACGGATTCCTCCTCGTCCTAAGAGCCACGATTCCGACAGAATCTGTTAAACTCTACGCCCAATCGTTGCGCATGCCGCCCTATGAGTGGCCCGTAAGAACACCTACAGTGCAAATCAAAGCGATTCGAGTTAAGCCTAAAGGCTACCTGGTGCAATGAGCATCAATGGATACCCAGGACTGCCTTGTTATCGCACCGGATAATTCATCTGCCCAGGATTTCCTAGCTTCCTCAAGATATTTTCGGCTTGTGGCCAATTTGACCGATGTCATCGATATACCTATTGAGAAGGAGCAAGAGACCTCTGATAGCAAGGTTCCGAGCTTTGCTAGCTCATCGGACTCACAGTTGCTTTGAAAACCCTTATGTCCAGGTACCCAAATCAATTGAACAACCGAATGTCTCGACATCTCCCTAAGAGATGCAAAGCTTTCAGCAACAACCATGGACACTGTACAAGGATGAGCAAGGGATTTAATAGCCGCTTGGCTATCTGTGAAAACACCAATATTGACCCCGAATAAATTACACAGAAACCAGTCGATTACCTGATAAATAGCCGCAACCTCCGCCTGAAAGACACTACAGTGGTCTGCTAGACGGAGGGAAAGCTTGAGATTCAGCTCATCTGAGTATACACCACTCCCGATTCTATTGTTTAGCTTTGATCCGTCAGTGTATATATGGATAAGCCCACTTTCGAGGGTGACACCATCAGACCATTCATCCCTACCAGGAATGCGAGTTGAGAGCTCCAAATTCAGTATGCATTGCGCTGGTGCGGGCACTCGCTCGGCCAACATCTTCGCAGGACCGAACTCTGTTCTATTCCATGCTGAGATACAATTCAGTAATCAAATTTAAACGAAATTGATCTTGTAAATTGAAATTGATTAAATGAATGATCTTGTTGTGAAAGCAAAAAACACCTGTTAATTTGAAAAATGTTCAATTTTTTGCGGGCGGCAGCACTGAAAAATTTGCACCCTTATAACTTCAAATGCAGTCATGGGATCGAAACGGAAATTGCAGGACGGTTTGGTTTCGAGGCGAAGTAGATAACGTTTTATTTTGGCTGAGGCAAAAAGGCTTTTGCCAGCAAAGGGATTTCAGGATCAGACATTTTCGTTGTTTTTGAACCATCATAAGCAAACTATTAAATTTTCATATGATAAATATCTGGATTGAAAATAAGTAACAAATGACTAGATTTTTTATGTTTTAGAAATTTTTCGTATGGCAGTTTGAACAATCTTCCTATCCCTATAGCTTCTCATCAAGTCTGGATAAAAGCGAAATTTACGGTATATTTTTATCTTGACGTGGAGCATTTGTAATAATGGTTGAGAGTGGTTACTCTAGAAATCTTTTAACCATATGGGTTCCGATGCAGTCATTGGATCATAGTAGTATGTTCCCTTCAAAACAGTAAGGAGTACATTTTTTTTACAAAATCCGGGCAATTCCTCGATGTTTCTTCGAAACTCAATCTTTTTAGCGGTACCTACGCGTCGAAATTTTCTTTTAAATGGAAATAAAGTAAGAATCGATTGCAATTAGGAAACTTACTAACTTCTGAAGGCTATTTGAAGATAAAGCGTAGAAAGAGTTTAAAGAACTGACATTATTACTGCTAAATTATGACTGTTAGAAACTGAAGAAGAGGACAAATTTCCCCCGAAATGTCGATATCTGCCACGAAATTCAAATATACGAGTACCTAGCATCTAAAGGAAAACTTTACTGAAGAAGGTAGCTTATTTGTCCATTGCGGGTCTGGGGATTCAAACTGGTAGAAATTTCAATACCAGCCAATGGGCACGACTGTGAAGTGGATTGTTTGTGATTTGACTCGACAGTAACTCAGAGTTAAGGAGAGATATCCACCTAGAATGGTCGGCAAAATCGATTTATTTTTTATTGCATTTTCGTGAAGATACAGGTCTCAAAAATATCTGGTGAAAACACCAAGTTAATATTTCTATAAATAAGCTAGTTACAGCCGATATAATCAAACGTGTTTTACGAAGTATGATACGATAGTTAATAACATTCATTAGGCTGCTTCAAGTATTGTTCAATTGGTGTTAAAACAAGCTGTAAAAGAAGTACAACGGGAAATAAAAGCAAAATTCGAGTGCTGGGATAACCAAACTAGCCGTTTTTGGAAATAGTACGGGGCGAAAACGTGGTTTTACCTCATTGTAGGGAGTTGAGGTTCTCATTGGACAGTTTACAGGAAAAGTTTTTGATATTCTTGTAAAATCTTCTTATTGTGCTAAATGTAACTATTGGAATAAACTCGAAAATACTGAGCAATGTGAGGAATGGAAATCGAATCACGATGGAAATTGCCAGGCCAATCATGATGGATCGGCAGGTAAAATGGAAGTAGACGCCATGAAAGAATTGTTTTCACAATCTGCCGAAAAGTATAGAGTTATGTACACTAATTACGCCGGGGATGGTGACTCTAAGACGAACACGGGATTAGTGAATGCGAAACCGTATGGTAACGAGATTGAAATTACAAAAAAAGAATGAGTGGGTCACGTTCAAAAGCGATTGTGAACCCTTCTTCGCGAATGAAAGAAAAAAGTCCTGGAATCAGCAGCAAAAACAAATTGAGGGCAAAGTTTATAGATATACTGAAGATTTACTATGGCTTAGCTATTTGCAGAAACTGTGCCTCCAAGGATGAAATGAAAAAAGCGATACGGGCAACATTTTACCATTACGGCTCAACAGACAGCAAGCCTCAACAACATTTCTGTCCCGAAGGCCCCGAATCGTGGTGCCAGTTGCAACGAGCAAAGGCTAAAGGAGAACTGGAAAATGTTCGTCACAATTATTGAACATTGCCAAAAATGGTGTTAGATGTCATCAAACCAGCAAACGAAGACCTCAGCAATGAAAAATTGTTGGAACGCTGTGTTGGTCGATATACCCAAAACTGCAACCAACTTATTTGGACAATAGCCCCAAAAACGATGAACAGCGGGGCCAAAATCGTTAGTATTGCAGTATATCTTGCAACATGTACATTCAACAATGGTTTCACCTCATCGCTGGAAGTCATGAATGTGTTAAGAATATCGTTCGGATCGGGAGCGCACTTGTACGCAGCGCAAGAAGACGAAACTTGCATAGCGAAAGCCGAACTGCAAGTGCAAGAACAGACGAAAGAAGGTTGAATACGGCGTCGGCAAGACAATTTAGAAGCCATGAATATTCCGTAAACAGTAAAAGACTTACACTATGGGCCTGGTATCGATGATTCCATGTTAGTTGACAAATTTAATGATTTATTCAGTCCTAAATTTTCAAACGCGTTTTTCTTAAAAACACGTTTTTCAAACCGGTACCCAAAATTTCTCGGAAACCAATTAACTGATTACCTTAGTTCTTTTTTTGATTATTTTATATAACATTATCTAGTACTTGTCATAGGATTTTTCTTTTTCGTTACTTAGTTTTTGTTTTATAGCCAAAATAATATCTAATTTTTGGTCAAAAAATCACTATTCATGTTCAAACGTCCGCCATTTTGTCATTAATCGATATTTTCAAAATCGGCTATGACACGAACTAGATTATAGTATCTAATTTAATAATTTTTTTCCATTTTTTTCTTGAGATAATTTTTGAACAAATGCCAGTGGGTACCGTTAACGCTGTTTTTTTTACAGCGCTCCAAGGATCATACAATATCCTTGTATATTTTTTATATTTTTAAATAAAAAAAAATTAAGCATACTTTTGAATGTGTATACTTTTAGATAATTAAACTCTTAATCCGATATTTCAAATAGTTTTCCTTACAAAAATGCACAAAAATGACCGTTTTATCCGGCTCCTAGGTGTATATCTCCCCTTAAGTCAATTCAAAGTGCGGTGTGTGATAATGAATAGTCGTTACCTGCTAAAAATGCAAAATGGGTAAACATTTTTCATCTTCCTGTTCCAAATTCACAGATCACGACTCGCTTATAGTTAAAAAAGAATAGGTTATACATATAGTACAGGAAATTCCGGCAACAGGTGGATAAACAAAAATCAACGTATAGATAACATTTTCATTCGCATGGATGAAAAATGTCAATCTACTACATACTACACTCGTTGTCATTGCATTCCTAGACATTTTGTGCATATTTCACATCCTGTCGATAAATTTCACCACTTTTACCATCGATCTATTATCTTTGACGTCATCATCATTGAGTAGACTGACTGACTCACCAGCCGCAATTTCGCAAATTGTCTATTTGTTTAGTTAAAATGTTCGTTATCGATTTTCCCATTGCCTTTTATATTGGCGACACTCTGTCTTGGTTTTGTTCTCCCTTCTTCATTGGTAACCTTCGCCCAAAAAAGAAACTGAATCGTCTGCCAGAATCTTGAATTTCTTTCGCATAATACCGACCTATCTACCTACGTATCTAAATAGTTATGCAAGTGTGCATGGATGATTCAAATTATATTCATACATTTATAGATATGGACGTAAATCTGTTTTTAGGTTATATTTTTTTATTTCCGGGAGAATACAGATCGATCTATGTCTAAATAAATATACTCATATGTAACGTAAATATATAACAGTTAGCGCATATAACGTATGGTAGTTTGCCAAAGTTTTATTTATAGCTTCTGGGTATGAGACGCATGCCATTGATTTACGTAGAGAGAGTTCAGTACGAATGAACTCTGGAAGTAATATCAGTTGCTGGCCGAAGGACGAAATCGGAGCCTTTTGTTAAAGGACAGACAATACACACTATGTGTATGTATGTATGTATGGCCATACACATTTAGCGTCATTGAAAAAGTGATTGAGCAAATAGTGAAATTGGATAGAGTTGTTGAAAAGAATTTTCGATGATCATTTTGTGAATTGCAAGGGCGGATATTTGTATATACATACATACATATGTATGTTGGTGGGACGATTATGGAAACACTATAGCTTATGGGCCATTTACATTGGCGTCCATGCGTCCACGCGTCCATGCGATCTAGCGTGTTTTGCTTACACGAGTCAATTTGATTTTGTTTATATAGGCGGGTCTAAAGCGAAGGAGGTGGAGTATGCTGATTCATGTACAATACATTTTAAAATGATTTCTTTCGCTCAGTGGCATATGTGGATGATTCGTTGGTGATCATTTAAATATATGTTTTGTGGATGATTATTTTCTTATATAATGATGTGGATAATATATATTTTGCATCCTTACGTGCATGACTATTACGAAAACAAATTGAATGCATCTGAATATCTAGACACAAACATATATATGTAGGTATACCTGTATATACTCATATGGATAAATACATACAACTTTCTGTTACCAATATATTTGTACGGAGCAAAAAAAACATCATCATAAGCGTGTAAAATTCATCCACTTATCGCCTTAGCCCCGCCTTCAAAAAACTGGATTTGAGTTGACTTGACTCGTGTAATCTAAAAACGCTTGGACGCGCGGACGCATGGACGCTTGTCTAAATGGCCCATTAGATATGAATGGGATTGAGTTGATTGATTTTACTGAAGGATGGCTATTACATACATACATATGTATGTATGTATGTATATGGATGTTTTTAAGGTGAATAATAGTTGTTATGTACAGAATGCTATTGAAGGACAATTGAGTAAATTTATGTATTTTTATTTTGATGTGAAAATGTACAAGATATAACTAAACTTACTTGCAGTATCCAAGATCCATTCCCAGAAAATGTATATCCAGCATGTATGATATGACGATGTCTGGTGAAACTGCTCAGTAGATTTCTCATGCATTGTATCAATGTATTATATTGTGGATGAATTAGAATTTCTGTGACTAGATTTTCACTGGCATATTGAATCAATCGTTCACCTGGAAAGAAAAGGAATATCAAGCTACAATTACTCAAAGTACTACATGAACGTTGATAAGTAAATTTTTAGTTTTAAATTATTTTCAAATTTCCAGTTAGTTTCTCCTAGCACGAGACGCCGACTGAAAGCTATCAATAAATAAATTTCATAAATCAAGTTCACTCTAGAAAAGGACTTTGTTATTCTTACAATCAAATAAATTGAGCTGAACTGCAAATTCTTGAGAAACTTTTTTTTTCTGACAATCTCATTTTCTGAGATACTTCATTGGAGCGAGACACAACAATTCAAACGATAAATTCGTAAGAAAATTGCGATTTATCATGAAAGAAATTAATGGCTGGAAAATTGTTTCGATTTCATGCATAATACATTCTTTGAAAGCAAATACAAGTACACCTACCTATTATATGCGTACGAGTGCATAAGTCCGTATAAGCGAAATGTATCTATGAATGATTTATTTCGATTCGGCTCAGCTAGAATTTCAATTAACTCAAGATGAAATTTCCGAGAATCTTTCTATCGCATCCAAATACTATAGACAGGCATGTGGACAGAATATAATCGGACGAAGATTTTGTTTGATGGCTTCTTTGCTTTGTTTAATTTAGTAAGCAACACAAATTGATAGACGCCCTAGGTCTCATCGAAGTTCGGGCAAATCAGTTTGTATATAACGTGTGAAATTGAAATTGAAGACACATTTCTTGACTTAGCAAAGGCATACGACTGCTGGTATAAATTATGTATGTCTTTAGATTTTTGAACGTTGGTAGTTGCAGATAAACAAATTTGGGAGGAATTTTGTACCTGCATACGAAATGCTGGCCTAAATATGCATAGGTACAACTAAGACCTCGAAAAACAGAAAACAAAAAACTTGCAAACATGGTAATAAATTTTAAGACAAACCAAATTGTTTGCGAAAATCTTGTTCTGCCAATGTTTCTTAAGCTAGATGTTCTCATTAAGAGTGCATCATAGAAATGCCGAAAAACAAATCAAAAGTAGATAAAAGTTCTTAGCTCGAAAAATAAAGATTTATGTGTTTCTACTCCTTTCTCGCTCTCCGTTTCTGATTTCTTTCAACCATTTGCTATTGTTCGTGGTCCTTTTATACTTGATGCCGATATAACAAGACTGCGATGCATCTATGACAGCAGAAAAACAGATGGTAGATATTTTCCAAGAGAAAATGTTTCAGAGCTAGAAGCTTTCAGATAAGTTTATTCGTACTTGTGTACAATAGATGGTTCTCGATAGCCTCGAAGCAAGACTATTTGTTTTTGCTTTGAATCCTTGTAGTTTCCGAGGATTGTACGATTGCAGGTATTGTAGCTACGGATACAGTTGGGTCCATTAACCAGATGTAGTCAGAAACGTTTAGATTTTATGTGCATATTCCGAAAAACGAACCTCTATCGTTTTTTTTCGATTCTATTGTTTTTGTTTTATATATTAGAAAAGGGATCGTATCAAAATCCCGAATCAACAAAATCCCGTATGTTTCAAAATTCCCGTAGTCCAAAATCCCGAAATACAAAATCCTGCACTTAAAAATCCCGAAACTCAAAATCCCGAAATTCAAAATCCCGAAAAACAAATTCCCGAAAAACAAATTCCCGAAAGTCAAACATAAAGACATATTGTACGCAATTCTTCTCAAATAACCGATTGTTTCAGTTTCAGACCTTTTGCTAATAAATTGTTTAATTTTGAAACCGTGCCAAATTTTTCTTCTCTGATTCTCCTCCACAAATTTTTGCTATCGTCGTTTTTGCTACAATAAAAATAGAGCTGAAGGAAAAATCCCGTAGTTTTGCATAATATAGTAGTTTTGCATATTATGCAAAACTACGGGATTTTTTAATCGGGATTTTGTATTACGGGATTTTATAATACGAGATTTTGTAATACGGGATTTGGTAACACGGAATTTCGTAATACAGCATTTTGTAATGCGGGATTTTGTAATCGGGATTTTGTAAACGGGATATTGTAATACGAGATTTTGTACCCAACCCATTAGAAAAACATACCGTTTTGGTACAAAAATAAATTTACGGCATTTGAACTACTCAATCATAACGAATAAAGGAAGTTTTGGACTAGAAATATTCGGCGGTCCGTAAGAAGAGTGACAAGTTAACTTTCAAGTTTTTCCAAACATCGAGAAAATAGGTTGGGAAAATCCTGTCATGGTATAAAAATTTACAATGTATTGGACAAAATATCAATTGGTTTTGGGCTTCAAAGAGGAAATAGGAGTTGGTCTGAACTGTTGCAAAATGTGAAATTAAGTGGAGGTAATAATAAATTGAGGGTAGAAAATGTGAAAAAATACAATAAAAATATTAAAATATAATCTTTACAACAATGAGATAAACGAAAAATTATTCAATATTTGCTATGGAATAAATAATAGCAATAAATAATAATAATGATTCCTTATTTCATTTGCATAGACTTACAGCTAAGCAATAGATGTAAACATAAAATGCAGAGACTTAAAATACAAGCATGTTTAGCACGTAATGATATAATAATCAAGGAAAAAGTGTTATTCTCACTATTATGATTTATTTGATTTAATACGATTTTATTTAATTCTATTTAGGAAAATGCAGATGATATACAAAAAGCATTCAGTTGCTTTTTACACAAGTGGCAAATGCATATCATCATAAAAGAAAACAAGATTTCATAAATAATGGTGGGGAACTAATAAAGTGGATTAAAAAGAGATTAGAGAACCGCGAACATAAAATAGCAAGTGATAATATTCAAAATAAGCCGGAAAATGTTAGACTAACATATTTAACAGTCGGTCGATACCCAAGGTATCGATGGAGAAAAACCAAGATTTAACTTTTCTTTATTAGAAATACTGACTTTCTGGGTTCAAATCTAATAATTGATGGCAAACTGTTAAATAATCGAGGAGCAACGATGCTGTAAAAGCGGCCAAAATGCAATTTATTGCAGACGGGAACAATCATTAAGCTCCTGGTATTCACCCGTAGATTAGTTGAAACATAAACTCTAGGTTTTTTATACCCCGAATTTTGGAAAAAAAATTTTTAAACTTTAAAAAAATATAAACGTCTTAAGAAAAGTGTTCCTAGTGATTTGAATAAGTTGAAACTGGAGCTCTACGATGGACTTTGAAAATAATACGAATGGCATGTTTTTGTTTGACAATCAATGGATCCAACTTAGTAAAATGTGTATCACCCCAACAGCATAAGCCATATTGAAGTTTAGATGGAAACAAACCGTTGTAGACTAATTTTATAGCTGAAGGAGGGCAGTATAGCTCAAGTGATAAAGTTGTCTAACTAACCTATCAAAATAAGTTTTTAGGTACAGAACGTGATCTCTCCAACTTAATTTGGTGTCAATGAGAACTCCTAAATACTTAAAACTATCAACTCTTTCAATGACAAAACAATTTGAAGAACAGTTCGCATTTGGATCAAACGAATGAACAACTCCGTTCACATCGCTTATTGGTGAAATAAGATATTTTAAGCACTTTGGAGCGTGGAAAGTCAGATTCATATCCGCACATATTGGTCTCACTAGGTTAAATAGCATAAATTTAGTCTTCTCAACTAACCTTAATTTCAAGATCGTTACTAATTTTAACATATGTATCGAAGCAATTTCTGTTAGAATAGGATACGGCAGCGTCATCTGCAAAAGCTGTAATTTTTCCTTTGAAGTCTTGAACTCAGAACTCAGTATATCATTAATTCTAACTTTCTGGTTCCGATCGCAAAGAAAGGAACGAAACTAATCAAGAATAAGGCCCCGTATTTCTGCACTATGAAGTTTTTCTAGTAATCTGGAGTGGTCTACCAAATCAAAGGCCTTAGTAAAATCAATAAATAGAGCTGTGGAAATAATGGACTCGTTAAGAGTATTGTAAGTTTCGCCGCAAAATTTTAGTATAGCACCTTCAATGGATTTTCCTGACACAAAACCAAACTGACAGCTATTAAAGAAGTTAATTTTATTTAGAAATGATAATAGTCTCGATTTAACACCGTTGTCTATTATTTTCGAGAAAACCGATAGCAAAGAAATGGGTCTGTAATCATATAAAGTCGTTTTATCGCCTTTTTTATGTAAGGGTAATACAACCGCCACTTTTAGCGCTTCAGGGAAAATTCCTCTCTGGATACTAAAATTAAATAAGAAGCACAAAATATCAGTAATTTGGAAGACGATATGTTGAAAAATTTTACTGGAGATGCCGTCAAGTGGTAGACTTTAGAGACATTATAGTTTTGTAAATTTCCGAAAAAAAGGCTATTTGCCGAGGAAAGTCCACGGCTACAAGCGGCATCACGATATGGCAAACTATAAGCAAAGTTGTCAAAAATGAAACTATTTGCAACAGACGAGAAGTGATTGCTAAATATATTAGCAGCTTCCAGAGGATTAGATATGATGGTGTCATTGATATTTATGCTAGAAAGATCCCCTTTTTTATTTTTGCCTAAAATCTCATGTACAATTGCCCATTCTTTTTTAGCATTTCCTAATTTGGGGTGAGTTTGCTGTTGAAATAGTTAGTTTTACATGCAGTGACGTCAAAACTAATTTTACGACAAAGGTTTTTATAGAATGTTTGCAACCTAATATTATACGGGTGTTTTTCAATTTTAAAGCTTAAGACGTTTTTTTTCTTGATATTCTTAAGTAGTACAATATTCATCGATGGCTTCAGTGGTTCAAATATATAAGTATGAATGCTTCAGGTGCAGTTTGATATGTGACCCTGCAGGATGCAAAGAAAACAAACAAAGGCAGTAGATGGATTATCCACAATATATACTTCCTCTCATATCTTATACTGTAAAGCTGTGTTTAGAGAATGCAAGTTTATATTTTGACGTGAGATGCAGCTATGAATGAGCTTCATCGCCGATTAGTTAAAGAAAAATCAAACTTTGGTACGTAATGTGCAGATTATATACAGCAGTCTTGTAAACAACAGTGTTATTTCTATGCAGTCTCAGGTAGATATGATCGAGACAAGATTTTGAAGCATTCACTTCACGAGTGGGTTCAGAAATGAGAGAATCAAAACCATATGATGTTAGATGTGAGATAAAATAGTCAACTTCCGGACCATTAGATAAAATATTAATATTGAAGTCTCTTAGGAGAATAACATTTCTACAAGTTATGATTTCAAGAAAATTCGAAAACTCATCAGTAAAAACACCAAAGCTGGATTCACGACGTCTATAAGCAGATAAAAACGTATTTAAAACCAGCAATTTCACAATTTAATGTTATTAGATCGCATGCCGGTAGTTGATGATTCTGAACATCGCACTTCAGGTCACTTTTATAAAATACAGTAACGCCTCCAGCAGAATATGAGTCAATACACGTTGCAGAAAATAAATAGCCAGGGATATCAAAGTCTGCTGCTTCGGGGCTGTATATCCATATTTATGATAAGAAAATTAATTTAGGAATATGATTCAAACTAGCGATGTGCGAAACGAATAAACCAGAATTCTTTCGTAAGCTTCTAATATTTTGATGAATGATTGAAAAATTTGAGTTGCTATCACCAAAATAATTTTCAACACAAAGACAGTTGAATAAGTTAGAGCCAGGAAAAAAAGTGGTAATGCTAGTATCAGATATATCCATAGTCCACTAATTGGAGTCAAATCTTTAGAATATCTGCAAGAGTTCTTATAATAATTGCAGTACCCCCTCCCTTTTCCTGACTAGTATCGTCGTTTTTTTAGCCGAAACAAATTTACATTTATTATTTTGCTTCAACTGTCTTGTCTCTCTTTTAAAGTATGTTAATGAGTCGTTGATAAAAATGGAGTTATTCATATAGCAACCACCAGAAATATTAGCTTTTAATTTAATTTGATTAAACTTTCGATTAAGTTTATGCTAAAAGAATAATAGAACTGAGTAGTTTCTATATTATGCTTCGAGTTCCATATTTTCCTGATACGCTTTTAACAAACAACATAACAACCATTCAGAAAATTTGATCGACGACAGGCAATGCTTCTTCAGAAATAGCGTTTGAATAATTCTTACCTGTTTTAGAGTCTAACCGGTATTTAATTTCCCTAAAGCAGGAACTGGCGCCCAACGTGGGCACCAAAAATAATTTCTGCATCGATAATCACCCAGTCCGTATCTGAAAAGCTCCAAGGATAATCGGAGGATACCAGTAGGAGTTGGATATGGTATATACCACAACACACCGGACTCGTATGACATTAAAATTGTGTAATTTTACGTTGAAAAGCAACTAGCCTCGAAACAATTACTGCGTTTTAGTCTAGTTTGTATAGTATCGTTAGCCCATTCAATTTTAAACTCAGAATAAAGAAGAGAGTAAGAACCGAGTCGAGTATTCTAATTCATAGGTTAAGCAAGGGTGATCTGGTTTACGAGGTGGAAACAGTGGAGGCGACGAGAAAAATGCTTCGAGTAGCAAAAAGCGCGAGGGTTACATATGTTATTCCCGTGATGGATTAACCTTACATTTTGGAGGGGGACCTTGAGGTAATATACAGGATATTAGGGGAAATACGGGCCTTAATTTCAACGTTCCAAGGGATTTCACAGGAGATCGAGTTTTAAAAATCAAAACAAAACAAGAGTTTATCATGCAGCGAATGAAGGAAGGTGGAGGAAATGAGCGAGTTAGCCTTAACTCTTAGCAAAAGCAGAAGGTGAGAATGAGACTGAAACGGAACTGGAAGACAAAACTGGTATGGTGAACGAGAGGCAGCGAGTGATGATGAAAATGGGTTCAAATAGGTAGCAGGCAGTAAATCCATACTATGTTTGCCCCTTTTTTTTACCTCTATGGTTACATGGGAGCAGGAAAGGTCCAAATGAAGACTTTGATATAGTGACGAGTTTGGATCTTTGAATGCCTTCCTCCAATGGGCGGAACCGTTCGATGAGGCAAGCGGAGTGTCTACCCGAGTGCTATTTTAGTCGGCGGCAGAAATGTTCGAGGGAAAAGCTCTGGTGTTGTTTCGGGCGAATCTTTTCCGAGTAAGGTCGTGGCAGGAACTAGTTTCAAAGAGGCGGGCTGTTTTTACCACCTACCTGTGAGGTTTGCCTGTACACAGGAATCGTAACGTACGCTCAAAGCCCAGAAGAACTCGTGGTGGTATATGCATCGGTCATTAAAAGGGTACTAAGGTACCGTTCTATCCATTATTTGGAGGAAGCTGAAGGTCCTGAGAAAAAACATCTCTCCGTTCTATCAGGATCAGTTAATCTTAGCTTGGATATGAACAATAGGAGGCCTGGGACTTTCTTTGGAGCAGAGAGACAAGTCTAGCTTATATGCAGAGAAGTAATATTCGATATTGGAACTGCACGCACCGTGGTCAAACATTTAAGATTTGCGCTGAGTCGTAAAAATCCTCATATGTAGTAAGAGGAGGCGTAGGGCAGGAAAATAACTATGACATTAATTCGAATGCCATCAACTTGAGTAGAAGTTAAATTTAAAAAAAACTCTAGCGCATAAGAACCACTAGAAACACTGATTTTTGAAGAAAATCAGCGGGCAGATTTTTCGTACAGATTTTGAGTGCATATTTTTCGTACAGATTTTTAGTGCATATTTTACCGCAAGTGCAGCCAGCTTGTTCCGAGAGTCATGTACCACTTTGATTAGAAGACAGCGCTGAAACACATAGGGTAGAGTAGTTACATAAGTTCCAAAAGTTAGGAAAGTAAAACATTTGTTACTTATATTCTTTGTCGGGAGCGTCGTTGATATGAAGGTTTCCTGTTTACGTATCTGCCATAACTACAGAGCTGCTTGTACATTTATCAAGAATCATACAAGCATGTCCCTTGTGCATATCAATGTGTCCCATTCAAAATTTCTCCAATTTTTCTTTGCTTACTTTTAGACACATGGGACCCGTATGGGGTTGAAGAATTCCGAAACATTATCATAACCAAGTTGAATACATACTTAATTTTCCTTTCTAATATTTTTTTTTTGGTAATATTTATTTTCCACTGATAAATAAGTGTTCGTAGATATTCATATAAATATGGTATAAATATGAATTAATTTTCTTCAAAAATTTTCTCAAAAATTAGAGCACAACAAATAGGTGTTAGCGCTAAAATTGACTATTTTGGTTAGTGTTATCTTTTTGAAATAACTAACATTGAACAATACTTTGGTACCGCTCATTATTTTTTCTAATACAATCAAGTGTAGTTACCTACTATTTACTTTCTAGTAATTTAGTTGTTCCGTTTTCTACCCCTATCTTATTCAATCTCGTGCCAGTTTCATTATCTTAATTGCTACGAAAGCAATTTCAGCTAATTACGAAGAAAAGATAATATTGAAACATTCCGTTTTCCTGGCTTATAAACAATACCGTGTAGACAAACTTCGCAATACATACATATGCACGCCTACAGAAGAATAGTCTCAGAGGGGCGGATATTCTGATAAATGGTACGTAAGTTTGATTGCTTGAAGGCAAATAATAAACAATGTTTAGTCGAGGTGAAGTCAAATGAATGAATGAATGTACATATATTGCACTCGAAAGATGTATTATTTAGTGAACAAACTGCTCATTCAGCATATACTAAGAATATAAATACATAAATATTTCACGCAAAGAATGTTTGAATGTAAGAGGAAGGAAATTGCGTAGGTGTGTTTGTTGATAGATGTTAGAAAAGATTATTCGCACGATAGAAATGAAATTCATACTAAATATCCTGTTAGTAGAATTGAAATCTTAGCGAAAAGTCTATTCTCTTCTAAAAACATTCGATTAAATTTCTTAAAATTCAAACTACATACATATATTTTTATTTTGTCAAATTTTTGTTTGAAATGGATACATCTTTCAAACATCAATATTATACTTATGGGAAAAACTTCAGCAAAAATATAATTAGATAAATATATATAAAACAAATAGGTATATTATTTACAATGAACGTTCTAAACGTCTTTATGTAAGCTATTGGCTATTTATCCTTATAGTTTTATCAATTTCTGAACATTTTGTCAAACATTTTTGCTTTCGGTTTGCTTTTTCGTTGAATTTAATTTGGAAATAAGTGAACATTTTTATGCAGAACTGTCTGCAGATACTGCTTGCTGATACCTGTTTGAGCAGATAAGCTCCTTGTCGAAATTCTATGATTGCCTTGTCGAAACTCTATGAACGAAGGAATCTTGCTGATAATGCCCTCTTGTGATGGTCTCATTCTCGGGAAAATTGTTTGCGAGCCTCAATATAGTTCATCTGTTCGGAGGAGTGCCGCTAAACGTGTGCCTGAATTCTCTTTGGATGCAAATCACAGACTTTAATGCATCATAGCGGCGCACTATCCAAATTCTTGTTTCATTATTCCAACCACTCAGTTTTGTTAAATTTAAAGACTAATCTGTTAAATTTAAAGACTAATCTGTTAAATTAAAAGAAGGGAACCAATTGATTGCTCAGAAAAAAAGGTTTTTAAAATTTTTTGGTAGCGTCTTTCATTAACCTTCCTGTACATTATCAATCCATTTACGAAATTTTCAAATCAAAATCGCTTATTAATTAATTGAAATTAAAAAAAAAAATAAGCGAAAAATTAAAAATATTTTGCTTACAAAAGATGTGGGAATTTGAGCTGGTAATACAGACAGTAAATTAGTTAGCGTCAATAACACAAAATCCACTTTGTAATGGAGTGTAGTCTCTAACGTTTAAGCTATCATATAAAACAAATGCAACATAGATTTCAATTTCAGTTAAAAAAATTTCACGTGAAATCGAAGACAGTATTATGCTTTAAGCTTAGAACTACTAAACTTGTACGATGATGACATATGATAGACTATAAAGATATATGTGCTGTGATCGTCTGCGAATGATTCAAAGATACTTTATCTTCAAGTGGTTGCCTGCTGTCGTTTGGATGAGAATCGCTCATTTTAATGAGCCAAATGAGATATCTGAGAGGAAGCATATCATTTGTAACAAGATACTCTAACGATACAATGATAGATAATGATAACAGATACTATAAGGACTTGAAGAGAAAGAATGTGATACCCATCTAGATAAGAGTTCCGTTTGAAGGATTGTTTAAAAAAAATTCACTTTAAGAGTAAAGTATTCAAAGAAAACAAGGTAAGAGAATCAGTTGAAATGAGAGAAAAGATTTTGTTTCTATCAAAAACTTAGCAAAAATTCTCAATCATAAGCAACAATTCAAATAGATCGCGAAGGATAAATTTGTTATCCTTATTTCTTGCAGTAAATGCAATTTTTCTGCTGCTTTTTTATCTCATATAAAACACTCAAACTGAACAATAAGCACCTTTAAGCTGAAAACGGAAATTTTACATCTTTACGTGGCATATCTTTTATTCTGGTATTACTTCAGCTGAAAAAAGGACACAAAAACGAAACAGAAATGAAACACTTTAAACTCCTCAATGTACTCGTATTCTACATACATTCCATATATCATTGATTCCATTAATACACGTCACTTTTCGAATCTATCTTGATTACATTGTTCCTTATAAACGAGTACGAAATGCAATAAAACAAAAGTGAACTGTTTGCCATCTAATGGAAGGAATACCTGAGTATACCAGTCGTAAGCTGTTTAGAGTCTTCACGCTTCCGCGCACTTTTATCATTTTCAGTTGGGTGAAACATATCATTTCGCATGAAAGGTGAAAGCTTTCTGCACAAATGCAATTCGAAACGATTTCGACTTATTTCTCAGTGATATTTACCAGCAAGTCGCCCACTCACTTTCACGTTCTTCGAAGCTCTTACTTTGAATTTGAAATGAATCGAAAGAGGATTTTCATTTGTCAGGAGCTTAATGAGTAAAGAACGTTGAAAGAGGGAAGGCCTGTTGAATGGTACGTTTGATGTAAGCAACTATTGTGGATTGGTACGTGACCGATTTGGGATTGGAATTGGTGTTAGTTTGAATTTAGTCGCTAGGATCGTACGTGAATATGTGGGGATCCTTTGAATGTCGGCATTTTGTAAATTTTAAATTTATTCATTTGGGCTCTTCGAGTTATTGGAATAGAACCTGTGTTTTGAAAGATGATTTGCATATTGAAATTTAAGACGAGTTTCGGTTTAGTTTTGCAGTCTGGATACTCCAGTGTGTACACCTGACCCTCTTACTATCAGATGATTGGTATAAGTCCGGTATATGGATCAAACCCAGGTACGGACGATAAGCTATGACCTATGTATAGAACCAAACCGTGAGTTAGACCTACACTGTATCAAAAAATTGCATCTTCAGTTCCTTAGTTCTAATACAAATTCTTCTATTTAATAAACAATAAATATTTTTACTGATTTTCGAAGAAATTTAGTATTAAACTCGTTTCGCCGAAAATTCATATTTCTTTATATATATATACATATATATATATATATATATATATATATATATATATATATATATATATATATATATATATATATATATATATATATATATATATATATATATAATTATATATATATATATATATATATATAATTATATATATATATGTATATATATATATATATATATAAATATAATTTTATATATATATATATAAAATATATATATATATATATATATATATATATATATATATATATATATATATATATATATATATATATATATATATATATATATATATATAAATGATTAAGGGAGACAATCTCTGAAGTGGCTGATTCGATTGAGCTGAAACTTTCGGAGAACATAGATGTATATAACAGTTAGGCTCATAAATATTTAACTCTTTGGCGGCGGCGGGCATTTTAGTGATTCTTCAGGTACGCCTATATTTCTATGCAGACTACATTTTTGCGAAAAGTAAATATTGGAAATGAAAAACTTATTATGTTTTGTGCTTGCTCATTGAAAAAAATTGAAAATGTTGAATCTTGTGTGGGCGCTGAGCGCCTGAAGGCAGGCAAGGATTTTTTTTACTAATGTTCGAAGAACATTAGTATTAAAAGCGATTATATCGATATATATAAAATCGATTATATCGATATATATATATATAATCGATATATATATATATATATATATATATATATATATATATATATATATATATATATATATATATATATATATCATCAAAAAATTTCAGTGAGATAATCTCGGGAACGCGCCATCCGATTGAGCTGAAACTTTCAGGATACATTGGTGTATATGCAGAATAGGTCCAAATCTCACTAAATTTCAGTTATTGTTAACCTTTTGGCGCCGGCGGCCATTTAAGTGATATTTTAAATATACCTATTATTTCGTACACAAATGATTTTCGCAAAAATAAAGTTAACGAAATAAATTTCGAACGTGTTTTACATGTGAATCAGATAATGTTTTGGAATTTTTTAACCCCATGTGTGCGCTGGGTGCCTAAAAAGAACGTGGGAAAATTTGAAAATTTTTAAATTGCGATAACTTTTGACAGAGCTATTCAATCTTTACAAAATTTTCAGGACATATTGAAATTATTTAGCTGTCAGCTTGTGTAGCTTTAAATGAAGATGCTGACAACCCTGTAGCTAGGGCAGGCACTGAAAGTGAAAACCTCCAAATCATTTTCTCTCTTGAAAAAATGCCGCTTCTTTAAAAAGAACCCACTCATATGTAAATTTTGTGCTTTGTTTACATAGACAAAAAATAAAATTTGATATGGTATAACGGGCACGCCTGGTAACCCTTGCCCAATTTACCTATATTTTTAGCATCAAAAACTTCTGTTCACGGAAACTCACGATCCAATGAGCAGAATTAATTGAAATTTGCAGAATCTATTGGTCTTAACTAGGACCAAGTCTGATAGAAGTGATTTTGAAATCCAGGCGATTCTGTGCCAGTGGTGCCATCTTGAAAAATCAATAAAAAAGATAACTGTTTTTAGTTCGATTCTGACGAAATTCACACAGTAGCTAGACCTTACCTCAAACCACGTTTGATAGAAATTTGATTGAAAAATTCAATTGGAACTGCCAGCTATGATAATTTTGGTGTCTTAAATTTGAAAAAAAAAAATTTGGAAGTGAAAACATTCAAACCATCGAATATCCAAAAAAATGTCCGTTTCTTATAATAAAACCAATCTGTATACAAATCTTATGTTTTATCTACACGTTCAAAGTAAAACTTTGAAAATTTAATGTCGGACAAGAACGGTAACCCTCTCCCAGTTAACCGATATTTTTAGCATCAAAAACTTCTGTTCACGGGAACTCACGAACCAATAATCAGATACAGCTGAAATTTACAGAATGCATTGGACTTAAGTAGGACCAGATATGATAGAAGCAATTTAGCATTGTAGGCAACTCTGTGCCAGTGGTGCCATCTTGAAAAATTACAAAGAAAAAAAACTGCTTTTTGCCCTATGAAATGTAAATCAGTAACCTGATTTTCATGAAATTGACACAGTAGCTGAACCTTACTTTAATCTCTGTTTGGTGGAAATTTGGTTGAAAAATTCGATTGGTGCTGCCAGCTATAGTAATTTTTGTGTCTTGGGTTTTGAAAATTCGCTCAGGAAAATAAAACTTTTTGCCCTATAACTTCCAGTGCAGACATGAAATCAATACGAATTTCATACAATTAATGGAACCTATTGTAAACATTATTCAGACCAAATTTGGTTGAAAAGCCACGATAGGGTTGCCAGCTATTGTTGGTTTTGTGTTTAATTGCATTATCTTTATTAAACGGTTTTATCGTAGAATTTTCAAATGGTAATGATATTGTAGTGACAATAAACAGCAAATATAAAGTTTTCCATTATTTGAAAAAACTCGCTGCAGGTAACCCTAAATTTCTTTATACTCCTATAACTTCGAATGTAATTAAACAACGTGAAGCAGATGTGATATATTCTTGGCTTTGATACTGGCAGAAGGTTGCTAGCACGAGTCGTTTGTGCTACTTTTGTATCAATAAATGCTTACAGTTAGTATTCGTAACGGAAACATTTACAATGAAAATAAATAACCAATGTTTCAATTTCCAAAGTTCTGCAAATTTTTCGGATCGCAGCCCCAAACACCAACTTCAGTTACAATGCTGCAAGCACTGAGCATTTTCTTCATTGATATTATATGAGATGCTGCTTTCAAAATTATGTGAAATAAGCAACTGATAACGAATATAATTAACCCGTGTTTTGCTCTCATAAACGTTGAAATTCATGCCAGTGGTAAATCTGAAACCTTCCACCATATGAGTTATAATGCATTCTTGAGACCAAAGTAAAACGTGGCATTTGAAACAGTTTGGCCGTAATAAGCAGCACATGTGGTGGAATATGCACTCAAAACCTGCACGATTCTTCTACTGTTCTTCGAACATTAGTGTTTCTAGCGGTTCAGGTGCGCTAGAGTTTTTTTTAGTTTCGATTTGTCATAACTTCTGATAAAAACATTGAATCTTCGTGAAATTTGCAGAGCGTATTGATGTTAACTAAAACTTTGCACTCACCGACTTTAAACACTGTAGCTACGGCAAAGTCCTGTAAAAAAATCTTTCAAACACCAACTCTCCTGAAAAATTATTGCTTTTTAACAAAATATTCAAATCATTAATAAATTTTGCACAAGAACGGCAACTCATCACTACTCGAAACTCGAAACATACTCGAAACTTCTGTTCGCGAGAACAGGCGACCGGATAATCCGATCAACATGAAATTTGCAGAACGTGTTGTTGATAGCTAGGAGCAGGTCTGATAGCAGTGACTGTGAAATGCTGACAACTCTGTGGCAGTGGTACTATTTTAAAAAATCACTGAGAAAAAAAACTGCTTTTTGGCCTATAACTTCCGATTCAGCCATCACATTTTAACAAAATTCACAAAGTATTTGGACCTTATTTATGACTATACTTAATGAAAATTTGGTTTAAAAATTAGAGTAGGATTGCCAGCTATGGTGATTTTTGTCTTCTAAATCTTGTAAATTTGCTCAGCAAAATAAATCTTTTATGTTATAGTTCCGGTCTAGTCATGAAATCAAAACGAAGTTCATGCAGTAAATGGACATTATTAGAGACCAAATGTTGTGGGAATTTCGTAAAAAATATATTGAAAGGGCTGCCAGCTATAACCATTTTTGTAGTTTTTTAGAATTTTTTTACCAAGCTACTATGTCATTAGATTGGCAAATGGGAATGATCCTGCAATGACAATCAAAAACAAAAATTTACGTTTCGAAAATTTGAAAAGGTTTGAGGGTGCTATCCCTTAAATTCTTTTTACCCCTAAAACTTCCAGCGTAGTGATTCAATCGAAACGAAATTCACAGAGTGGGTTTAACTTAATGTGAAACAGATTTGGTATATTTTTTGCTTTGCTGCTAATACATTTTCATAAATATTGCACTAACAGATGCTTCCATTACATACTCATATTGAAAGCATTTGCAATAAAAATAAGGAACTAATTTTTAAATTTACCGAGTTTCGAAAATTTTTCAGGTGGCAGCCTCAAACAACGTTTAATCGCTGAAACTTTCGATGAAATCTTGGGATGAGAACAAAATTCAAAGGACATGTTGATTGTGTAATAATATGTTCAAGCGTCGGCTTAAACGACCGAGTAATTGCCATTCATAATTTCAGATGTAAATATTATTTTTAGTAATCATTCGGTTGATGAAATTGTCAATAAATAAATAAATAAATAAAAAAAGTATGAGCTTGTTATGGTAAACTTATTGCTGCTTCGTTAGAAAAGTGTTGCCAGCACTAAACATTTTCATCATTTATATTATAGCATGAATGACGATCGCATGCCAAAACGTGTCATGAACGCAAGACGAGTCGACGGAGCGAGGCCAAGAGGAAGACCAAGAGCTCGTTGGGAGAGCTCAGCGTATGCGGACGCCGGGCAACTATTGGGGCTCCAAGACTGGAGGACGCGGTCACGTGACCGAGACAAATGGAGGAAACCGATCCAGGCGGCCAAGGCCCGACGTCGGGCTGTTGTGCCACGTTAATAATGATATTATAGTTGGGTTTTGTTGCTGTGGATGAAGAATGATTGATACGATACTACAAAAAGTGTATAACGTCTTTCCACATTTTTTTGTCGTTCAAAGAAAATTTCTTCGAAAATCCGTTTTCTAGCGGTTCTGATGCGCTAGCCTTTTTTCATTATTTATGTATTCATAAATTCTACACTATTAAAGCTTTTTAGACCAAAACAGTGTTTTGTTACATTAGCTTTTACTTTCATAAAACAGCAATAATAAACTTAAAAAATTGCACGTACGTCAAAAAATTGCCGATATACATGATCTTATACAAGAGATTATTGTTAAAAATTTCGCTCTAAAATGGCCGACCGAAAAGTTTCAGTTGAAGGGAAGAAATTAATTGTAAATAAAGGTTATCAGTTTGTGATCACGGTTGTCTTCTTGTCTATAAATTAGCATAGACATCGTATATAGGCTCTAATGCTTATCAAAGCAGAGAATAATTAATACAGGAATAAGCCTCCGAATGCAAAATCAACATGGAATTGTTTCTGCGGGATGGTTAAAATTTGAAAAATTCAAAATTTTTCAAATTTTAACCATCCCGCAAAAACAATTCCATGTTAATTGTAAAGCTTAAAGAGGAAAGTAAAAGTTATGATGAAATAACAAGGATCATTTGTATATAACGTTCGACCATACAAACGGTTATAACAAATTTTAATAGCAAGAACAGTCGAAATTGCCCAGGAAGGGGTCGGAACCAAATTTTAGATGAGCGTTTAGAGAGGAAAATTTAGAGAGTTATTAAGAAGGATCCAAAAACATTTGGTCCCAAAATAGCTGCTGACCTTGAAAATTACGGAGCATAGTTTTATGCTCAAATAGTGCGAAATTTGAACGCCAAAATAGTGCGAAATTTGAACGCCAAAATAGTGCAAAAAATAGGGCTTCAAAATTTGGATTTAGTGACGAATTTTCACTAGTACATGAAAATGACCCAAAATATTCCTCGCATCTAGCCAAAGAGTGGCTGTATAAAGTGAAATCTGTGCTTCCTCACCCACCCCAATCCAGTTCCATCAAACATCTTTGGGATGTTTTGGAAAAAAAGTGCGGGAACACCATATCACATAGCGAACTCATCTGAAGAAGGTTATTTTAGAGGAGTGGGAAGAAATAACACCTGTAATTTCTAGAAAACAAGTCCGTTCAATGAGTAATCACAACCATACATGCTATAAAAAGTAGAAAGAGTAATTCATTTTCCGAATGTATGTGGAAATTTTTGATGTGCTTGCAATTTTTCGAAATAAATTAAAGTTCAATTTAAAAAATTTACGATAATATAACGGAAACTGTCTTGCTTTAAATAGCTTCAGTTGTGTAAAATTTATAAAAATTTTAAAAATGCAGAAAGTTGTGGTTGGTTAAACGATAAATGAGTTTTAATTAATGGTAAGGTTGTGTACGTGCAATTTTCGGTCACTGTAGATCCAATCAGAGAAGAAATGGAAATTTCAATAATCTTACAGCCTTAGACATTATGAATTGAATATTACTAAAGAGCCAGCCCGATGATCGGTTTATTTGATGTGGGCTCTGGTCCCATCTCAGGGGAGAGTAGAGTAGGTATCTTCTAACATTTGCCATTATCATAAAAACAGAAATTGATAGCTAATAAGATGGGCTTCAAATAGTTTAGAATGTTAAGCACGTTTGATTGAACGCACTGTTTTGAGTTTTATCTTATACTGATTCCTTGCAATTAAAATAAGATATACCTTAATAAGTTTTCCTCGCAAAAACATCCTTCACTTTTGAATCGGAGTTTATTGACAATTTACTGGATGAGCTTTTGCAACCACAACGTTACATTTCCTCATAACCTGTATCCTTTGTTCACATCAGTATTTAAACATTACATAATCATCACCACCATCATCGTCGTAACCATTAATTTTAACGAAAACTTTCACACAAACGTACGTCTACACGACTGTTTTCCTCATGAATTCTCTTATTTTCTCCAACAGTATTATGCAACGTTACTTTGCCTCAGCAATTTTACTTGTGCCAACGTTTTTCTATGTCTTCTTTTTCTAGTTATATTTTCTACTTTTCTCTTCCACATTTTTTTCAATTTTAATTAATGCAATTCCAATTAAGTCTGTAACAGTATGGAAGGAAAACAGACGATTGCGTTATTGTCGGTGTTTTGGCCCTATCTTACCTTGGGGATGATTACGTTCAATTTTTTTTTGCTTTATTTTAATTAGATTAATGGCATTCTGTCAGGTCAAGTAGATATCGTGGTAAAGGTTAATCTGTATTGAATTTCCTATTACCAAGCAAGAAATGGTAGTTAAGTGACGGATTTAGGTAGACTTTTATTTATTTAAAAAAAATCAAGCTCAATTAGATTTTATTTTTATAATATATACATACTCAATTAAATTATATTTTTTAAAAGACTATAATATTTACTATTAAGAATTTTTACTGATATCTACTTTGAATTTATTTATTCGCTCTTTTCGCGCAATTGCTGGGAAGTTCCAGTTGAATGAAAGTTCCACATGCAAAACCTTTCCTGGTTTACTGATCTATTATCTTGAAATTATCTCTTCTTTGAACGAAAATTCCGAAAAAGCACCTGTGAAATCACATAGCCTCAAACTAGTTGTTGTCACTCGGCATCATCGATTGCAAATGCTCAGCACATACAATGTTATTTTCATTTTTAAGGAAATTTCGGTGGTACTCTCAGCTGACACGTGTTTGACGACAGCTTTCAAACAATGATGCCATATACTTGTCAAACTATAAGCCAAAAATCAGTTTTGAGAAACAAAAATTTTATTTATAGCTTAGAATTGACTATTTTTCATATTAAAGAGAAATGTGGAAAAAAGCTTTTAGTTGAAAGCATTTCTGAAATTTCGAAAATATATAGTTATTTTAAACATTATATTTTACTTCACTTCATATTTATTTTACGACACTTCTATTCTACGGTCTCGCAGGAGCAGACTACTTAATTTGTATTTGCTTTAAAAATGTATATGAAATATTTTCCCCCCAAATGAATAAAAAAGTCTACCAATTCTTTTTTTAATCCACTTCAATTTTAATTTGTTCGATTTGATTTTTCCATTCAATCGATTCATTTCCCTAAAATATTCAGCTACAATTAGCGAATTTCAACCAATTAATCTGACAGTAGACTGGCGTAAATTTTAATGCAATCCAATTAAGTTTCATGTCTCCATCATTTGCATGTAGTACAGATAAAGATTTAACGAAAATTGATTGAAAGTCCCATACAGCACAGGATAAGGATGTAGATAGACTACGGTGGAAGAGAACGTAGGGCAGACATGTTGAGAGAGTAATTGCTTGTATGCTATGTTGCAGTGGTGGGAGGAATATGGTCGACCAAATTATCATGTTCAACAATTGACGGACGTATATTTCAGAGATCTGATGAGTCAAACGAACTTATGCTCGTTTAAATGAGAATAATGCAATGTGAGGGCTGCTTAATTGAGCTTCTTGGAGGACAATTTATGGTCGTAGTTGATTGAGAGGTGAAGGATGATTTGTAGGTAATTTTTGAGTTTATCGATTTAAGAAGCACTTTGAAATCATGTTAGATAGTCTATTTACGAACCGATTAAAATAAATAAAAACAAAATATATTAGTTTTTGTGGAACATTTTTGTTAATGTAAAATGTACGGATCTACAAAACAATCTAGTCAGTTGGAATTATTTAGTTTACAAATCTACTTCCTGTATTGATTACTGTTATTTGAATGACTAAAACAATCGTGGGTTTCAATTGATTCAGTCTGGTCTTGTAGTAAGGTTAGTGTTTATTTTTGGAACTCTACATCCAAATATTGGTAACTATTTCCTTGCTGCTGAGAAATACTAAAAAAGAAGCACCAAGCGTAGGAAGTACAGTAAGCTATCAAAATATTAAAGAAAATGCTTTTTACTATTTTCTATTTAAAATGAATTTTTTGGGGAAAGAAATAAGTTCTCATAAAGTTTTTTTCTTTTGTTTTGCTGCTGATAAGTAACAACATCTTTAAAGGTAATCAACGGTCCAAATTTTTATCGACAACAGTTCTTTTGTTTGATGAGGCTCTGGAGATAGTCCCATGCACACTGCCTTGTGGACAGTAATGTTGTGGTCAGTAATTTCATCCAAGGGCATGGGATGCCTATACATGATAAAAAGGACCGGTACAAGCAAATACTGGAAACTCGTTTATTACCACAGTTTGAAGAATGGTTCTCTGGCGACGGAGAGCTCGTTTTTATGCACAATTAAAAAAAATCATTTTTTTTGGCTGAAAAAATCAACGTTTTATCCTGTTCAGGTAACTGAGGTGGCATGAATTCCATAGAAAACATGTGCGAGCTCAACAAACGGGCGATCGGCGAGTCACTACGGAGTGACAGTTGATTGCAACTTTCATGAGAGAATCGCATCAAAATAGCCAGCTGAAAAAACTTGATAAAGTCTATATAGAGAGCATGTCTCGATGCATAAAACAAATAAAACGATTGTCATAGATAGTAAAATATTACTTTTATATGCAGCTGCTGCAAAACCCAAAGTGTAAACTCTACTTCAGTTAGGTTTAAATTACAACAAAAACAAAAACCCTTTAAAGCAATGAGACTATGCTTAGTTATTGAAATGTAGGGAAAGCGACCAAATAGGGGTCAAAAAGGCTGTTAGATTATTTCTTCATAATAATGCGCAGGCTGCTGTTACGCCGAAAATACTCTAAACAATCATTTGTTAGTAAAGGAGCTGTTGTTTAACAACATGCAAAAAGTTGGAATGTTGGTTTTTGTCGTGGATTGGAAAACCTTGCTACTGAAAACAGTTTGAAAGTAGGAAGAATGGTTTTAAAACGTCGTATTTTCAGCACCTAGCCAAGCACCTGCAAAGAGCCTTTTGGGCTACTTCAAACATGTAATTTCTTGATTTTTACACCAGTTGTAATTTTAAAAGACTTCTGGCTAAAATTATAGCTATAGATATGGTATGACCTTTTGGCGCAACGAGAATATGATATTGCAATGATAAGAGGCTATGACAATTTTTAAGCTGAAAAACTTGGACTACGGTAACAATTATTGTGAATTTCGGATATTGAGTCGAGCTAAGGAAGCACAGATTTTAGTTTTGGTAGGCTTTTTTTTGAATTGATATGAATTAAATATTTTACAACCATTGTATGCGAAAAGATTTTACCTAGAAAACAACTATGCAAACTGCTTCTACAAAAGTTTCAGATGTCACAAAGCATTCAAAACAAGGGCGAAAACTCATTTTTTTGTTCCAAATTCCATGATTACCTCTTAAATGTAAAACTTTGTGAATATTAAATATATACTTTATTTGATTACAATTTTTTTTCACATTTACACCATTAGACACATGGAAGAGCTTTGAAATTTATTAGCTTATGGTTGATTTTTTTATTGTGTTTTTAATGCAATTTTTTTTAAAACTAAAAATTAGCTTTAAAAGTCAGGAAAAAAGAAACAATAAGTGCCGCGTTTACTTAATACGTTAAATAAAAATTTATAAATTTAGTTATGCCAAGGCACAGCAACGCAGTTTTTTCCTGCTGGAAGTGTTGAATTGAACGGAAATATTATTTCAAAAAAAAAAAGAACACTATAGGTTGAGCTGGAATCAAAACAAATATTTTTTACAGCTTTTCTATTTTTTGCACACAAAGGAAAGAAGTTTATGAAGTATTGATTACATTCTATATAGTAACTTCCTTGAAACAAAATAGAAATAATTTTCAATGAAAATCGAAATGGTCTCGAAGAACAGTGTGAGATGGCACATAACCGTGATGCAAAAATCAACATTTATTTGTCCATAATTCTGGCCGCATTTTGTGAATAGCTCCACGCAACTGGCTTATAGCACTAAAATACCATTATTTGGTAACAGTTTGATCCAAAGAACGAAATTTACTACACATAGCATCAAAATAATTGAAGAAAACTATTAGGATGACCTGGATTTAGGAGCGACGTTGGCGATATATTTTCGATCTAGATGCACCTTTGGCACAATATTCGTTCGATTAGTTGTTTATTTCTGGATCTGAAGCATAGATTTAAGCCACATACATCTCTAGTATTGATGCATTCCATGACGTTCTGCTAGTCAAAAATTATTGTTTCATAGGCAGTAATGCTACGCTCTTTTCCAAAAAAAAATTAGTGTTTTGGAACCAAACGAGATTCGACTCTTGTCAGAAACAAAACATTTTTCAAAATTGTAATCCAAATGACATTTTTGTAATATAAACAATGGTATAATTCTCAAACAACTTTTCCATATCTTTGATTTCCTTGACGATTGGCATATCAACTAACGTTTAAATTCGGCTGGGATGTCATACGTTTTCAACGTTTTCTTTGCCTTTTTGTTTGTACTACGTGAAAACATTTTTTGTTCGACTTAGTAAGTCAACGAGGGCCTTCTACAAGATATGTATTATTTTTACAGCAAAAAGATCACAACACAAACAAAAGCTAATGCAACATCTTGGTTCAATATAATCAGCTATTGTAAATCATAAAAATAATTTAAAGCTCTTCACAAAACACAGGGGAAACTGTTTCATAACTGAATATAATGGCGTGAAATTTGAATAAATATGTCAATGACGGTACTAGCAGCTTAA
Source organism: Nemotelus nigrinus (assembly GCA_947369275.1). Taxonomy (NCBI): domain Eukaryota; kingdom Metazoa; phylum Arthropoda; class Insecta; order Diptera; family Stratiomyidae; genus Nemotelus; species Nemotelus nigrinus. The sequence goes on from OX376373.1 coordinate 157,527,675, forward strand.
AATAAAATGATTTTCTACATCGATATATCCGCTTGAATTGACAAGTCACCTTCAATTTCGACCGCTTTTTTCCGTCTTCTCTGAAGCTGATTTGGCTCACATTTGTGAAAGTTTTATTATTACTATTGATGAAGAGATGTTAGCTTTTTTAAGGCTATGACAGCTGCCACAGCTGTCAGCTAGATCAAGCTGCAGGTCTAAGTTTGTGGTAAAAATGGTGTAAGATGTGGAAAGTTTCTTCTTAAAAAATAAATGGGAATTACAAAATGCTGGGCAATTCATGGCTACGGAAGAGGAAAAACGTTTTCTTAGAATTGATTAGAGTAACTGAATGCTTGAGTAGCTTAGTGGCCTCTTGTTTGTGGGGTCCCTAGTCGAATCCAGCTTCAGACGAGAGTCCGTACTCAAACTTTGAGTTCACGTAGCTCTAAATAGGTACCTGAATAATCAGGGGTAAAGTTAGCCGGGGAACTAATCACTCCACACTCGTATTCGCATTGATTGTAAATTTATGATGAAGCTCTCTACCAGCGACAGCCTCTAGACCCGTACAAGAGTTGTCGTGGGATTACTTTACTTTACTCAAATAATTAGTTTTTTTTTTTTTATATAACATTCTATTTATTCAATGTATCTTACTACAAAGTAAATAACATCTCGTTTACAAATCTTACACACTAAAAATAACTAACCTTGGTCCTCGCTACCAATGTTTTGAGGACCTTCGTTTTAGCAGAGGTTGCCATTAACACCAAATAAAAACAAGAAGTAGAAGAAAAAGGAAAAAATTATTGAGTTAACCCATATATGGTACTAATAAGTTTTGGATTATAATTCAACTAGGTTTGACAATATTAAAGTCTCCTCTTTTTAAGCCTTCGATGTCTGTACGGTTCAGCTATTAGTTTAGCTACCAGCTGGTTGGGGTGTTTCCGCAGCCTATCCGTATATCGTATGTCAAGCTCTTCCATAACATCTACCACGGGTGGGATCTCCAGATCTCTGCTGATGACTTCGTTTTTCACATAGTATGGGGCCGCTGTAATTATTCTTAGAACTCGCATCTGGGCTCTTTGAATCTTCTTAATATTCGTCTTGGATGCTGTCTTCCAGAGCTGAACGGCGTAGGTCCATATGGGCTTGATGACTGCTATATATAGCAAGCGTTTATATTGCAGTTCCAAAGCCGAGAATCTGCCCAACAGCCAGTATAGTGATCTGGCTTTATTTCGTATCTGTTGGCATTTTGCTTCAATGTGTGTGCTCCATGTTAGCCTCTTGTCCAGATGCACTCCTAAGTACTTAACTGATTCCTGATGCGGAATGGCTACATTATTCAGTTTGATGGGAGCAGTGTTGCCTCTTCTTAGTGAAAATGTGACATGAACGCATTTCGGTTCACTGAGTCTTATTCTCCATTTATTCATCCAGGTCTGAATGTTGATAAAGTGCTCTTCGAGATCTCTTGAAGCGATCACTGGACTCTTATGGACGTAAAGGATTGCTGTGTCGTCGGCGAATGTTGCTGTCATGATGTATTTGCCCAACGGGAGATCTGTAGTGAAGATTGAGTACAACAGAGGCCCCAGAACGCTCCCTTGAGGAACTCCTGCTTTTATTTTCCTCACATCTGATATTGCGTCTCTATGTCGAACTGCGAATGTCCTATCACACAAGTAGGAATCCAGAATATTATGACATGGCTGAGGGAGATATAGCTTGATTTTGTGCTTAAGCCCTTCGATCCATACTTTATCGAACGCTTGTGCGACATCAAGGAAGACTGCCGAGCAGTATTTTCCGTCTTCAAATGCCTTCCTGATATATACAGCCACTCGGTGCACTTGTTCTACCGTGCTATGATCTCTTCGAAATCCGAATTGGTGGTCTGGCAGTATCCGATCGTTTTCCAATGAGCTTCTTAATTTGGCAAGTAGAAGCTTTTCAAATAGTTTCGACATGCAGGAGGTGAGACTAATTGGTCGGTAGGAAGCTATTAGGTTCACATCCTTTCCTGGTTTAGGTATCATTATGATCTGGGATATTTTCCAGATATTCGGGAAATATCCTATTCTTAACATGCTGTTGAAGAGCCATAATAGATACAAAACGGCGCAACCTGGGAGTTGTTTTAACATAGGTCCATTGATTTTGTCTCGTCCTGGTGATTTTTTGTTGTTTATGTCCTTCCCAATGGATGACAATAGCTCATTGTGACTCAATTTAAACGGCTTTTCACTAGCTAGTTGGACTGCTGGAGGGTTGTAGATTGGCGCTACACCTTAGAGATGGGCAAAATGCCTCACGACACACCACTGATCGCTCTTTTTTAGAGTATTTTACAGTATTGCGCCGTACTCACAGTACACTGTTCGCTTCGCATTTCATTAAGTTTATTCAAACGAAAGCTTTCGCTCACAGACTATACTGTGCTTTTTTCAGGCGCTGTACTGTAAGAAAGAGCTATGCCTCACGTGTCATGAGGCATTTTGCCCATCTCTACTACACCATAATTCGGAGTGAAAACTTTCTCCAAATGATCTGCATACACTTTTGCTTTGGCTTCACTTGATTTAGCCCATTCCCCATTGGGCATGCGCAACGGAAAATCTTGTATTATCGGGCGCGTGAGTCTCCTTGCTGCTTTCCATAGAGAGTAGTTGGACTCCTCATTCGGTGATAGTTGCTCTAAATAAGTCGTGATTTCCTTGGTTTTGCGCAATTTGAGGAGGTTTCTGAGTTCTCTAGTAGCTTCATTAAGCGCATTCTTCGTTTCGGGTGTTATATAGTAATAATTAGTTGAGCATATTTTCCAATACCTTCAATTTTCTGAGTACTTCATTAGTCAAAGGAACCTGAAACCTGTTTGTTTTGTTTACCCGTGGAAAACAATGAGACCTCTGTCAGAAGAAAAATTATAATCAGGTGATCCAAACCCTTATCTACTATTAAGATAGTACCATTAATGCATGTCTAACACCAGATATGTAAATCTTCTAGATTTAACTCAGAATACTTGTAGACTTATTAAAAAGGAATACTACCTTAACCATACTTCATTGGGGTCAACAGGGATCATTCATTTTACAGCTTCAATAATCAAGAAGAGACGATGGTTTCTAATAAAATTTTGAATTTGCTAGAATTTGCTGGCATATGCAGACTGGAAGAAGTTGGCCAAGTATACCATAAACTGTTGTAAGAAAATATTGAGGGGAAAATTGGAAGGTTTTGAATGAAGAACTTTAAAGTTTGTAAAAAAGAAGATGTAAAGATTTCAGTAGGAAGCTGCCCGAATTGACTATTTATCAAGTTTTTGATTGCTCTAAAGTATTTGAGTGCCTTAGTATAGAAGCAGGAGAAAGTTACTAAAATGAAATTTGTGCACTTTCGTTGCTTCTGCCACCTTCAGTTCGTCTAGAATTTGCTTGCCTACCAACTTCAGTTATGCCGTCAAGTAAAATGAACAACAACGAATTTTGGATGGTTTTACAAGTTTTTTTTTATAATAACTTTATTAACTCGTAATATTCAATAACTTTATTTACAAGTGGCATTTTAATTTCTTAGGTTGGTTGCTCAGGTTTCTAACAATAGACTCCCTAGTGTCACCTAGTTTGTTAACCGTTTACTGTCAATTTTCGTCGAACCTATTTCTTTGTTTGAGCATCAAAAAGCATTTGTTTCACATGTACAAAGTTTTGTCCTGAATTACTCAAATACTACAATAGAAGCAAGGAGACAAACAATTTAAAATAACAAAATTGGAGGTACATAGCAATTGCAGTTTTTACAGCCTATTAGCTCCACACTGCTACTCTGTTATAAACATTATTTTTTCAAAAGAAAAAAATACAATAAAAAGGAGGTTGTTTCCTTAGTTTATAAAATTTAAAACTCGTTATGAGATCCCAGTTACGTATATTATCCAAAACCATTATACTCAAGCAATCTAAAAAAAAAAGTATTTCCTCGAAACTCATTAACCCATATATGTACCCCGAAAAATCAACTATTGCATGTTTCCATATTTTCCCCATAAAAAGCATCGAAATGAGAGCATGATAAATTAGCTTTGAATAAACATAAAATTATGATTTCATGTTCACGCTCCTTCATTAGCATAAAACCAAACACCAAAATCCAGCTATAAAACTCGAGAGCTTCTTCAGCTTCGAATATCTGTAGTGTAGAGGGAAAACATCTAAAAGGACCCAGGCAAAATGTTGGATAAGCGGCTGCTGCTAATAGACGCTCGTTCATCAGCAAGGCAATTCATCGAGACATAGATTACATAAATGCGATGAAAAAAAAACTGCCGGCTTAGCGGAATTTCAATGAGAAATTTGTTGTCCAAATTACATTTCGCCTGACAGAAATGAGACATTGGTGGCATCTTTTAGCACACAGATGTGAGTGTAAAAGTAATTGGTTGCAGATTATTCGACTTTTCGTATGTTTCGGAAAAAAGCTCTATGAATTTATGTTGATTTATATGGTGTCTATGAGCTGAGTGTGACTAGTGGGTGTTTTGGAAAATATGCTGAATCTCGGTTGTTTTGCTCTTTGCTGAGGAGATTCGAAAAATAAATGAAATTTGACGAAATATGTTCAAAATTCAATTGAAAAGCATCAAATAGCTGATGAAATTAATCAATGGCAATCTGCGTTCCAACAAGCTGTACATTATCACCTTGAATTCTTCGAAAATAGGTATCATATGAGATTGAATTACTATTTCCAATTAATCAAAATACCCCCATTAGGCACCATTATAATTCAGAAACCTTCATACCAAATTACGTAGACCCTTAAGACAGAAACCTTCATACCAAATTACGTGACTCTCAAATAATACAGTATCTAATTTATCGCTGAATCTAATATCTTGAGCGTGTGGCACAGGTTTGCTTCAAGGTATTAAAAATGTTCAATGTAAATATATTTATGTGTGTTAACCTGCATATTTATCATTTTAATTAGATTATAAAACAATTAGAGGAAGATATATTGGTTAGAAACATATGTCTGAGTTGAAGAGATTATATTTTTTTTGGTGATTTTTTCTAAAGTCATAACAATTCATAACTTATCGTGACAATGGTACGATAATAATATTCATTCCAAAAACGTTTTGTCAATATCACTAGAAACTTTCATTCTGCTCTTCTATTTGTGTTCGAATCTTTGCAACTTTTATCCACCTTCTCCAGCTCCATTCCATCGTTCTTTGATAAATTTCCAGGAATGAAACGAAAATGCAATTAGCAGTGCCTCTCTTTTGTAATAAGATCAACATTACATTAAAGAACATTTATTAAAAGAGCTGTCTTCGTATTTTCGAAAATCTCTCAACAACGTAGACTCGCCTACTGCAATCCAACATTATATTTGAGCGTATACTTATCTATCTACTCGAAAAGCTTCAAGATTAATCCTTCGTCTGTGCAGATAAGGATGAAATTGAATTTTCCATACGTTAAGCAAACTTCTCATTTGCACGTCGAAAACTCAATCTTCTTCAATGTCTGTTTTTCTATGACTGTTGCTACTGTTCAAGTTGAGCAGATGTTTTAACGAAAGTAGACGTTTTGGTGATGTCGTATAAAAGGTGAGTGTAGACGGATGGAAGATGAAATGGAACCATGGCTGGGTATCGAATAAATGTTGAGTCAGAAAAATTATTGTTATGAGGAAAAAACCATAATTTTTCTTGCGTGTGAATGATGATATTTTATAAATACAACAAAATGTTACCCAGAAACAGCCCAATTCTTCCTTAATCGTCCATCGTAGTTTCGGCAATATAACCATAACTACATTACCATCTATTTTAGGCCTGCGCTTTTGAGAAGCTATCTTGGAGGTTTTTCGTAGTTGCGATATGGTTGAAAATGATGTTATTTATAAGGACCATGAATCATTTGCCTCTAATTTCATTCAGATAAAGTCCTAAGGCTCAGTGAACTGAAAATTTGGATTTCAGTCAAAATCGAAAGTCCATCCTCGTTGACAAACCAAGTGTATGCACATTATGAATTAGAGTTCAAACTACACTACACAATTTTTAAAATCTTTTCCTCAGTATATCAATTTTAGAACCTCATGATGAATTTAGTAAAATCTTAAGTGTGCACTCTTCCTTACTTCATTACAATCACACTCCAATAATACCGATATAATCTCGAGCCCGAAAAGTCAAATGTGTAAACCTCTCCTTCCGCTTATTAAACAATTTTAAATTAATGATATCAAACTAACCCGGTCTCAACATATGTCTATTCACGGAGAGAAAAGTGTAATGAAATTATACAAAATTTGCAATTAATTTTATTGCAATAGTAGTAATTTTTTGCCCCATTACCTTTGTAATCAATTGCACTACACATTTTACTACTTTGTTGTGAATTATGTATACATGAATGTCTCTACTACAGCGCAATGAACATGTGTGAGTTGTAGTATGTAGTGGAATTGACTATTATTTGAAGGAAAATAGTAAATTTTCATCAAATTTGTAATAACATTCAAGTTTTCACTTCGAATTTTCGGAATAGTAAATTTTATTATCCACTGTAGTAAAAATCATTGCCGAAATTTCTCTCCGTGTTGTTGAAATAAATAGAATTTCTCCCAAGGAAATTGAAACAGTCTGTAGCGAATGTTAATATGAGATTCTTGTGACCATATACCTATTATCATTGTAGTATTAATTTGAATACTTGCTCTGAGATCAAGTTTAATTTAGCAATCTGAATTTTTGAGGTTCACTATTTTGGGAAATTTGTGGTTTTTGTTGGAATTTGTTCAAGCGAGAAGGGTCGTAGCAAGAACTTGAACTAAAGGTGCGTCAGAAAACTGAGGGATGTCAGGCATAGTTGTTGAATGCTATGGGATTGAAGGCAGGGAAAAATAGGAAATAGAAAATGATAAGTTATACTATCGATAGACTTGTATTTTCAGAATTTGTCAACTTGAATTATGGTATGGAACATGTATTGATAACATTTTTCACTTGCTATATTTTTGTTTTAATTTCAGTACAAAATTTTTGTCTCAATGAGCTTTGAGGAGTCAAGTTTATATACCAAATCATTCCGCCTCAATTTGTTGAACCTCAAGAAAATATTTTCGAAATGATTTTGTACTCCTCATGCTTCAAAGAAGTTTAAGACGCGTGGAAAGTGATTTTAGTAAATCTGAGTTAAAGCAAGTTGTTTTGAAATATTATATTTGCTGATCACCTAGAATATAATCATGCTTAATAAAAGCGCCCAGTGTGGGCAGCAACAAATATTTAGAACTATATTTAATTTTAAGGAAAATCAATGAAATCGGTAGTATTTTCAGCCAAATTCTACATAAGAAGACAAATCGGTTGTCCAATTATACATTTCGCTTTTAATTGTAGACCATTTTGATTTTTTATCAATAGAACAACGATATTGTCCTTATTCGAGTTCATGGCCAAGATTGAAAAATGATTCATAAATTCTACATCTATCACAATAATTTTCAACTAAAGCTTAGTACTGTGTTCGATTTTTTTTGAGCATGAAAAGTTGCTTTGTAGTTGCTTTCGGTTTGCAAATATAGATGGCAGTAACACATGTCTCCAGTCATTATGAAAAAGAAAGATCATTATGAAATTTACAGGATACATTGCCAGGGATAAGAAATCTGCTTGAATGGTTTTTCAAGTAAGTAAAGAGAATTCGCTCAAAACATCCATGCTGTCAAAATGTTTTTGCTTTTCGAAAATTTGTGTTCGCGAAAACACTCTCCCAGTTTTTACTTGCAAGTACTAAACAACGCCTTTTTCTCTGAAAACTGATCTGAAAAATTTCGAAATAAAATGACGATGCTCCTATAATTTCCGATACAGCGTCCATCACATTTTTAAATATGGGTATGACATCTAAATGTTTCTTTAAAACTCCACACTATGGAAAGCTCCAGACGAAAGTGATTTATTGAAGAGAATACGTAATCCACTAGAGGACGAGCAGAAATCAAAAATTGTAGAATAGCTAACAAAAATGTACAAAAAATACACAAGAAGGCAGCACACTGAAGATAAATAAACAAACAAAAAGCACCCCCAAAAAACAAACATACAACCACAAAAACACAAAAATACCCAATCGGTAAATATCTAACGGCTACGGGGGACATAAAGTCGAGTTTCACAATAGCATTGTATGCTTATGACAGGAAAACATTTTCAAATTTCTGGTTTTGGATTCACCGTGATTTGAAATTTATATATACGAGGTCTTATTTTCTTCGTAAATTCAGCTTGTCAATTTATTTCTTCAAGAATTCAGTCCAGCGAAAAATTTGATTTTCCGTTTTTTTCTTTTTATACCAAAATTTCCATATTTTTTAAAATTATTTATTTATCACCAAACAAGCCAAAAAAAATTGCATATAAATGGAATAAAAATAAAAAACTACATAAATACTAAAAACCGGTATAAAACACAACTGAATTCAATGCTAATAAATAAGATAACATTCGATAAATAAATATTTAATAGCTTAATAATATGTAGTACACAATATTGAAGACGCAAAATTATTAAAAAATAAAACCAAATTAAATAAAAAGGATACTCAACCGGTAGACTAGAAAGAGTAGAATAAGGGAGCCTTTGTAATTCTGTTTTCAAAGGGCGCTTTGGATATAGTGGGGGGAAAAAGTGTTGGCTCATGCTGTTGAATATTTTGCAGCATTTTTGAAGGATTTTCGCATCAAACTTAGAGCAGCAATGGAAAATTTCGTAGCATTTTCAAGACAAGTGTTCAATTTCTTAACTGTTCATGTTAACTAGCATATATAATTTCCAGCGAAATGTCAACATTTACATTCACCATTATCACAATTCTACTTCTCCTTAAAATCACTAATCTAATTAACGTTAGACAAAAGCTAATTGCTTTATTGCATCTTCATGACCTGCATGTAATAAAAAAAGGCAGATTATGATGTTTTGATCCGCCCCCTTACGCCACCCGACCCATGCACCTGCCATGCAGGTACATCGGCTTCAATCAAAACTTGGCTATAAAATATGAAAAGCTTGCCGTATTTCAGCATTCATCCTTGATCTCAACAAGGAAGCTTTCTGGAAGAACATTCTTTTAGAAAATATTGGAAAAATATTGAAATCTATTTCAAATGGCAGTATCGAAACCAAAACGCATCCGGCAAGAGTTTGCCGATTGGCAAAAAGAGATCCTTGAGAATTTCTTCCAACTGAATTGGGAATTCACAACGGACGATTATATTGCTCTTGGACTCGAAATTAAAGAGAAGCCCATACGAGTCAAGCATTGGTTGAACAACCGACGTCACAAAGCCAAGGTGACTGGCGAAAGAGAAGGAGTGCGTGCGTGGAAAGATCGTCCTGTTGGACAACCGAAACCTAAAGTGCAATTGATCAACACGAGAAAATATCAACGCAAAACTAAGGCAAATTCAAATCAGGTCGGTGGATCTCCGTCGAACGCTTTCGAACCGTATGAACTTTCAATTGATGTTGCTCGGGAGGAATGTGACACTCCTTTGAGTCTCACAATCAGCATCACTGTGCCTCCAGAAGTTTTTACAGAAGAATGTCAAGCAACCAAACGTAGACGTGACGAATCATTAGATGAGAACAGCAGCAAAAAATTCAAGGCGGCAGGTAATGACGCTAACATTGAAGCTGAGGAAACGGACACTGCGAAAATTCTAGGAGAGTTCGGCAATTATATTCCCGATGATGCATCAAGTCTAACGATACCAGCTACCCCCGATATCTTCACCAGCGAAGATGACGATGAGCGCAGCAAAAATCAATTTGGGGCGGCCGATTGTGACAACAACACTGAAGTACAGGAAGTAGACATAGCGAAAATTTTAGGAGAACTCGACAGTTATGTACCCGAGGATACATCAACGACACCAGCTATAACTGCCAGTGAAGGAAACAAAGACGACGGTCAATTTGATATCGGCGAATTTTTGGTGTTCAACGAACCGGCCAGTCCACCACATCAGGTAATCTCTGCTGTAAGTGTATCAGACGAGGATGATTTCAGTGTGCACAATTATCAAGAATATTTTTGTGTTCCAGATTACCAGGACCTGCCAACTCGGAACTATCACCCTGCAAATTATTATCAGCAACCTGTTGCTCATTATCTTCAGTACTCTGGCTCACAAACTCAAGACTATTACACTGCGAATTGTTACCAGTACCCTGTTGCTTATCAGCCCCAGTATCCTGTTCAGAACCAAACTTTCTACTACCCTGGTCATATGAATGGAGAAGGTGCCAATAATATGTGGTACTACCAATGAATGTCTTGTTTTGAAGTTTTTATAGATTGATTTTACTCTTAGGCTTAAGCATTTTATATTTGCTCATTGTTAATTGTTAATTTCCTGAGATTTTTATTTTAGTTTACTAGCTGATATCAACTGCATGTTAGTATGTAAGTAATTGACTAACGAAAACGAAAGCAACGTATGAAATAAACAATATTTTGAACTATAATCATTCTGTTATAATTTCATTTAATGGTATTATAGTTGTATGTGCGAACTATTTACTTCCTCTGTTTCTATTTGATTTCATTCAATATGATTCCTCGAGAGGAAATTTGAAATAACTTTGCTGAATTCGGAGTTTGATGCTGTGATCAAGCAATAACTCCTATCACAGTTTTCTTGATAACCACTCGCTCTACTGTGTCCTAATTTGTATATTTTTCAAATATTTTTTCTCCGATTAGGTGTAAAATATGGTCTGGACTTATGGAAAGATGTTAATAAATATCTTATATATGATAGAAATGCTGGTTGTTTCAGTTACTTGCAAATATGTGAGAGAATAAAGTATGTCTAGCATGCCAAAAGCTTTACAGTAGACAGTTGTAAGTATGCTTGAATCAAAAATTTTCAAATTTGGATTTGGCGCCATATATGTTTCTTTTTAATTCAATGATGAAACATTTTGATGGGAAAATAAAATTTTTATAATAAAGTGGAATTCAAATAAGATTCGTTTTTCATTTAAAAGTGTTTCAACTTTTAATTTAAATTTGATTCTATTAAATGAGATTTTTTTGAGCGTAGTCACTATATCCCGACGAATGCTAGTTGAATGCAAGCATAGTACCGCATATATTGAGAATGAGTATATGCGGTACTATGCTTATATTCAACTAGCATTTTTTTAATAAAATAACAAGCGCTAAAATAAATGGGGAAAAATATATAACAGCTAATGATTACTGGTATTCCATACCAAACTGCTACACAAAAATAATATACATTTCGCAAAGATGTACATATATCCGTCTGTCTGTTTAGTCATCTGTTGGGCTAGGTGTCTTGTCTAATGTTGGACGTGTAAAAAGTGGAAGGTGTCTGTCTACTGTAAAGCTTTTGGCATGCTAGACATACTTTATTCTCTCACATATTTGCAAGTAACTGAAACAACCAGCATTTCTATATAAGATATTTATTAACATCTTTCCATAAGTCCAGACCATATTTTACACCTAATCGGAGAAAAAATATTTGAAAAATATATAAATTAGGACACAGTAGAGCGAGTGGTTATCAAGAAAACTGTGATAGGAGTTATTGCTTGATCACAGCATCAAACTCCGAATTCAGCAAAGTTATTTCAAATTTCCTCTCGAGGAATCGTATTGAATGAAATCAAATAGAAACAGAGGAAGTAAATAGTTCGCACATACAACTATAGTACCATTAAATGAAATTATAACAGAATGAATATAGTTCAAAATATTGTTTATTTCATACGTTGTTTTCGTTTTCGTTAGTCAAGTACTTACATACTAACATGCAGTTGATATCAGCTAGTAAACTAAAATAAAAATCTCAGGAAATTAACAATTAACAATGAGCAAATATAAAATGCTTAAGCCTAAGAGTAAAATCAATCTATAAAAACTTCAAAACAAGACATTCATTGGTAGTACCACACATTATTGGCACCTTCTCCATTCATATGACCAGGGTAGTAGAAAGTTTGGTTCTGAACAGGATACTGGGGCTGATAAGCAACAGGGTACTGGTAACAATTCGCAGTGTAATAGTCTTGAGTTTGTGAGCCAGAGTACTGAAGATAATGAGCAACAGGTTGCTGATAATAATTTGCAGGGTGATAGTTCCGAGTTGGCAGGTCCTGGTAATCTGGAACACAAAAATATTCTTGATAATTGTGCACACTGAAATCATCCTCGTCTGATACACTTACAGCAGAGATTACCTGATGTGGCGGACTGGCCGGTTCGTTGAACACCAAAAATTCGCCGATATCAAATTGACCGTCGTCTTTGTTTCCTTCACTGGCAGTTATAGCTGGTGTCGTTGATGTATCCTCGGGTACATAACTGTCGAGTTCTCCTAAAATTTTCGCTATGTCTACTTCCTGTACTTCAGTGTTGTTGTCACAATCGGCCGCCCCAAATTGATTTTTGCTGCGCTCATCGTCATCTTCGCTGGTGAAGATATCGGGGGTAGCTGGTATCGTTAGACTTGATGCATCATCGGGAATATAATTGCCGAACTCTCCTAGAATTTTCGCAATGTCCGTTTCCTCAGCTTCAATGTTAGCGTCATTACCTGCCGCCTTGAATTTTTTGCTGCTGCTCTCATCGAATGATTCGTCACGTGTACGTTTGGTTGCTTGACATTCTTCTGTAAAAACTTCTGGAGGCACAGTGATGCTGATTGTGAGACTCAAAGAAGTGTCACATTCCTCCCGAGCAACATCAATTGAAAGTTCATACGGTTCGAAAGCGTTCGACGGAGATCCACCGACCTGATTTGAATTTGCCTTAGTTTTGCGTTGATATTTTCTCGTGTTGATCAATTGCACTTTAGGTTTCGGTTGTCCAACAGGACGATCTTTCCACGCACGCACTCCTTCTCTTTCGCCAGTCACCTTGGCTTTGTGACGTCGGTTGTTCAACCAATGCTTGACTCGTATGGGCTTCTCTTTAATTTCGAGTCCAAGAGCAATATAATCGTCCGTTGTGAATTCCCAATTCAGTTGGAAGAAATTCTCAAGGATCTCTTTTTGCCAATCGGCAAACTCTTGCCGGATGCGTTTTGGTTTCGATACTGCCATTTGAAATAGATTTCAATATTTTTCCAATATTTTCTAAAAGAATGTTCTTCCAGAAAGCTTCCTTGTTGAGATCAAGGATGAATGCTGAAATACGGCAAGCTTTTCATATTTTATAGCCAAGTTTTGATTGAAGCCGATGTACCTGCATGGCAGGTGCATGGGTCGGGTGGCGTAAGGGGGCGGATCAAAACATCATAATCTGCCTTTTTTTATTACATGCAGGTCATGAAGATGCAATAAAGCAATTAGCTTTTGTCTAACGTTAATTAGATTAGTGATTTTAAGGAGAAGTAGAATTGTGATAATGGTGAATGTAAATGTTGACATTTCGCTGGAAATTATATATGCTAGTTAACATGAACAGTTAAGAAATTGAACACTTGTCTTGAAAATGCTACGAAATTTTCCATTGCTGCTCTAAGTTTGATGCGAAAATCCTTCAAAAATGCTGCAAAATATTCAACAGCATGAGCCAACACTTTTTCCCCCCACTATATCCAAAGCGCCCTTTGAAAACAGAATTACAAAGGCTCCCTTATTCTACTCTTTCTAGTCTACCGGTTGAGTATCCTTTTTATTTAATTTGGTTTTATTTTTTAATAATTTTGCGTCTTCAATATTGTGTACTACATATTATTAAGCTATTAAATATTTATTTATCGAATGTTATCTTATTTATTAGCATTGAATTCAGTTGTGTTTTATACCGGTTTTTAGTATTTATGTAGTTTTTTATTTTTATTCCATTTATATGCAAATTTTTTTGGCTTGTTTGGTGATAAATAAATAATTTTAAAAAATATGGAAATTTTGGTATAAAAAGAAAAAAACGGAAAATCAAATTTTTCGCTGGACTGAATTCTTGAAGAAATAAATTGACAAGCTGAATTTACGAAGAAAATAAGACCTCGTATATATAAATTTCAAATCACGGTGAATCCAAAACCAGAAATTTGAAAATGTTTTCCTGTCATAAGCATACAATGCTATTGTGAAACTCGACTTTATGTCCCCCGTAGCCGTTAGATATTTACCGATTGGGTATTTTTGTGTTTTTGTGGTTGTATGTTTGTTTTTTGGGGGTGCTTTTTGTTTGTTTATTTATCTTCAGTGTGCTGCCTTCTTGTGTATTTTTTGTACATTTTTGTTAGCTATTCTACAATTTTTGATTTCTGCTCGTCCTCTAGTGGATTACGTATTCTCTTCAATAAATCACTTTCGTCTGGAGCTTTCCATAGTGTGGAGTTTTAAAGAAACATTTAGATGTCACACCCATATTTAAAAATGTGATGGACGCTGTATCGGAAATTATAGGAGCATCGTCATTTTATTTCGAAATTTTTCAGATCAGTTTTCAGAGAAAAAGGCGTTGTTTAGTACTTGCAAGTAAAAACTGGGAGAGTGTTTTCGCGAACACAAATTTTCGAAAAGCAAAAACTTTTTGACAGCATGGATGTTTTGAGCGAATTCTCTTTACTTACTTGAAAAACCATTCAAGCAGATTTCTTATCCCTGGCAATGTATCCTGTAAATTTCATAATGATCTATGACTCTATGGGAAGTTATCACAATTCAAAATTTCTCAGATTTTTCGCCAACTTTCAGGCACTTAATACCTACATTAGATATTTCGCAACCAATTTTCAAAAACCCTATAACTTAAAGTATAAAGTGAGTAACTAAATGGTTTGGAATATATATATATATATATATATATATATATATATATATATATATATATATATATATATATATATATATATATATATATATATATATATATATATATATATATATATATATATATATATATATATATATAAATATATATATATATATAGCTTGTATATTTTAATATATCCTGAAATTTCGTTTGATCGGATTACAGTATCCGGAGAAAAACCCATTGAAATTTTGTGTTGTCGTTTCACGAGAACTCATGGTCAAAGGAAACTAAAACGAAAAATTTGTTTCAAACTTGAAAATAAAACGGTCAATATTTTTTATCGTAATGTATGTTGATCGTCGATGATAGCAAAGCCAAACAAATGAATTTCCGACTGGTCCCCATGCGCCAAAATAAAACGAAACTAATACCGCTGCTTTTTTTATCGCATGATCATAATTTTCTACCTCTTTCATATATTTCTCTTTTTTTACCGGTGTATAATTCTTGCGATTTCCCTGAGCTATTATTTTTGTTGCTACACACTTTGTAGTGATATATTTTCAAAACTCGTGTCAAATCAACAAAAAAGTCCTGGAGTTAATCATGGCTCTCGTCACTGCCTCAGACTTTATAAAATTTATACTTCCAATATTGAAACAACCACAAATCATAATGTTGCGATTCGAGTGGGCTAGGAATATTTTCTTAAAAGTCAAACAAAACAAATGTATAGGAAATTAAACAATTTTCTTCTTGTTTTGTACACCATCTAAAAATATGCGAAAATTAACTAGTTTTTTTTTTCAAAGCGACAATAGTTTTCTGAAAATTATTTTTAAACATATTTTATTCAACAAATTTTCAATGAAAATTTTAAGTTAATGTAGAGATACATTTTCACTTGTGGCAGGAAAACCTCTACTTAACATCACTAGATTTGATATTATTGAATGGAATAGAATCGATTTGTTTTCCTCTCTATGCCATGACCACATGCAACTTTTTTTAAGATTTCAAAACCATATTTTTTTCATTTTTCACATGTTTGATTTCCGTTCCTTATTGTTATCGGTCATTTTTTCACTAAAATCTACAGTTTGTTGAATTAGTTGTTCAGCTAAACTAACATTTTTTATGACAAGTTAAGGCCGGTACTGAGTTAATCGTGAAGCTAAATTTTTACATGTCTCCACTACCTGGTCATTCTTTGGAGCGAAAAGCTTTGCCAATGGAGAAAAGCAGGGACACTACAAATTCCTGACGGATAAAATGTCAAAAATTTGAATGTTCAATTGATTTTCTTATGGGAAAGACATTTCAAACTCAAACACCAAATGTCTTTTTTTAGCTCGAAAGAATGAACTGCACAAACTAAATTGGCGTGAAATGACTGGAGACATGTGTTACTGCCATCTATATTTGCAAACCGAAAGCAACTACAAAGCAACTTTTCATGCTCAAAAAAAATCGAACACAGTACTAAGCTTTAGTTGAAAATTATTGTGATAGATGTAGAATTTATGAATCATTTTTCAATCTTGGCCATAGATACATTCATAAAATAGTGAACTCGAATAAGGACAATATCGTTGTTCTATTGATAAAAAATCAAAATGGTGTACAATTAAAAGCGAAATGTATAATTGGACAACCGATTTGTCTTCTTATGTAGAATTTGGTTGGAAATACTACCAATTTCATTGATTTTCCTTAAAATTAAATATAGTTCTAAATATTGGTTGCTGCCCACACTGGGCGCTTTTATTAAGCATGATTATATTCTAGGTGATCAGCAAATATAATATTTCAAAACAACTTGCTTTAACTCAGATTTACTAAAATCACTTTCCACGCGTCTTAAACTTCTTTGAAGTATGAGGAGTACAAAATCATTTCGAAAATATTTTCTTGAGGTTCAACAAATTGAGGCGGAATGATTTGGTATATAAACTTGACTCCTCAAAGCTCATTGAGACAAAAATTTTGTACTGAAATTAAAACAAAAATATAGCAAGTGAAAAATGTTATCAATACATGTTCCATACCATAATTCAAGTTGACAAATTCTGAAAATACAAGTCTATCGATAGTCTAACTTATCATTTTCTATTTCCTATTTTTCCCTGCCTTCAATCCCATAGCATTCAAAAACTATGCCTGACATCCCTCAGTTTTCTGACGCACCTTTAGTTCAAGTTCTTGCTACGACCCTTCTCGCTTGAATAAATTCCAACAAAAACCACAAATTTCCCAAAAATAGTGAACCTCAAAAATTCAGATTGCTAAATTAAACTTGATCTCAGAGCAAGTATTCAAATTAATACTACAATGTCATTTAATAGAATCTCATTTAATAGAATCAAATTTAAATTAAAAGTTGAAACACTTTTAAATGAAAAACGAATCTTATTTGAATTCCACTTTATTATAAAAATTTTATTTTCCCATCAAAATGTTTCATCATTGAATTAAAAAGAAACATATATGGCGCCAAATCCAAATTTGAAAATTTTTGATTCAAACATATTCAAATATGATTTGGCGCCATATAGTGGTGAAATTTTTCTGAGTGTGTCATTTACTGATTAAGTGCAAATCTTTCCTGTATGTAGTTCGCAAAAACAGTGTCTTTAATGACATCAGACCTAAGCAGGCAGATAACATTTATCTTCTAGATGCAAGTGATGACAAGTTAAGAAGTCTAAGGTGAGGTTCATATGACGGTAAATAGCTAAAATAATAAGGATGGTAAAGATCTCTAAAAACGAATAGCAAGAATTGCTTTTGAACAGATTCAAATTTTTGGCTAAGAATTTCAAAATGCGGGTTTCAGATAATGCAAGTATACTCAAAAAGAGGGCAAAGGAGCGTCTTACATAGTGATTTGGAACTCAAAGTTTCTGAAGCTCCCTGGCTCGTCACTTAGTGAAGCCAAGTCGTTTACTTGCTAGAGAAATCATTTTGTCACAATGAAAATTAAAACGGAGCTTTTCATTCAGCAGCACACTGAGGTCTAATATATTGTCAGCCCGACTAATTGCCATGTTGCTTAAAAGGTACGAATACTATGCGAGCGTACTTTTTCGAAAAAAACTTATCACATTACATTTTGCGACATTGAGAGGTAGGTTGTTCACCCAGTACCAATGTTCCAGGGAATTCAGATTTAATTGAAAAAGTTGGCATCTAATGTTGACTAATGGTGAAATATAGAGTCCGCATAGAGTAAATGAGGTATATCAGATAAAACCTCCAAGAGGTCTGATTTAAAAATTTTAAAAAGCAGAGTGCTAAGATGGCTTGAGTAATGCTTGAGTTGAGAGGAATTTTTTAGAGATAAGCCCTTGGAATTTCACATGTTGTGTGTGGTTTTGGAGGTAAGAGCTAAGCCATCTTAGTAGAGATCCTGCAATTCTGAATTTCTGGAGCTTGGAAATCAGAATATAGTGGTCAACACGGTCAAAAACTTCGCTGAAGTCAGTGTAGACTGCGTCAATTTCATCATCTTTCCCCATTTTGCAAGTTACTGCTGTTTGTAAAGTCGGAGGAAGAAGATCAGGCTCAGGGTCTTTGTTACTATCAAGCCCTAAAGTATCTTTGCAAATATCATCTCTGGAAATAGTTATAGCCTCAGTAAAAATTGTTCTAGTTACTCTGGGAGAATGAAAGGATGATGGAGTACTAAAAATCTCTTGAAAATTTTCTGCGAAAAAGTTGCAAATTTCTTGAGGATAAGAAGCCATTGAGTTTTTATCAAACGTCGATGGAGGATAACCGGTTATTTTCCGCTTTATATTCACAAGGTCAAAAAACTGTTTGGGGTTGTGTATTATATTCTCGCCGGTAGTTTTAATGAATCTGTCATAAGCTTCGTAATACTTTTCTTGGAATCTTTGGCTACAGCATTGTATTCTTCTTTAATACGATGGGTGGAGTCGTCATTATTTTTTATTGCTTTATAAAGTTTATTTATTTATATTTTACCGTGCAGTTGTTTTTGTCTCAGAATTCTCCAGAAAAGCAGTTATGTCGAACACATTGAGCAAATAAGCCAAAACAGATTCTCCTTGCAGATATTTTGACTCAGTCAACCGTAATTTTCCCAAATACTTCTTCATATTCGTAGTTTGGTTAAGTAGCGTAATGGTGGATCTTGATCGCAAATGATAGCAAAATCTGCAATCGCGAATTGGATATTTCCCTTCCATATCCCTTCTATTTTGTTTCAGTAAGATTTTCAAAAATGTTCTTTAGAATATGTAGTGTAGATCATACCCGATAATTGGCCCTATTCTGCTTTGGATTCGTTAAATGTAATAGCATCCAAATTACTATTGTTCTTTGAAACTGTTGCTTCTTTTTCTTTTGAACATAATTTAATTTTTCTTTCTAAATTTTTTAAATTATTTCTTATCCAATCTCTAATTGGAAATGTCAATCAGTTGTTTTGTTGATTTAGACAGTAAAAAGTAAAGAAATAAAATTGTAAAATTTATTTGATGTTGAACTTCAACTTTTCAAATTCAGAAAAAAAATTGTAAAAGCTTACTTATTAGGTAAGACTAGATGCTTAAGGTAATTGAAAAAATGCCAATTATTTTATTTTGCATTGAAAATACTATTGTAATTACCGAAACTTCTATATTTGGAGCACCAAGCTTTTTTTTTTGAACTAATATTCTCTAAATATGATCCATAATAACTTTCTCAACTTGAAACTATTAGATTATCTGAAATGGAAAATAAACCACAAATGCAGATCCTCCCGTTCACACAATTTAGTATGTATCAAGCATGCTCCATCAACTGGCTTTCACTCTCGCTTGAAAGCCTTCAGTCAATTCGAAGATTGAAAAAAATGAAACAATCATTGTATGCTTTTTCAAACAAAACATTTTTGTTCTATTCTTCGATCACTTGTATCGAAAAATAGAACAAGGAAGTTTTTGTTGTTTTCAAATGTTTTACCTTGACGGTATGGAGAAGTATTTTCTAAATGTTGAAAATAACTGAATGTCGTAAAATACTATTGTTAGAAGTTAAAATCGTGGGCATATAATGCCTGAAAAGAAGTCGATCAAAGGGTTAAAAAACATACAGAAAATTTTTTGATGTATTCATCGATTTTGGGTTTGCATGCATTAATGCATACATTAATTGCATACAATATTTTTGCATACATTAATTGCATGCTACATTAATTGCATAATTTGCATACATTAATTGCATACAATATTTGCGAAAAAATTTCAGTTCAAATCACATGATCTTTGAGATCAACTTCAAAAACTTTGAAGACCAATAACAGTTTCTGACAGGTTCCGATCGCGGTATGGGCATTTTTATTTGTTATTTTTTTAAATAAAATTGAATCATTCGTTTGAATTGTTGACATAATGGATCAAAAAGTATTAAATTTCACAAAAGATTCTCCAAGGGCTTTGCAAAATTGTAAGCAAATACAAAACGAAGATTCTTTCGAGGATGATCTCCAACATTTAATCCTGTTATTTTTACAATGTCAACAACTTCCATAACTAGAACCAATCTCATGGAAATATTTCTTACAATCATCATAGACGATTATCCTGATTACCTACGCGACGCAATGAGAATAATTCAATTTTCCTGCTTAACGTAATGCTCATACACAGCCTAAGCAAATCGAACAAATGATGCTCAACAAGATAACACAGCCATTCTAAACAGAATCTCATCCTGGCATCATTATCCTCTTTATAGGTGGGTTGGATGGCTTCTATATACGTACAGATGAACGTATGCGGATAGATGGATAATGTTTGATGATGATGCGTGTGAACTTGTTTGAAGGTCTTTTCCATACTTAATCATGCCTACATGCCGAAAACTTGCAGGCGAAAGCACATTTATCACACTCAGAAGCGAGCTGTTCTGGTATCAGGTAATATCATAGAGCTGGTTCATTATTTTGGTAGTAGGAAATTCACTGAATCGAGCAGAGGATGAAGAAATTTTTTGCCGACGAGAAGTGTTAAGTCTAGGGTAAGGAGACTCATCTGATTTTTTTATTTGCGGTTTTTGTTTGCCGGAAACACTTCTGTGAGTTTTCCTTTCAGATTTTCATATTTTAATAGGGTGACGGTAGTCTTGGCAGGCCCTAGTGTATATACTGAATGTCTTTATAAAGGCCATTAACCGTTGTCTGGTTTTGATGGGTACGGATAGGAGGTGTTTGATTATTTATGTATTTCGTGACCTTGGTTATAGGATAACAGAATAAGCAAATAAAACGTCTGGGAAAATAAAAAAATTTCAGATGCGGGTGGAAATTGATAAGAGGAGTGAGATAATTTTGCTATTTGCTTTTCATTAAACTTGAATGGAATTCATTCATGTAAAATTCATATGGAAATGAATAATTTTTCCGAAAAATCAAAACATCAATCGTAACTATCATTCTTCAAACCTGTATCAATCCAAAGGAATGTAAGGTTGACGTTTGTACGAACGCAAGGTTGGAGCCAATAAGCAATTTAATGGAGCCAGAGCCAAGGTCATAAATGATAGATGATTATTCGCTGAGCAACTTGAGTAACGTGTTTAGTGACACTGATTGATTGATGAAATGATGACAGCATAAACGCAAGGAACTAGTATGAAGATGAAAGTTAAAAATTCTTGACTGCTGTGATAAGATCAAGTATTAATGTGATTGAACTATTTCTAGCAACAGAATAAATGCCATTTTTTGCGAAAATATCCTTACTTGATATAAAATTATTTAATGTCAGTTCTGGTGATTGAACAATAGTAGGATAACCATTAGATGTTCACCCACGCACATAATCAACATCTGAGTTAAAAGTTTTGGAGGGTAATTATTTCGTTCGCTAGGAAATTTTGTAAAGGATATTGGGAATTTGAATTGAATTGAAAAATATTTTTATTTTGTTTCAACCTTTACATTTTTTTAGCTAAATTTTGAGTCAACTAACAATAATACCAAAAATTGAGCTGCAATTCCATTTTGATCTGCTTACTTTTATCATTTTTTGTTATATTTTATGCATTAATAGTATTATCTAGCCTCTCAAAGTCACTTACAAGTCAATTACAAATATCTTAGCCTTATAGTCCTTTTTTATAAGAAACGTATCAAAAAGGATGTATTGAAAAATGTCAAAAATTGCCAAAAATGTATATGCCAAATGCAATTTGAAAATATTTTACATTTTTAATAAAAAACAAATTAGGGAGGATAAATAAAAAAAAATGCGAAAAACGTTGATGGTTAGTTTAAAAAATAATTTCCGTTAAAATGTACGGATATAGTTTGTCATTCTCATTATTATACACGATATTTCGGGTGGGAGATCTATTGTTTTAGCTTCCGCAACTAAAGGGTGTGAAACCAAAACTTATGACAAATCATCAAAAATCTGGTTCTTGACACTAAAAAATGCACAGTAAGGCAGTAAACTAAATACAAAAGAGCACAATGCAGTGAAAAATTGTAAATTTAAGATAATAATTCTAATTTATGTCTTCATATAGCCACAAGTACTTAGATTCATTATTTCCATAATCATAAAAAATTGAAAACCCTTTAGTTTTTTATTTATTTTACAACACTTTAGCTTAGAATAGCTAAATGTGCAGTGAAATTGTGTTTGTCTGATGTAAAGAACTATATTTCATTTGACTTAAAGTTACATGATCTTAACCTTCAATGAACTTCTTTCGCAGAATAGGAAACTTGCAAAAATTAAAGATAATCATGTTGAATAAAAGAAATCAAACGTTTATGCAAACTGTCTCTTGTATGTTTTTAAGAGCGTCCTCGTAGATTTTGTTTTGTTCTTTTTTTTGCATCGCACATCCCGTTTATGCATGGAACTGAACCACTTTTGTTCTGGAGAAAATTGTGATACATATAAAATATTTTTTAAGGCCCTATAATAAGCGGCAGTGAACTTTTGTAAAACTACAAACATGTTTTTCTAATAAGTTATTCTCCACATTTTGCGTGCAATGTCTTTCAAAAATAGTAAGAGCTAAATGTTTAATTTTGATTTGAATTTACCCACTCGCTACCTTTAAGTTGTCAAAAGAGTTTCGTAAAATTCTTTTACCTTTAATAATTATCATTATTGTGCTATGGAAAATAGTGTGTTTTTTGGATTGATTATAAATGTTGATGTGCTTCAAGTTAGGAAAGGCATTCCATGAAACACCTTTGACGATTTTTGCATTTTAATGGGAATAATGTCCTACAAATAATTCATTTCATTTCCTGTAACCATTCTCATGAATTCCACGAGCACCCTCTGTTCAGAGAGACACTATGATAAACGTATATAGGTTAAACTTACGCCTTAAGAATGGAAAAGAAGGGACAAAAGCAGAGATTAGTTCCAGGGAAGCTTATTTTCAATCAAATAATTAGTGAATTATTCTTAATTTTAGGGAAGTATCGGTATCCGACCTACGTAAATTCTCAATAACACCATGATTTGGACTATTACACATGCTGGGCGCCAACAGCTGCCTACCATATTTTGGAGTTTCAGTGACTGGAATTGATTTTAAAAACCCTAGTATCAGAGGAATATTTTAGTTTCTGATTACCATAGTCTTGAGCGAGAACTAAACTTTAGTTCTTTGGAAATAAGTTTATTTTACAGATTTTAAAATGCAATGAAGCGTTACAGATCCTTCTAGGTATCAATGACTTTTGCCTTTGTCAAATGTTCCTTTTCATGATTTCATTTTTCAGTAGGATTTGAGATTTTCCGATACGTCATTATTTTTATTTATTGATCATTTAAATGATACTTAAAATTCGCCACCTTCCAAAATGCTTTGACTGTTTTTCTTAAATTGATTTTATTTATTATTTTAATTAGCATTGACTATACTTCAGCTATACTTTTTAGTATATATGTTCAAAGCAATAAAAAAAAAGCGAATTCTTCAAATGCAATTGAAACTAAAAATCTCGAGAGCACAGGAACCACTAGGAATAAGAAGGTTCGAAGAAAAGTAGAGGAATCTGCAGATTTTGAGTGCATATTCTACTGCACGTGCTTCATGACATGATGACAACGATTATTTCATTGAAAGCTACGGGAAAAGAAAAATTCTTGGGGTTGCCATCCGAAAAATCTCCAGAGCTAGGATGATTAAACATTGGTCACTTATTTTCACTGTATGTTGTTCCACATGAATATCTAATGGTAACATCTGTTGGTACGAAACTAGCAAAAATACCTGCTGCTAGCAGCATTCAGCCTGCAAAGCTCAGAGTGTACTAAATTGAGACCAACTCACCCTGTGAATTTTGCAACGATCCGATGACTGCATTGGAAGTTACAGGTGTAAAAATAACTTTAGGGTTAACACCAGAAAAATTTTCCAAATTTTGTTTTTCAAAAATGTCGAAATTTGTTGTTTATTGGCACTACAAGATCTTTAATATTTGAAAACTTAATGCTAGCATCGCTTGGTGAAGATGTGACAAGCAAATACAAAAACTACCATAGCTGCCAACCCCATCATGGCTTTTCAACCAGATTCCTATTCCTACAATGATGTCCATTGAACTACGTTTTGATTTCATGACTGCACTGGAAGTTATAGGCAAAGAGCTTTCTTTTGCTGAGCAAACTTTTAAGGTTCGAGAGACGAAAGCTACCATAGCTAGCAGCTCCGACCTAATTTTTTTGTCAAACTTCTATCAAACGTGATCCAAAGTAAGGTCGAGCTACTGTATTAAATTAGGTTATATTATAGGGCGAAGAGTAGTTTATTCTTTAAGTGATTTTTCAAGCTTGCATATCAAAATCGTTTCTTTCAGGCCTGCTCCTATTTAATATCAATATATTTTGTGAATTTCAATTGGATCTGATTATCAGGTTTTGAGGTCCCAGGAACAGAAGTTTGGGATTCTTAAAATGTAGGTAAATTGAGAAAAGGTCAAAGCTCTTGTTCGATGTAAAGTTCTAAAATGTTTACTATGGCTGTGTAAACATAGCACAAAATTTATATATGAGTATGCAAAGTGTCGGTGATTTGAAGGTTTTCATTTTCAGTGCTTGCCTCAGCTAGGATGCCAGCAAATTACAAAATGATTTAAAGCTATCTTGATTCAAAATTTTGAATATTTTCTTGACCTTTTTTAGGGAATTCGCGCATGCATGTCCATATTTGAAACAAGTTCAAACTTTATTTCCCAAACTTAATTTATTTTCAAAGCAATTTTTTGGCAGAATTAAAAGAGCAATTAAAATATCACCAAAATGACCGCCGGCGCTAAATGGTTAAAGATAGTTTGTAATTGGTGAGGCTAGGACCTATTTTACATATACACCAGTGTATCCTAAATCGGAAAATAGTACCAGAATTTTTTTAATTAATTAAATAAATATATATATATATATATATATATATATATATATATATATTTATATATATGTATATATATATATATTTATATATATATATGTATATGTATATATATATATATATATATATATATATATATATGTGTATATATATATATATATATATATATATATATATATATATATATATATATATATATATATATATATATATATATATATATATATATATATACATAGAAATATGCATTTTTGGAGAAAGTGATTTTAATACTAACGTTCTTCAAAGTAGTAAAAACTTCTCCAAGAACATTGTTTAAATATATTTCACAAGTAACATTTTTCAAGAATCAATTTGAGCTATAGATGTTGGACTATAGTTTTGTTTGTTAATTTTTTTTTAAAAAAGACGGCCATTGACGGTAAGAGATAACATGGAACTTTAGTGACATAAAAATTCAAAATCCATCCGTCCAAAAATACTGTGAAGTAAGTTTGTGATGTAAGTGATGTATGTGAATGAAAAGAATGAAAGGGTAATGAGATTTGGTGGTAAACACCTACTCAACAATCGCAACAAATAGGTTCACTTTTTTTTGTTCTTACTAATATGTTGCTTCAATTCAATTCCAGTGCTTTAATTTTCTAATGAATTACTTACATACTCAGCTCATATTCAGCAGCTCATCAAGTCTTTTATAAATGGTCAAATTAACTCACAAAACACAAACTACTTCTCTGAGTAGAACAATGCAAACTTATTTTTCCACTGCCACGAAAATCCTTTTTCCCATTAATACATTTCACACAATATTTCGTGCTTGTGAGACACGACAAAAAATCACAATAGTAACTTACTACCTTCAACAATGCTATAATCTTGGCTAATCTTCTCTGACACTTGTAAATCCTTTACGACTCCTGATTGCACCATAAATCCTTAATTCTCTACTTTAATCGGCCTGAAGGTGGAGCGAAGCTTAGCGCACAAAGCTTCATATGAAATTCAGATTCAGTTTCCAGGAAGAAACAGTGTTCAAATAGCGGAATCGGGAGAAGTTGAGGCAGCAAACAGTAATCCATAGTATAAATGCATGAACGAACTATTAAAAATGGATTAAACAAACGTTCATGCTCTTTTGTTTTTTCCAGAAGCTTTAGGGCTCGTTTCACTGCACTTTTCTCGTGACTTTTTGGAAAATGTATGCAGTTTTTGTGTAGCACGATTCGCTGAAATAGGTTTTAATTCCGTTATGGGAGCTACACGTTAAATATAAGGAAAAGAATGGAAACCGGGTGCTGTAGGAAATCTAGTTATCGTTCTGATGGTTTAGTAAGTTGTTTTTGCATTATTTTATATAATGCAGAGGTTTGAGCATGGCAATTCTTCATAAGACCTTTGCATATTCATAATCACTGATGGAACAGGGACCCAGGAAATTGGTAAGGAGACAGGAAGAATAAATGAGAAAGTTACAGACGAAAAGAAATTTGAAATGCTGGAATCGTAATTACATCAAAACAGGAAAGGCAATCGTAAGCATATTTAAAGTACCCGAGAGCTAGCTACAATCTGAAACAAAAAGTTGAAACTGAGATAGAGGTTCTGAACTTCCTTTTTGAAAGTGAAGAGCAAAAATATGAAAAAGTGTTTTTTTTTCAGAATTGCTGTAGTTTATTAGAAGCAAAGTATGAGACTTTCGATTAGTTTTTAATTGGCTCTTTTACCTCGAGTAGATGAAACAGGGGCATGAAACGTAACTTATCTGATGAACTAAATTTTGTCGGTTTTTGTTCCGATCTCACATAGAGTATATAGATCATGAATTCTTATTTTCGGACCCCTGGGTAAATAATGCTCCTTTACTACCCGGCTTTTATGGATCATAAATTGCTGAGCAAACAACAATATTCCATCTTCTAATTCTCCAATTTCAATTTTTTACTTTTCCTTCATTTTCCTTCATATTTTCACATGTATTTCATTCTATCGTAATTCAACCACTGAAAACCACCACCACACCCTAGCAATGCTGCAGTAAATTGCCTACCCTCTGACCTCGCAAACATTATGAAGAGCTTCGTAACTAAATGCTAATGAAATTTATTAGCACTTGTATAGAGCTATTATGTGCCTCGTGTGTTTGCGTAGAGAGATTTATCCGCGTGTATTAAAACAGCAAAAGTAAAGTTTTCCATGCAAAGAATGAATGTTTGTGGCGCAGATTAATTGCTATGCACTGTTCTGAAATCCGATGGCTGACTCTGTGCTGGAGTTGAACTTAGCAATAAGTATTTTTGCGGCATGTATGCGTTTAATGAGGTACTTTTGTTCGACGGGGGAGGAAGCGGTGCAATCTATTATAGCAGTACTAATTGGTTTTTGAGTGCTTAGTTAATTCAAGGATCTATGTTTGTTTATTCGAATATGAGAGAATCGTATTTGGTTTGATGGATTTATGTTATAATATGGGAAACTGTTTTGTAAGTATAAACTTAGTTATGTCATGATTGTGTCTCGTTCAATAGATTTCAACCAATCGCAATTAATGTTACTTTCAAAATAGGCTTTCAGTTAACGTTAAACCATGAAAGTTTGATTGCATAATCTGCGTGAAAACCAGGCTTTTTTCTGTTAAAGCTCGTACAGTATTCATTAGCGTGTCGTTCACAAGAAGCTCAGCTCCCAAGCAATTCGAAATTGGTCTTGTTTGTTCAATTATCCAAAACAACAATTTCACAGCAAGTGCTCAAAAGATTGAAAAGTAAATGCATGAAAAATTTTAGAAATTAATTACGATTTTCCCACATATATTGGTGCTTCTTTAATACACTCTAAATCATTTTTCAAAAACAAGCAAGGCAAATTTCGTTTATTCAATTTAATTTTAAACACTGGCATTTCACCCGCAAAACCTCCTTTAATATATTCTTTGAGCTATTACGCCTACTGATTTCACTTCAAATCATCTGTTCGGTGTGAATTCGCCGGAAGTCTTAGCGCAAGAGAAATTCATACTCACAGCTCAACACAAAAACAATCTCAAATTAAACTTGTAAAAGACAGTAGATTTTGCGGATACGAAAAATAAAATACCGACCACTCCACCTTTACATACTTCTCACCGGACGCAGGCAGGACAAAGATAATAGCCAAAAGTATAATCTCATTAAAGTCAGGATTTTCTTTGATTTATCTTCTTTCTTCGCCTCTCATATTATTTTCTTTGGTGTTTTTCGTTTTTTCTTCCTGGTCGCATTCTGTTGCTGACTTAAGAAAAATGAGATTGTTATGAACAAAAATACTTGCTTGTGGTTTATGCTTATCCTAAATGGCCTTCGTTGTGAGGGCGGTTTTTGTTCACCTGAAGAGTGTTTGAGTAAGATGTCTGAAAATGTGGAAGTGATACAAAATGAGGAGCTGTATTGTTCAGGTGAATTGAGCAGAAATGACCGGAAGCTGAGGATTAAAGTGATTAAAGCTTGATTGATTGAAGGAGTTTTCGGATTTTTTTGTTGATTAATATAAAATACTTTTTGTTATGTCCGGTGTACGTTCCTGGACAGACTGATAATTAAAAGTAGTAAGAAGAAAATTAATGTGTTTTTTTTAGCGGAGCGAATTGAGGACAACGGAGGATTTAATTTAAGAAATATATTATTACAAACATAATATTACCTGAGCATAAATTTACGTTTCTTTAGTTCATGTCAGTGAAAGCAAAGTCACGTCTAGACGTTGCAGCTGGTAGAGACTCTATTCACAAATTTAAAATCAATATGAATACGAGTGTGGAATAATTAGTTCTACAACTCACTTCAAATCAAGTTTCTATTCAGAACTAGGTGAGCTCAAAGCTTGGTGTGCGGTTTCTCGTTCGAATCTGGATTCGAACTAGGGCTTTGGACGTTTTTTTAGTGAAGTTAACATTACTAAAATAAAGGAAATGGTGCCTGAAAATCATCGTTTAAGCAAGAAAGAGTTAGTGACTAAAGTTTTTTTGCTACACAAATCAATTCGTAAAATTTTATGTGATTTTTGGGCATGAAACGCATTGCCGCTCGACTGGTTCCCAAAGACAAGTATTTTCTTCAAAAACTCAATCGTGTAAAGGCTGCTGAAGATACATTAGAACGATTCAATTCCGACCACACATTCATAAAACGCATTGAAACTGGTGATGAGACAGAAGTTTACGAGTTTGATATGTATACCAGTCAACAAACTTTGGGATGGCGCATTCCAACTGAACCAAAACAAAAAAAAATCCCTTCGAAGCCGATCAAAAGTCAAGGTAATGTTGACTGTTATCTTTGATTTTCGCGGTGTTCTGCACTCAGCATTCTTGCCAAACGATAAATAAACGATATTATCTGAGTGTTTTGCGGCGGTTGAGAGAGCAAATAGGTCGAAAAGGCCAGATTTGTGAAAATAACACTTTTGGATTTTGCACCACGACATCGAACTATGGCACAAGGCTATCATTGAAACGAATTTCTGGCCAAAAACTCAACAAACATCATCAAACAACCGCCGATTTCCCCTGATATGGCTCCAGCCGTCTTTTTTCTCTTTCTGAAACTGAAATTATGACATCGAAGCACCCGTTTTCAATCGATAGAAAACATATAAGCGAATTTGCACCGAGAACTGAGGTCGATACCAAAAATTACGTTTAAAAAATGGTTTTTTTTTTGTTTTGAATTACTCGTTGAAATAAGTGTACCATTTAGAAAGGGGTGTACTTTGAAGTGTATAAAATAAACTTGGATGAGCAACAAACATTTTTTGTTTTATTGATCAGTTCCCGGAACTTTTTTGACAGAATCTATAATAC
Source organism: Nemotelus nigrinus (assembly GCA_947369275.1). Taxonomy (NCBI): domain Eukaryota; kingdom Metazoa; phylum Arthropoda; class Insecta; order Diptera; family Stratiomyidae; genus Nemotelus; species Nemotelus nigrinus. Next base: position 157,557,721 of record OX376373.1, read on the forward strand.
ATGACGTTGATTGCTATAATATTTGGCTTTGCAAGCTATAATACATAGCATCCACACCTACAAATTTTCCGCTATGCATTATGGTATTCGTTTACCTGGGTAGCAATCTATAGAGTGACGCCAACGAAACTGAAGAAATCAAGCGATGGATACAACTAGCAAATGAGACATTCTTCTCGGTCCTCCCCATTATGAAATCGAAATATGTGCACAGAAAGTCTATGCTCTGCGTTTATAAAACTATCACGGAGAGAAAAGTGTAAAGAAATTATACAAAATTTGCAATTAATTTAATTGCAATGGTAGTAATTTTTTACTCTATTATCTTTGTAATCAATTGCACTACACATTTTACTACTTTGTTGTGAATTATATATATATATATATATATATATATATATATATATATATATATATATATATATATATATATATATATATATATATATATATATATATATATATATATATATGAATGTCTTTACTACAGCGCAATGAACATGAGTGAGTTGTAGTATGTAATAGAATTAACTATTATTTGCAGGAAAATAGTAAATTTTCATCAAATTTGTAATAAAATTCATGTTTTCATATGGAATTTTCGGAACAGTAAATTATATTATCCACTCTAGTAAAAATCACTGTCGAAATTTCTCTCCGTGATCAAAAGACCTGTGCTGTGCTATGGCTGCGAAAAAATGATCGACACCTTCGAACGGAAAGTTCTACGGCGGATTTTTGGGGCTGTTCGCGACCGAGATTGGTGGCGCAACCGGTACAACAATGAGTTGTACGAACTGTACTATGAGCTGGAAGTCTCTAAAATTGTCAAATTACAACGGATACAGTGGACTGGGCACGTGCAACGCATGAACAACGATCGCATGCCTAAACGTGTCATGAACGCAAGATGAGTCGACGGAGCGAGGCCAAGAGGAAGGCCAAGAGCTCGTTGGGAGAGCTCAGTGTATGCGGACGCCGAGCAACTATTGGGGAGACAATTGGAAGAGATCGATCCAGGCGGCCAAGGCCCGACGTCGGGCTGTTGTGCCACGTTGATGATTATGGTATCGGGTGCTATAGTTAACCACAATCCTAAAATCAACTAGTTTATAAATTATAGTCATTAGTGTTTTCCCAAAGCCGTCATGCTATTAATGCACCAACATAATTCGTCCTATAAAAAATATTCACTCATCAATCAATCGTTTTTGGGCACATATTAAGCGCGCTAGTTTTAATGAAGCTAATATTTAAATAGGGTTGTAAAGCTCAAAATATCTCTTGATTTATCGTTGTTTATTGAATCTGGGGCTGAAAAAAACCTATGTTTATTCGCCAATGTTTCGATTAGTGTAGCCAATGAACCTTTAGGTAAACATATCAGGTTTTAAATTTGCTTTTCAATTTCTGACCATAATGCTGTCAATTAGAAGAGATGAAAGTCGAAATTCAAGGTTCTTTTTGAGAATCATATCACATTAACTATACTTTTTAAAAATATTCAACTATTTTTGGGTGCATTTATCTACCGCAACCATAACGGTATATTTACTTAAATTTTTGCAAAGATTTTGTCAAATCAAAGCTCAAAACTCAGTACATGTAATTATGAGGTTGGAAATGTAGAATGTATATTTTTCGTCAAGAGGGTTGAAAACCTTCATAAAATTTTCAGTGCGCGATGCAGGAATATGAAAGATTTTTATCCACTAAAAAACAAAATCAACTAGCCACATCAGCGAGTTCATCTTCGGTTCCTCCGCGCAACAACTACTTACCAGATATTTTATTCTTTGCCATTTTTTCAATTGCAGCATCAAAGTTGCAAATATTAAGATGTTCCTCATACCGTCATCTTCACTTTTGTGACAAGCATTGCAAAGCTGACCGCGAGGAAAAATGTTTCTCATTTTCTTCTGGAGCGGAGGCAGTTGGAAATTCTGTGAAGGTCATCATTACCTTCTTTAGCACAGTATTTGTAGAACATTGTCCTGACTTTCCCCATTCTATGAAAGTATTTCCAAGCAGTTCTGCAGCTATCAGGAGGATAAACGATTTGAAGGTTCTATCTATCCATGCTAGCTGTAGCTGGAGGTTTGCCAACACATTAAAAAAAACACTTAAGCTCACACCACTAAAATGTCCACCCTAGTGAGCATTTTAGGGTATTTAAGGGTTGAATATAATTGGCGTTGGGGGAGACTTGGACCTATTCCGTATAAATATCAATGCATCCTTAATATTCAAAGAAATGATGTTTTAAACAAAGCTCATGTATTCCAGGAAAATAAAATAATTTGACACCTGTCTTGCCAGGTAAGTTAGTAAGAGGAGCATTTGGCAATACCAGTTTCTAGCTCGAATGCTGGGCTATAGATAGACACATGTACAATAGAAGACGATTTAAGGATACAATAAAACTGTTAAATTTTATTTTTTTCTTAAATCAACAAAATATACTAGCTACAATATAATTGCAATTTAGTACATTTTTTCAAGACAATTCAAAGTTTTTGGCCACAATGACAAGTTATAAATCCAACAAACGGCTTTATTTTATTTTAAATTTATGCGAAACTAAAGTATTCATTTCACGCGAGGGTTTTGAAAACTAAGCCCACAGAAATGAAAAATATGACAATCTGTTTTTGGCGCTCAGTGTGGGCAATAGTCAAAATCATAATTTTATTGGTAATTCAGCAAGTACTTTAAAAATGTCCTAAAAATCGTATGTATGAAGAGTTTATTTATTTCCTTTTGCATGATTTTTGTTCATTTTGCGAGAGTGGAGAGAGAGGGGAGTGTTGAAGGTTAGATTACGTAGCTGACAAGCTCGAATTTATTGTGCATTTAACTGTCATTTGCTACAGTATTTGAGAACAAATAAAAAGTTCTGGTATTAGAAAAATTGTAAGTTTTGCAGGTGGGAATTCAAGCACTTATGGTGACATCGACCAATAAGAATAGCTGTCCTAAATTATTTGTTCATTCATTTAGCATATTTTAACTGGTTTTAACAGAAAACCGTGAATGTTTTAAGAAAAATCCAAACTTAAGATGAATTTGATGTTTTCTCTGCACAGTTAAATTAATATTTTAAATATTTTTCTCGCAAAGCTCTTCTCCAAATTATCTGTGTTTTTACCACCCAAAGTTTGTGTTCTTCTTGCGATTCGATTATCATACTAAACTGAAATATTTATCTTTGTTGCAAACAGGTCTGATAGAAGTTATTTGAAACTGTAGGCAACCCTGTGGTAGTGGTGCCATTTTGAAAAAATGCTAGTAAATAAATAAAAGCCATTTATCTTACAAGTTCCGATAAGGTTATCCGACTTAAACGAAATCCACACAGTAAAAGGAGCTTGGCGTAAGCCAAGTTTAATACAATTTTTGTTTAAAATTACGATAGGGTGGCAAACTTTGGTAGTTTTTGTAATAAATTTCATAGAACATGCTTTCAAAATATACGCGATTCCTTCATTTTTCTTCGAAAATCTGTCTTTCTAGCTTTTCCTTTGCGCTAGAGTTTTTTTTTTCTGAATTTGTCAGTTCTGAATTGTTCAGTCGGATAAAAACATGTTGAGTCTTCTAGACTCATGCAAACTGGTAGTAAGGTATTTCTGAGTTAGTATAAATTTTTGGGTTTGCTGTAATATTTCTTCATTTGCTGAATGTTTTTTAGGTCTGCTTTAATTTTCGTACGCCGAGTAAAAATTCTTTATTCTAAGTGTGTATTACTTTTGTTTTATTGTTGATTTTTCGGACATTTTCCTGTGTCACTCAGCATTTTTATGTTTGTTGGAATTTTTTAGTAAGTTAAATTTGAAGTTAAACTCTCAAAACTCTATCAGATTTCAGAATGTTTTTGAAAGCTGTGGTAATTTTCTTCAGCAGCTGATCGCCGTTTTATGCCTCCTGTAGTTTTCGTAGAGTTTTTGAACCCATTAAAAGTTGTTTCTAGATATCTTTTTAATTTCTGTAGTTGGTTCCGTTTTTTTTTTTGTTTTTTTAGTAAGCTCTCAGTCCGCAGTCATCAGTTCTCAGACTTTAATAATTTTCTCAATGAAGTCTGTCTATTGTGAGCCTATATCCCTGTGTCGGTAAACATTTTAGTCTTTTATACTTTTTCTGCACTTAATGAGATCTTTCTTCTTGTTTCTCCGTCTCATTGTACTGCTCCTTGACGAAGATTAGACAGCATTATGCATTATGCCAGTTTTCATTTTCAAAGCAGCCGCTCGATTCACACAAATGTACATCAAAACCACTTACGCATATTCTACAGCCAAAACAATCGTCTTCTTCCTGCTGTTTTCTACTGCAATGGTAGAATTTAGGAGTTGGTTGTGGTGGTTGTTGTCAAGTGAGATACAATTGTTTGTTTTGGATGGTTTATTTTTCTGCTAATTTGGGATTTTCTGAGCCTCTCGCAGAATAAATGTATTCGGTTTAGGCTAAATGTTTTTGAGTTGACTGTTTTTTTTATGTCTGTTTTGTTTTAAGTCGATGGCTTAACTCGATATTTATTCCCCTTTAATGAAATACAACTGAGTTGATTGTAATGTTTGCATTTGCTTTTAAAGGTAATTTTCTAGTAATATTTCTGAATTTTTCCAGAATGAACAGACAGACAGTTTCACTCTGAGTCTTCTCTTTTTTCTGTATGAGCTTAGATTTTTAGAAATTTATATATTTTTTATGCTTCACACATCATTTTGTTTTGGCGAGCTGCTGGTTTTTCAGGACTTTCGTTTATATTTTCTCAATACAGCTATAATTTTACTCACATCTTTATCTTCCCTCATTTCCTTTTTGCAAAGCTGTCTGATTTTTTTCCAGTTTGCTATAATATGTAATAGGCTGCTATTTGATAGATTGATTTTCGAAAAAAATAGTATTAAAATCGTTTAGCCGAAATTTTCTTTTTTTCTGTCATTCATATGTATATCAGCAAAAAAAGTGAGGGGGATAATCACTGGAATCCGTTATCCGATCGAACTGAAATTTTCAGAGGATATAAATGTACATAAGGACTAGTGCAGTGACTTATTAAAATTAAGATATCTTCAACTTTTTGGCGGCCGGGGAATTGAAGTTAATTTTCAGATTCTCGCATATTTCTTTGTAAAGTACATATTCTTTAAAAGTAAGTATTGGAAATAAATACTTATTATGTTGAATGCTTGCACATGATAAAGAGCTGGAAATTATGAATAGAGAATAAAAGTAGGCAAGAGTTTTTTTTTTAAATTTGATTTGTCATCACCTCTGACAGAAACATTGAATTATTGCGAAATTTGCGGAGTATATTGACGTTGACTAAAGCTATACACACATTGACGTTTAAGATTGTGCAACGCACTCTGTAGCTACGGGAAACATGTGAAAAGAAATCTTTGAAATCACTGACACTATTAAAAATATTTTGCTTTTTGGAAAGAAATTCAAATTATTGATATATTTTAACCTTTTTTCACTATGTCAAATTGAAATTTATAAAATTCTGCGCTGCACAAGTCCGGAAACCCATCACTCACTATGTACTAAGACCAGGTCTAATAGAAGCGATTTTGAAACGCGGGAAGCTCTGTGGCGGTGGTACCATCTTAGAAAATCATCGAAAAAAAACTAGTTTTTGACTCATAACTTCCGATTCTGCCAATAGATTTTAAAGGAATTCTTATAAAAGCTGGATCTTGTTTTAAGCTGAAGTGAAAAATTAGGATAGAGCTGTAATTTTTGATGGTAATTTTTCTTTCACAAATCTTCCAAATTTGCTTAGAAAAATAAAGCTTTTTCCCCGATAAATTCCGATGCTGTCATAAAATCAAAACGAAATTCATGTAATAAATGGACCTTATTGTAGGCCAAATTCCGTAGGAATTTCATTATAAAATTTTGAAAGGACTGCCAGCTATGGTATCTTATTCAATTTTTTCACATTTCTGACGGTTTAATTAAATTTTCAAAAATGAATGATCCTGCAATGACAGTTAACAAAAAATATTTAGTGCTCGCAATTGGAAAATTTGTTCGGGTAGTAGTCCTAAAATTCTTTTCACTGCTATAACTTCCAGCGCAGTCACTAATCAAAACGAAATTCACACGGTGGTTTTAGCTTTACGTGAATCAAATTTGGTATGCTGCTGGCTGTAATGCTAGCACAGGGCTGCCAGCAGCAGATTTTTTTGTTACCATTGCATCAACAGATGCTTGCATTATTTTTTCATATGAAAAGCATTGGCAATAAAAATAAAGAACCTATGTTTGAATTTTCCGAGTTTCGAAAATTTTTTGAATAACAACCAAAAACATCGCTTTATCGTTGAAACTGTTTATGAAATCCTCAGATGAAAACGAAATTCAAAGGATAAGTTGATTTCAGCATGAACTTGCTGTGGTAGACTTGTGTTGGAAGTGTTGGCAGCACTGAACATTTTTATCGTATATGCTATAAGAGATGCTGTCATAAATGTTTATATGATGAGCATGCTATAATGAAAATAAGTAACAAGGGTTTCACTTTTCAAAATTTTGGGATTCATACGAATGGTGCCATGGAAATATTTCTACACTTTGAGATTTGATGCAGTTATCAGATCAAAGTCATACCTGACGTTCAATAATCATTTTTTAATCGCGCACAGACAATTTCTTCGAAAATGTGTTTACTAGCGGTTCTGATTTGCAAGAGTTTTTTTTTATTAGTTTATTTTATTATTTTGCTTTGATTCGCCTTATTTTTTTTATTTAACTTACTCATTCTATTTTCTCCTGGGCTAATATTTTTGTTAATGCTGAATGCTATGTTTGTAAATTCGCTCGAAGCTTTGAGCTGGGTCTGATAGTTTACAAATTTCCAGAAATTTTCGCATATTGCGTCCACAATATTGATGGAAACCTTTGAAGTATGCTTTCTCTTACAAAAACAACATGAATTTTTTGTAGTCGATACAGTAGTTCATATTTTATCAGATTTCTTCACTGTACTGCAGCTTGTCTGAAGTATGCTTAATCAGAAGCTATTATCTTTAATATACATTATATTTTTGTTTTTATGAAACTGATGCAATTTGTTTACTCTTTGACGCATTCTTTAACCTGTTGTATTTTTTTTTGGTACTCGTTCAGGTTTTCTTAATATTGGTATATTTATTTCAATTCATAGAGAATATTTTTTAAAAAACACTCTTCTTTTGCAATTTTTGCCTTTCCAGCGTTGATTTTTGGTTTACATTAGTTTTCACTAGTCTAGTGTATATTTGTTTGGATTTTCGTAAAGTCGTTTGAACCTACTATCGGTTTCGCAACTTAAATAACATTTTTGAGTATTTTTTTTTTATAGGTTATTAAATTTGTTGTATTATTGCTCAATGATTGTTACAAAATTGCAGTATTATTTCTTCCTTATCATTTCTCATATGTAGTTTTCAAAAATTAGATGTTTTTATTTTGAAGCTACTATGGGTTTTAATGTTTTTTGTGACTGAGATTTTTGAAAATTTTTAGTTGGACGACTAACTTATTTTCGACTAGTTAATTTTCTTGTTAAGTATTTGCTAATTTATCACAATGAATCTGAATTTTAAATTTGATGAATCGGCTGTTTTCAAAGAAGATGCTGCTTTTTTTTACCTTATTGTATTTATTTGTCTCCTACAAATAAACCACCAAAATTGATCGCAAGCTACCGAAAAGATCTCTCAGTCTTCTAAAATAAGTTTTTTTTTAAAACACCTGCAGCTTAATAGACCGGGAGCCAGCGACATATTGGCGACTCATTTCATCGTCGATCAAAGTATGTAATTATCCTCAATAAGGTCTAGTTAGTAACGAAAATCGAACACTTACAACCAGTTAGCGGGACAACGTTTTCTGAGAGCATCAACAATATATAGTAAACAATAGAAAAAAAACCTCATGGAGAAGTTGTCAATTGACATCAGACATAGTCGAAAAACGACCACTTTCATTTGTTTGGCGGGACAATCAACCACTTACAAGCGCGCAAACGTGCAAAAAAATTTCAAAATTTTTCTTATTTCATCGTTGCTCAAATTGGAAATGGTTACAGAGGATCATGTTGCACATGTAAAGATACTGTGCTTACAGTCGATTCGCGGGACAAACCTACTTTAGGCGATCATCAAAGTTGCCGCTGCAGGAGTCACTCACTTGCAGTTTGAACATTCAAATGTGCGCACGTGCTGTTAAATATATTTGGATAGTCTCACATGGCTTGTCGTGTCCATTACATGAGGAATCTGACACAAAAATCATTTTTCGCGTGTGTAAAATCAAGGACAAATCTAACATCGTCATTCGATGTCAGATACCGATATTTTGGTTATAATGCTCGGTAACATGCAACGCGTCTGCGAGAACGTTAAAATCTGGTTTCACGTTGGCGTAAAAGAATAATGAAAGGTTCATCAACGTAACCGAAATGTACGCGAAATTAGGTCCAGAGTTGTGTTCGGCACTTCCAGCGTTTCATGCCTTCACAGGATGCGACTTTAATCCTGCTTTGTACAGAAAAGGGAAAGTGAAACCATTAAATATTTTGCGGAGCAGCGAAGAGTACTTGAGAGCTTTTTCAGATATGTCAAAGTACCCCGATTGCGACTTTGCGGCGATATTGTCGATTGTAGAGAAATATGTTTGTCATTTGTACGATAGGAAAAAACAACGGAAGTTAATAAGGTGCGAGTAGAAACGTTTTTAAAAGCCTACAAATGCAAAGAAAACGAGCAAACACTCAACATCAATGCTAGAAACTTCAATGGATCGAGCCTTCCTCCATGCAAATCGGAAATCGTTGAGCATATCCTAAGGTCCGCTTATATCGATAAAATGTGGAGCAACTTCTATGCGATGATAAGAGTTTTTTTACGTACTGTTTATTACATGTTGTCAACGCTTCTGACAACAAAAGGTCTCGAGGTGCGATGTAAGTGGTCAGTTTCTGTGATAAGCACAAACAAATTGAAGACCCTGATATACTTTCATTGACGATGAAATCGGCATATTTTTACTGTCGCTGGCTCCCGGATTATAATGTTTGCAGTATTTTTCTAAAATTTCAGTTTTCAGCGTATTTTATTCTTCTCTTAGTTTTTGTGATAATCCTGGTTCCATGCAAATTTTTTTTTAGATACATTTGTAGTTTTTTGGTGCGTTGAATTTTCAAAGTCAAGCACCTCATTTAAAGTTTGCTTAGTTTCATAGAGCCTATTGTATTTTTTCTGAGACTTCTTTGTTTTTCCTGAATTATCTGTACGTTTCATCAGCTTGTATTTAATTTTTAATGTAGACTGTAAATTTCTCGCTTTATTGCAATTCTGGGGGCTTGTTTTAATTTTTGGGGATCGTTTCAGAAATGTTCAGAATTGTCTTGGAAATATTGTATTTTTTTGAGTAACTCTGCAAAAAAAAATCTTTAAATTCAATTTGTCTAATTGTTATAAATTTCTTTGATTTTGCTTTTTATATTTTTTGACTCACCCAGTTGAATGGTATTGTTCTGAATAAGCTATAATTTTTCGGACTTTTCTATCTCTTGCCTCACTTGTTTCATATTTTCTAAGCATTGAATATTTTTTGATGAATCTACCTTTCGAATGGCATAGACATCCTTAAAACACTTTTCGTTTGTCGTTATCTTTTACCATTCTCGAAAGCACCGAAGTAGTTTTATGTAATATTATGCAACATCTGAGCACATGAAAAAAGTATTAAAAACGGCAAAAAATTCAACCCTTACTTTATGGGCATAACACCATAACGTCGGAAAGTCATAATTTTCTCACCGTGTGATTTAGCCGTGAGTGCACAGGAGCAGAAAATACCATTGACATTGCTTACTTTGATGCAATCCGCATGTCATGCAATTATTATCCCTGCGGAATTTTAGTACAAATTCAATGTTTAATGTAGCATGGTTTGAAATATATTTCATGAGCACTCGTTCCAACGCCAAGAATCACATACGTAATCTCGTTGAAAGCACACGTCCTGGATTACAGCAATCATAATATGGATGATGATGATGATGATGGCAATGAGAGTACTGGATATGATTCCGTTGACAGTGATGGCAATGATGATTTTGTAGCTGTTACTCGTGCAATAACGAGGCTTATGGAATGTTATAACATCAATAACGAAACCGACGAAGATGATGATACTTAAAATATAGTGCAGGTATTTTTTTTAAATTTAACATGATGTACTCGTGCTACCTTGTTGGGTGAATTTTGTATGCTCACCTGGTATGCTGTAGGCAGGAAAAAGAGTATCCTGGAGAGAGGAACAGAGAGAAGAAGAGAAAAACGAAGAGGTTATCTGAACGGAATCCAAGCGGAAAACAGGTGAAGGACGTCAATATGATTCACTAGCAGGGTAAATTCCCCAAGGGATTTAATATATTCCGCAATATCCAATTTATAATCCACCTCCTAAACGCTGCAATCGCAAGAACATGTACAATTCGAAATCATCAGAACGACCAGGATCCTGACAGGATGATTCTAGGAAATCGATTTGCTCCAAGGGCAATTGTTTGATAGTTGTTAGATAATATGGTGAATGCATGTTTGTGCCTAAAGCTTAGTACTGTTTTCGATTTCACGTGAAATTCTCATACGAAATTTACCGTGAAATGTGTTTCGGCGAAAATTTAGCTTGAAAATAAGCAAGTGTTGTTCTCAGTTCTGAGCGCGAAAAATTGCTTAGAAGATGTTTTCGCTTTGAAAATGCAGATGGCATTTCACGCCAACTTAGTATGTGCAGTTCATTCTTTCGAGCTAAACAGTGACATTTGGTGTTTCAATTTGAAAATTGAATTGGGCAAATGTCTTTCCAATAAAAAAATCGTCTCTGCTTTTCTCCATTGTCAAAATTGTCGTTCGAAAGAATGACCAGACAATGGAGACATGTTAAAATTTAGCTTCACGATTTACTCAGTACCAGCCTAAAGCTAAGAATCTAGTGCATTGAGAATTTAGCTAAAGGGCTTAATTAGAGTGAGTTAATAGCTAAAGAGTAGCGGGGAATGGCTGCAAGCGGTAAACTTCAAATCGAACGGTAAGACGATCATTCGGAAGGGAGATTTATTGTTTGTTAGATGGAACGATTGAAATAATGTATATACTTAGTTGATGTGGTGTGCGTATGCGCAGAATTTGAATTTTAGGACGTTATTGATTGATTCATTGGCAAAAGAAAGCAATTGATTTTAGATTTTTTAATAAAAACGTTGTATCTACATAAATAAATATAGTGGCTTTAGTTAAATTTCTTTTATTTGAAAGCTCTTTTTCTAATATAGCTTACAGTCATCGTTTGATGGCAGTGAGGCGGCGTTTCCAATGATGGAGTGAGCTTTCGCCGAATCTCAGAGTAGAGCTGGCCTGTTCCCAATGATAGATTTTCGAAATTCGAAAATTGTGATGACATTTTGTGCTTTGAAAACTCAAAGCTGTAGCACTCATTGCTAGTTTGGGGGCATTTTATGAAAAACTAATATAATCGGATTTTTTTCTAGATTTCTTGAAAACAAACGATTAAATCGATCAAATTACCTAGTAATTTGTATAACATCTATAATAATTTTTAATACATACACATATGTTATGTAAATAATAAATTTAGATGTTATGTAAATTAATAATTTGAATGTTCGCTTGGAGTTTAAAAACGATAAATTCACTTTTAGAACTAGGCCGTTTTTCCAATGCTGGCTTGAAGTGTAATGTATCTGCGTACGCATTAGCTATCATGAACTAAAGTTACCCTTTTTAGATTTCTTTACTTGTTGATCGTTCGATATCGACTGAACTTATCCTGCGAGATTTTGTATCAGGAATTTCTGTAGGAATAAAATGAGTGGACAGTAATCGGTGCTGCCATTCTTTATTAATTCGAAGCAATGATTTTGGGACAGGTTTGGGTGAAGGTTGTTATATATTTATTAGCGGTCAAAAACAACACGACGGAATGACGGTTATACAGCAACTAACTTTATTAAACTCTAAGCATATATACAATGTAACAATTATAAATGTTGTAATTCAAAAGTATTAGTGAGAAATTATTTACAGAACTAGTTTTTAATACAGGAGTTTTACAGCAAGTTAAATTCATATGTATGTGTAAGAGTTCCAGATTAAATTAAATTCATTTTTAAAAGAATACATATATATCATTATCCACCCTTTAATTTCGGAAATCCTCGGACTGGAATCGGACTACAGGTGTACGGCTTCGATTACTTCTACGGAGCTCGATCCCTGCTGACATCTGATCATGAGCCTTGTTGAAGCTGGCTCTACGTTGAGATTCAAGTTGAGGCTCTTGTGATGGATATACTGGAATAATCGGTTTTGGAGACATATACCCTTCTCCAATTGATGATGGTTCTAACTCACTCTTAGCTCGAAATTTAAGCTGATTTTGGTGACGCTTAAAATAACCCACACTGCTTTTTACGATATAGACCATTTTTCCCAGACGTTTATGGATTTTCCCTTTCAACCACTTAGGCCCACGAGCATAGTTCTGGAAGTACACAGGCTGGTTAGTTACAAACTTTGTCTTACCACAAAATGTTTTCTTCTCTGCGCTTTGAGCAATCTGTGTCAACAAAGTTCTGAAAGGGCGTCCATGAAATAATTCTGCAGGAGTTATACCCTTTGAGTTGGGTATTGTGCGATATGTAGTTAGATACTTATTGACTGCTGACTTAAGGCTTGTACCTTCTTCGAGGTTCTTTTGTACGGATACTTTGAATGTACGTACAAAACGTTCTGCTAGCCCATTGGAAGCAGGATAAAAAGGGGCTGCTGTAACATGTTTGATTCCATTTTGGCTGCAAAATTCTTTAAAGACTCGTGATGTTAACTGCGGCCCGTTATCACTTACCAGCGTTTCTGGTAAACCTTCCAATGCGAATAAACTGGATAACGCTTCAACAGTATGTTCGGTTGTTGTACTTTTCAACTGTTGTATGAATGGAAATTTAGAGTAAGCATCCACACATATGAGCCACATATAATCACAAAATGGTCCCGCAAAGTCAATGTGAACTCTTTCCCAAGGTTTATTTACTTCAGGCCAACTATTAAATTCTTGTACAGGCCTCGAACCTACCACTTTACATATTTCACATTCATTGGCAAGTTTTTCGATATCACTGTCAATATTTTCCCACCAGCAATGATTACGGGCTAGCTTCTTCATTTTTACAATTCCCCAATGGCCTTCATGAAGAAGCTTCAAGATATTCTCTCTGAGGGAGACGGGAATAACGACGCGAGTAGTGTCAGCCTGCAAACACAATAATCCGTCCGCATACACCAAAGAATGCCTGCGATTAAAATATGAGGTAATTTGCTTATTCTCCGCCTTTAGTTTTTCTGGCCATCCATTTTGAACTAGCTGGATGACTTCCTGAAGGATTCGATCTTCTGCTGTATGTTTTCTAATAACATCGGCGTTGATGGGTGTACAGATTATGTCAACATTTAAGCAGGTTTCTTCATCAAATTGTTTATCAGATGACAAAGGCAAACGAGATAAAGCATCAGCGTTTCCGTGCTCTGCTGTAGGTCGATACTTAATTTCGAAGTTGTAAGCCATCAATATCATGGCCCACCTTTGAATTCGCTGCGTAGCCATTGTTGGTAAATGTTTATCTGGACTGAAAATGCTGACTAATGGTTTGTGATCGGTTATTAAGATAAACTTCCGACCATAAAGATATTGGTGAAAACGTTGAACTCCAAATATAATTGCAAGTCCTTCTTTCTCGATCTGACTGTAGTTTAATTGATGACGACTAAGGGTTTTTGAAGCGAACGCAATTGGCTTTTCTCTTCCATTAGAATCCAGATGTGAAATAACTGCTCCAATACCATATGATGAAGCATCGGTAGCGAGTACGACAGTTAAATGTTCTTGAAAATGTGCTAATGTTGTTGCTTTAACGATGCAACTTTTCAACTTTTTGAACGCATGCTCTTGTTGAGGTCCCCACTTGAATGGAATGTTTTTCCGGCGAAGCCAATTAAGTGGTGCTGCTACTTCAGAGAAATTCGGAATAAAATTATAGTAATAATTAACTTTACCAATGAAAGCTTCAACCTCCTTCACATTTTTTGGCTGGCGTAACTTGCTCACAGCTTCAACTCCAGATTTATCCGGCTGAACACCTTTTGCACTGATTTGACGTCCTAAATAATTTATCGATTTTTGCAAAAATGCACACTTTTCCTTTTCGCACCTAATGCCGGCCATTTGTAATAGTTTCAAAACTTTTTCTAATCTATATAAATGCTCTTCTACTGATTCCCCACAAATAATTATATCGTCTAAATAATTTGCACAACCTTCGACACCTTGTATTAGTTGTTCCACATATTTTTGAAAAATTGCTGGTGCACTAGCAATGCCATACGGTAAACGTTGGTACTGAAAAAGCCCTAATGGAGTGTTTATGACCAGGATTTTTTTTGCATTTTCATCAAGCTTCATTTGTAAATATGCGTCTTTGAGATCTAATTTAGAGAAATATTTACCGAACCGCACAGTATATAATAAACTTTCTCGTGTTGGCAAAGGGAATTGTTCAACTTCAATTTGTTTATTCACTGACACTTTGAAATCGCCGCAAATTCGAACTGAACCGTCAGGCTTTCTAACTAAAACAATAGGCGCAGCCCAGTCACTGAACTTTATTGGTTTTAATATACCAGCGCTCACTAGTCTATCAACTTCAGCTTTGAATTCTGACATTTGTGCAAACGGAATCGGGTGACTTTTAAAAAATTTCGGCGTAGAATCCGCTTTTAAACAAATATTTGCTTCAAAGTTTTTAATAGTCCCTAACGCAGGATCAAACACTTCCTTATATTTTCCTAACAAATGGTCAATGTCTCTAAGCTCAGTTTCGGTAACACAACACACTTGCTGAATTTGAAATCCAAACGCTTGCAATAAATCAGCTCCAAACAGGTTATGACCTCCATAAATACATGCCACAACGAGTCGACTGTTTTTTACTTTTTCCCCACATTCAATTTGCGTAGTAAACTCACCAAGAGTTTTTATCTTGGCTTTACCGAACCCAAATAACTCTCGAGAGCAAGTGCGAAGAATTGGTCTGCCTAATTTTTCAAAAGTTTCCATATTGATAATAGAAACTGATGCTCCCGAATCGACTTGAAATCGGACTACTTTTTCCATTATTTTTAAATTGATGAATGTTTTATTTTTCTCTTGTTTAATTTCTCCTGTAAAATTGAGCACCGTTTCAATTGTATCAACTCGTTCCTTATCTCTCTTGCCGCCATACCCATGCCGTTTTGTATTAGTCTTGAATTTTCCACATAAAAGTACGTTTGGAGTTGAATGTGCAGATGGAGGTAACTGAGCTGAGCGTATTAATGTCATGGAAAATTACTCTTGCCCATTTACTAATTTCCAGTATTTTTGGTGAGCAAAAAGCACACTACGTCACTTTGAATCCAACATTCAGCTGACAATGGCGCTTAAATGATGCGAATTACTTTGGATGAAAAAAAATTAAACCATGCCCAGATT
The DNA here is from genome assembly GCA_947369275.1 of Nemotelus nigrinus. Taxonomy (NCBI): domain Eukaryota; kingdom Metazoa; phylum Arthropoda; class Insecta; order Diptera; family Stratiomyidae; genus Nemotelus; species Nemotelus nigrinus. The sequence goes on from OX376373.1 coordinate 157,573,327, forward strand.
ACTTGGCTGGAATGCACATGACACCATGGCCAACGACTTTATTACAATTCGATCAAGAAAGGCCGAATCATTTACCATTTAGGTATGTGCAATGTGCTGTAGTTTGCAAGGAATACTTTAGCAGATTTTCAAATTATCATTGATGCTGAACATTTAGTAGGTCTGTAGCAGATAGATTTGATTTTCTTCGAAAGGCACGTAATAATATATGTTTATGGTATGTACTTGTATGATATATAAAAGTAATAAAAATTCTAATATGGGATAATCATGTATAACAATTTTTTTGAATCGATGTGTTATTGATTGTGCTATATAAAGGCAAACTATTCTCATTTATTCCGTGAATTTAATTTTCAGCAGCATCATTGTCTTTATCAAGGACTATATTGCTTCACCTTTAAATATCAAAAACTATGGTAACGTTAATAAAACGTAATAATTACAATATTTCACTCGAAATTTTGATGAGGCATTTTATTCTTGAACCCCAGGAGAAAAAAGGCAAATCGAAATCGCATACGCCTTTGGTTTGTCCATTTTCCGGCAATGCCTACTCCAACCTCACAACTTTGAACACATGAAATCATTCGAATTTGAATTTCGAAGGTACAACGACATCTGTCGTAACACATATTTGAATTTAATTTTCAATAACTATTTTTATCACAGATGGGTTATGAATTTGTTTCTTTATTGATTTCAATGCACAAATCATTCATCCAACTGTATTTTCTATGACATTATCTATTTTTTAACGCGGAAAACAACACTTTACACTTCATTTTAAACAGAGCTTTCAGCAACTCCTTCTATTGAAAAGTAGTGAATTTAAAAATTCGAAAATGTCCGAAAAGCTTCACGCTGTAGTTGAAATAGGTCCCACTCTAGAGTTCAACCACAGATTTTAGAGATTGATTAGAGAGAGAGGAAGATATGTGAAAGTGCATGAGAGCAAAAGTGTACGCAAACACATTTCACTCCAAGCCAGCATTGGAAACGCGGCATGAAGCTCTGACTTGATTGCAAAGTTTTGCATTGAGGTTCTGTATTTACATTTGATTAACTGTTAAGAATATTTTTGTAGTATTTGTAGTATTTCTATAATAGTGCTTTATTTAAATATGAAAGAGCAGAAAAAGTAAAGCGAAAATATAAATAACTTAAGAGATTTCATTTCAGTATTAGTCAGGGATTTATTTAAGGAAATACTGAGGAGGAACGGGCAACTTTTTTTTGGGCTAACGAAAAAAAAAATTCCAAAAATAGTTTTCAAGGAAACGAAGCAATTTAGTTAGAATTAAAAAAATAATTAAAATAAAAAAATCAGCCAGTGATAAATATTAATTTTAAATCATTATAAAAAAGGCCCGAAAATTGGATGAATTGGCTAAAGCAAATATTCTGAATATATTTGAAACATTGCTGATAAATGCATTTGATTTCGGAAGATAGTTTTTTTTCCCGAAAGTGCTAAAAAAAAGTGGTATCTTCCTGACAAAAAGCGCGAATCGATTTTCGCAATGGTATTTGGAACATATTTCTTTTGCAAGAAAAACTATTAAAGCTAGCAAAAGCCCAATAGCAATGGTGGTAATAAAAAAAGAAATAAAGGAAAAGTTTATTTTTACTTCTTATTTTTGAATATTATTGGAAAAAATGCAAATAGAAAAATAGAAAATGTCTTCAGCGACATATCTTATGATCGATTGAAAGCCTTATTGAATTTGATGAGAATAAATACAGAATTTTGCTTGTTTTAGACAAAGCAAAATATCATTTACTGAATTATTACATTTCTGACCCAGATTATTTCTTGGAGCGATGAAACCTACAATTTTTCAAGCTCCTTTAGCTTAGCTCCTTTTTTTTACCTAAACTCAGCTATTTTAATAACTTTTTATATATATTTTCCCAACCTTCTTCAATTTTTCCCCGATTAGTTAACTTTTTTTAAACTCTATTGAATTTTTCGGAAATTGTAGAGCGTACTCATACCCGCTAAAATTTTGCCTTTGTTCGAAAATCTCGGATAGATTTTTAACAGATTAATACTCAATAGAAATCGAAGGATCAGTGCATTTTTGAAAATGTTTCTAAATACATTTAATTATCTGCATTTTTTAAGGACTTATTGATTTTGTTCATCTGCATTTTTCAAGGACTTATTGATTTTTTCTTGGATTTATAGCATCTTTCAAGAATTCTGCAATTTCTTCTTAAAGCGTAGCAAACTTTTGCAACTCAATTTTGACTGCTAGAACTCAGTCCAGGTTCTTTGAATTCGGTCTGAATTTCCTCAGATCTTCAAATAATCTACTACTATCCTAGACTTAATTCGTCCTCAGCTTTAGTTAAAATTTCGCAAACTTGGCCTGGACTGTTTAAAATAAGCCTTCACTTTTTTAAAAACGACACAAGCTCTTCTGATTTGTCTTACGTTTGTGAAAATGTCTCCTTACTTTTGATATTGTATCTAGGCTCCTGGAGCCTTGAAGTCTTGAAATTTCATCTTTTCAAATTTTTCTTCAGGGTTTCAGATCCTATCTCTTTTTGAAGTTTTTTCTTGTGTTTGGCTTTTGCAAGATTGAACAACACATGTCATATAATCTGAGCAACGTATGTTAGTCAGAAAATTTGCGATGAGAGAATAGAGTTTGTGATCAACAATGGAACAAATTATGCTCGTATTAACTTAGAAAGGTAGCAGATGGTAAACTGTACCAAACCTGTATGGTATCACTTAGAAAAAACTCACAAAATTGCATAGTGCGACTGAATACCCCAATTTTTATTGTCGAATACTCAAGTACTGTATAGACATCGTATCAAAAAGTTTACATTCACCAAATTGAGTCCATCCAAGAGAGATTCTTACGTTTCTGACTCCGCCGTCTTCCGTGGTATGACCCTTAACATCTAACTCCTTAGGAAGGCCTGTTAAATCTTTTACGAATGGATGCCTTAAATCTAGACGTCAACTTTCCTAAATCTTACTTACCGGAAAATTCTGGCAGGCACTATGAACTCAAACTACTTACTAAGCCAAATTAATTTTAATATTAATAACAGGCAGGCGAACTTTTTGTCGATTGCTCAATCTCGGACCAATTATTATTGTTATTAACCAGTCACTGCACTAAGTAGAAGCTTTAATAAAGCTTACTATATGTTTGATTTTCATTTGTCTACAGCATCACTTAAACAAATTCTGCACAAGAATCATTAATTACTGTTATATGTGTTTGTGTACTCTGCATTAAATAAAGAAATTACACGGTGGACTGCTTTGTTGCCCAAATGAAGCGAATGCGAGGGTAGATGAGTTATTTTCGCTTTCCTGTAACTATCACTATTTTTGTAATAGTGGTCATATCCCTTGAAGTGAAGAGAAGTGGTATTACGGAGGGTACGGCGTTCAAATTTTGATAAATTTTCAAGTTTACCAAAAGATGTCAAATATCGAATAGAGGCAGCGTATGTGAGGGTTCGAGAAATCACCTGCTTGTAGGCTTCTATTTACTGCTAGTTTCACGACAGGAACATTTTGAGGCACAAGCTTATCGGAAATAAGTAACTTTTGTTTGACGATCTTCACCACAGAAACTCATTTTTGATGCAAAAGGCTATAACTTCTGTATTCTTTTCATTTTTCTGTCCAACGTAATATTTATTTTTTATCACAACGATGTAGTTAATATGATGGAGATCTTAACTTTTATGGTTCAGGCCTATTTATAGATCTCACGTCTCTGAAATACGAGCATTTGCTCTAAACAGCGACATCGTTTCTTTCTCAGAGCTATAAACTCCAATTTTTTTTAACGAATAAAACTGAAAGTCGACAAAATATGCCTATTTGTGTTGTTGTATATTTTCAAAATACCTTTAATTTTTTTCTTTTCAAATATGTATCTTTTATTTATTTCATTTATCATAATAAACTTTCGATGGTAATTATAAAGAACAGACTTAGAGGATCAATTATTTTTACGCCATTTAATTCCACAATATCCAACCAACAGTTAATGCGTATTTGGTGAAGATATCTATATTTTCTTGAAACATGTAGACAAATGAATTATTACAACAGCTTCGATGCGCCAGACGAAATAAAGTCCGAAATAATCCTATCAGATTGGATAAACGATAAATCACATCAGAGCAAATGAAAATCGACAGAGACTAATGAGGTACACCTGTGGAAATAATTTCAAGTCACATCCCACACCAGCTGCTTCGCTTGTTTTCACCAAACTTTTTCCTAACTTCTTCTTAACACTCCCTTACATTTAATCAATAGATAGCACCAAATCTTAATTAATTCTCAGCGAAACGCTATGCTTCCAATTCAAAAGAAATGCCAGTATGTCCTTTCGATCATCCAAGTCACCTTCTAAAAATATCCTAATGAACGACATACTCAGCTTTTCTTGTTCTCCGGAAATCAATAAAACACACGGCATACAAAAAAATTTCTTAAGTGCTTATTCTGCTCGTTAAGAAAAGTGTTTCCTTGTCCCTCCAACGATTTCCTGCTAGCCTCTCTGCACTGATATAATTCAACACCCACTGCATTGTCCTCTGACAACTCACACTTTACGAAAGACTCTGTAGCATTTGCCCATTTGAATTTTGTTTCTAAAATTCACGGCAAACGACTTTTGATACGCATTGTATCAAAAGTCCTCTACTTGCCCTCTTACGGCACCTTGTTTTCGACAAATCGAAACACAAGCGATGTCGCTTCGAAAAATTCATTTTTTCAAAACTAATTTACCGTATCAACGGTAAATTGTTTATGGCAAATTGCGATGCTGCGGCTGGGCTGTGAGGATGCAGCGCTTGGCTATGGGCAGTCGTTGGATTGTCGCGGTAGCGACGGGTCGGATTGAAATCGTGGCCGTGGGCAGAGGTTCTGACAGGAAGAGATTGAACTAGGCTGATTCACGTTTCGGCGGGCTATCGCTTAATCGATTGCTGGAGTTATGGAGATGATTTGCATCGTCCGGCGGGAACGGGGAATTTGTTGTGAAATATTATTAATATCGACTTGCGTAAATCGTGGAAATAAAAGTGCGTAAGTGCGTTCATCCATATTCGTCGGCATTGGATAGAATATTTTGTTCGGTATGACTAGAAGGTTGCATTGTCGATACGCATTAAAAAGTGCGCATGAAAGTGTTATGCGAATTTCTAAAATACAAATAACTGCGTAACCGGCTGCACTTCACGCAAATTAGAATTGAATTGAAAGCTGATGGAAAACAATATAAAATCTTTAGTGACAATAAGTTAAGATAAATCAAAAGAGAGAAAAAGTGACGACCGCTAGATAAACATGAAAGTGATCGGAGTTTTCTTTTCGACGTGAATGTCGTCATAATCTGAAGAGTGTCCGTTATAACATAGCATGCGGGTTACATATCGTTGTTGCGCGGTCCTAATGAGCTTGCCAAATAAAGTTTTAAGCGAGTAAATAAAAAAAAAAAAAGAGAAAAAACAAAACAAAATCCGAACAGACGGGCATTGGAGTGAACTGCACCTGGCCAATAGTAAAATAGGTGAACGTATTAGTATATCGAGTTGTGTGCACAGTTCACATTTCAAGTGATCTCACAATTGGCGTATAGTAAGGTAATGCTTTTAGAATCATATAGGTCACCATACGCGTTCAACTTGGATATGACAGCAGAATGATCTAGAGCGGTTCGTTTTAGTTGCCATATTTTTTTTGTCGAAACAAGCTTCCTGAGGGATGAGCTAGATATTGTCGTGGAACCGCATGGAATTGTGGTATTAGATCGCGTTCAACATTTAATTAGCGAAAACTGTATGTTCCGAAGACAATAACATTAGAGCATATATATAGCTTGTTTCAAATTATATTCGGAGACTCGGATGAAGAAACATCACTGCTCGGAAGTTTTAATCGCGTGTTTGAATCGGATGGTGTTGATTATATTAGATGACGATTATATTAGGAAGAGAACGACGGAACTTTGAAAGGAGACTAACTAATTATCCCAGTCTGTGTGATTGTTACAACGTGGATCGGAAGTTAAGGCTGTATCCATACATAACTCTGGCATCCGACATAGTATCAGTGGTTTCGGAACAGTAGCAACCGTGCCCAATGGAGGTGGTTACGAGTCGAAAAGAAGAGGAAAAATCGGAAATGCCGGCCGAGTGTCAACAGTCTATCGATCGACGGCAACCATGTTCATATAACCAGAAATAAATCAGGGTAAATTGTGAGACGACGTATGCAGGTACGCGATTGTTGCACGGACTACTTATTTAATCAGATTTCAAAGAATTTATACTGAATCTATATACATGTGTTTCTAATGATTTGCCCCGGCGGGTTTACATATATTCGGATTAATTTTTGGTTCTGTCCGCATGGCATATAACGTACTTTAGTTTTTTATTAGAGCAACTGTCCATTGCCTACTAGATTTAACTCGCAAAGGAACAGTATATCAACATTAGTATGTTAGGTCAGAGTAATTCCTGACTATTGATATTAAAAATGTGGTTAGAATAAATTGATGAGTTTGAAGTTGTTCAGTCAAATTTAAATCATATTGCATACAACAACAAACAATTTAAGCATGACTCATGCATGACAGTTAAGAAACGGTTCGGGCCAGTGTACACAAGTATTTAAGGGCAAGAGAAGAAAGAAGGCTTGATAGTAAAATTAGTTTTTTTGGCCATGTTATTTTTAAAACTATCGTTGCTTGCCGTCTTTGTCAAAGAAACAAAAAAAAAAAAAAAAAAAACCCTTATTATAATGTAAAGTTACAAGCTTAGTTAAGAATGGCCATCGAAATTGTTTATTGTAATATTCTATTTAGAAAAGAAGAAAATACTTAGTAATTTTAATATCTGTATCCTTGTACTGGAGAGACCTTGCTTACTTAATTGGCACCCCTTTCGAAATTGCCTATACATGCAAGGTATAGTAAAGTTTTCCATGGCATTACAATGTATATTCATATTGTACTAGCACATAATAATGCCAATGAGATCTTTCGAAACTGAAACTCATTAAATGAATCACTACCAGAGATATTGATTGTTAATGTTAAGGGGACAACATTTACAAACACGACGACTGACACTGACAACCCACACCAAAACCGAAACATTAACTTGTTTTCTCTTCGTGTCCTATTGAAACCTCTCCAGCAGGTCTGGTATTAGAGAACCGAAGGTTACGAGTATGCATGCGTATGAAGAATAGCATACTCATATTTATCCAAATTTCGAATAATCTCGTTGGGATTTATTTGTATCCAAAGAAAAATAATAAATAACGAAACACTGATCTGTATATTTTGTTAACCGAACCTTGTTTTTGGTGATTTGAATGCTGGCGATGAACGAAAGAAAAATGAAGTATATTTTATAACTAAGGCACTATTTACATTAGTAAGACTACTTATACTTTCTTGATCCTGGATATATTGAATTAATAATGAATATTTGTTAACACCTGATATACCGGCCTTCTTATTGGGCGAAAGCCCGAGAAGTTCTTCTTCTTTTCAGGGTCTGCGCGTGGCCTGGCTGGCCTACAAATAACAATGTAGTTTATTTTTGAATTTTTCTCAGTATTTTCAGCTCTTTAAAGGGAAGGATACTGGCCCAACTAGTAGTTTCCGTGATTTTTTTGTAGATTTTTGAATTTTTGATATGGGGCCAGTATCAGAGGGTGGAGGACCCCAGACCATCGGGGTCAGGGCTCCACTAACATCGGGGGCCCGGGGCTGTCTGCCTCACCCGGGTTCCTTGTAAAGGAGAGGTAGCCTTTTTCCTATTTTCCCGTTTTAGATTTTCAATGTTTTGGCTCCGTGCGTTGTCACGAGCACTGGGTCTGCTTAGTCAGCCCATGTTGCAGAGCCTGGGTGGTTTCCTGTACGGAACGATGCCCCCTTTTTGGTCCCTGGATATGTTTTCATATCAGTTTGCGGCTACGAAATTCATGACGGATGAATACTACGTAGCATCCCGTTTCTTTGAGAGCAAACTAACCCCATTTTGTCAAGAACCCACCCCAGCCGCAGCGAGCTAGCAAAGCGGCACCCCAGCATCCGTCGGGGTTGGTTAAAGGGTGCTCCGCTAAGGCGGACGAGGGGCCTTCACGGCCATTTCTAGGGCACCCTGCTCTCGGGGCAATTCTTTTTTTTTTGTTTTGCCTCTTGAATGGCACTAGCCATTCCACTTTTCCGACCTTAGCACTTTTGGTTCTGGACTTCGGTCTGGTTCTAAGTTGTGCTAAGGACACTCCCATCCTAATATACGCTACAAATGGCGCCCAACGTGGGGCCCGAAACTTGTTTTGGGCAACCCACACAACAGTGAGAAAATACTCATGAGTTTCGACTCATACTCCCCTCAAGACTTTACGTCTTAAATCTCAAAATTTCCATTCTCACTAGCAGGTCTTAGAATCGCCTCCTTTGCGATTCGATATACTTCGTTCGAGAGAACAAAACCCCTTTGAATTAAGACCTGCATTGCTCGCTCTTCCCTACTAGCCGCAAACATCCTTCCCAGTCCTATCCGGTTAAATTCAATTCCTAGTTAGTTTACCTCTTGGGCAGCTTCTCGTTGTGTTCGTCCTATTGAGTTTTTTGACTCTGGGTGCAACCTGGAGGTTGGCCGCGGATAACAGGTTGTGGTGGTTTACCGCCGCTCCTGTCCCGGTCAACCGAAGGGCCCCTGCCCCACTTTATGTTGGGAAGCTGTCCCAAATTTTTATATCCTTGCTGTCTTGATCCAGCTTCGGCTCTTGGCTTGGGTTTGGTTCAGGCTGTAGTGGATTACGTGGGGTTGGCGTGGCGCCGCCTACACGTCCCTGCAGCTTGGCCAGACTTGAACCATTTGCTGAGGTTGAGTCAAGCAGCAACATAGTTGTTTTTGGTCCCTTGCTCCTCTCTTTTCGAGGAATTTCGGGTGGGTAAACAGTCCCCCATAATGGGCGGTACCCTTCAGGAGCCGACCCGAGTTAAAGTTTTTACTTACAAATTTCAATCGTATAAAATTTCAATACTTTCACAATCACACATCCACTTTACTTTGACAATTTTTAATATTTTTCACACTGTTCCAGTCCAACATTTCATAATTAGGATTTCTATTTCTTGCGTTTTTTTAAAATCAAAAGCCAGCCAGCCAGCGGACCTGAATTGGGGAGGAATGGATCGGGTTTCGCTTAATAAGAAGGCCGATCTTTGGAATTATAATTTTTATCTAACTTTTGGAAAAATTAAAACTTTTTGGAATTTATATTCTTCCATTCTAACTCTAGCGTTTGGCTTCAAGATTTTTGATACCCTTTGCTTAGTTAGTCACCCCACAGGTGTGCACACACATAAATATATATTTATATATTATATATTTCCTTTTCACCTATATATATATTCTATATATATTTTTGAATTTTTGGCATTTTTCTTGCCCTTTAGCTGTTAAGATTGTTTTTCTCTCTTTGGAAGAGTTAGTCACACTCGTTGTGCACAGGGTTGCATTTGAATTAGCAGCAACTCCTTAGTTATAAGCGTAATTAATTCGTTAGTCACGAGTATCGTGCATTTTCTTTGAATTTTCATCAATTATCAAATTTCACAGATTAGACATGCCTTTGCGACACAGCAGTGAGGATCTGTCTGGCACCACAGTGGAGGCTCAGTGCTCCATATGCCAGCAGCCATTCGCCGCTGCCCAGGACACATATACCACAAAGTGTGGACACACTTTTCATGAATCGTGCCTGGAGCAATGGCTCAGAAACCGCACTGATTGCCCGCTGTGCCGTGGACCACTGAGTCTCCCCTTAGGAGCCAGACAGGCCCCCACTGCTGCAGCATCTATGCCACGAGGGGCTCGGCCCAAAACCCAGCGGCCGGGAGTAAGAACCCGAGGCATGAGAAGCAATGAAGATGTGGAAATCAGGGACTTTGATTTACAGGCCGAGTCGGGGGCGGAAGGTTTAATTCAGCCACCTGGCCCGTCATCAAAAGCGTCCCCAATCTCAGATGTGACGTCAGAAGCCGCAGGAGCGCGGTCTATAGTGCCTCAAGATTTAAGCGGACTTCAACAACAGATTAACGAGTTGTAGAGCGGCATGCGTGTAATGCTGGAGCGCATGGCCCAATTGGACCTTCCGTCCCGGACTCGGAATGTAGAGTCGCCAAGACTGAACCCTCGCGCACAATCATTTGTTCCAGTGCCGCGATCCTACTCACCTCGCACCCCTCGTGGTAATAATGTCCAGTTCCACCACGATAAGGTGGCAAGCATCATTGGTGGGTGGGGACTAAAATTCTCGGGTCGTGAATCCTCCATGCCCGTGGAAGTCTTTATTAACAGGGTAGCAGCTCTTACCAGGAACACCTTGGGCGGAAATTTTAATGTTCTATGCCAGCATATGCATTTACTTTTGATTGGACCTGCCGCTGATTGGTATTGGCGGTTTTACAATTCCAGACGTGACTTCAGTTGGAGGGATTTGGAGTCGGCCCTGAGCGATCATTTCGCGGATCGCTTCACGGATGCCGACCTGATGGAACAGATACGAGGAAGGAAACAGCGACCTCAAGAAACATTCGACGATTACAGTGCGGACGTCTACAAGATTGTCGACCGGCTACAGCGCCCTATTGGCGACGCGGACTTAGCTGACATTCTCAGACGCAATTTAGTGCCAGAAATCCGTCGTGGTCTGCTCCAAATACACCTTCCCTCTGTTCGTCTGCTCCGTCAGGCCGTCATCCGTGCGGAGAACTTTGAGATGGAGCTTGGAGGTCGACGCCGATCCTCCCAATGGAGACATGCTACAGAAGAACTACATGAGGAATACCCGCTGGACCAATATGAGGATTCCCCGGAAGAACCTGGAGTGGAGGCAGTCACGGTCCTGCCTACTTGCTGGAACTGCAAGCAAGTGGGACACCGTTTCGACGATTGTTTGGAGCCCAGAACAGTATTCTGTTATGGCTGCGGAAAGGCAGACACATATAAACCTAATTGTGTGAACTGCCAAACAAAAAACGGACCGCAGGGAGCGCGGAACAAGATCTCACGCCTCCCACAGGGCAAGCAAGCTCCACCCCGTTCCAGCAGGTAGACAGGACTGATGATCTGTCTCCAAATTCCGTGGGCCCAACCACCAATGATGTTAGTATTCAGCCGAGTGGGGACTCTACTACCTTATCGATCCCACTCTTACAGGCAGAGCCTCCTACACCTTTGGCTTTTCTGCCCTACCACATTAGATGGCGGAAATACACGGCGGTCCGAAATCGAATTTTTAATTCCGAAATTGACACCATTAGACAACCTTCTAGTACACCTAAACGCTCAACTTTGAGAATGAGGCGTTTTTACGCTCAGTTCCGTCGTTGGCGTTATCAATTGGATTGTGCGACTCTGTTGGACGTGCCTCCAGGTGACGTTCGACCGTACGCTCAGGTTCTGTTGTTCGGCCAACTAACATCGGGTTTGATCGACACGGGAGCCAACGTGAGCGTGATGGCGGCTGATCTAGCCCGCTCATTCCTCGAGAGGAACGCTTTTCCCTGGAAAAGAGCTTCTCTCGGGTTGAAAACAGCTGACGGCACACAACATCAAGCCGTAGGCCGAGTATCAGCCGACATCACGTTCCGGGGGCTCACCAAGACGTTGACGCTGTGGATAATACCCACTCTCAGTCAGAATCTCTATCTGGGAGTGGACTTCGTCCGTCTTTTCGCCCTGGCCACAGACCTGTTTGCGCCACCACCACAGGTCGACACCACCAACAGCCTCGACGCACTCGACGATTGCGCCCACCCTCTCACACAGGAGCAGCATCGCAGACTTCGGTCTGCGATTGCTTGCTTTCCTTCGTTTGCTGTGGAGGGCTTGGGAAAGACTACGCTCATCCGTCATGAAATTGACACTGGTGACCAGAAACCCATAAAACAGAGACATTTCTCTGTGTCACCAGCTGTCGAAAAGCTCCTATATCAGGAAATTGAACGGATGTTAGCGTTGGGCGTAATCGAAGAGTCGAAGAGTGCATGGTCTTCGCCGGTAACGTTGGTGGTAAAGCCCTCGAAGGTGCGCTTATGCCTGGATGCCCGGAAGGTCAATTCGGTCACAGTGAAGGATGCCTACCCTTTGCCGCTGATCGATGGAATTCTCAGCAGACTCCCTAAGGCAAATTTCATATCTAGCCTTGATTTAAAGGATGCCTTCTGGCAAATACCTTTAGAGGAGAAGTCGAAAGAGAAGACAGCCTTCACTGTGCCCGGTCGACCCCTTTACCATTTTGTCGTGATGCCGTTTGGGTTGTGTAATGCACCCCAAACGATGTCACGACTGATGGATAAGGTTATTCCGCCCCAACTCAAGCACCAGGTATTCGTGTACCTCGACGACCTGTTGGTGATAACAGACGAGTTTGACGCGCACCTTCAGGTGCTTCATCAGGTCGCCTTCCATTTGAGACAAGCTGGTCTCACCATCAATGTGGAAAAGAGTAAGTTCCTCTTGCGAGACGTCAAGTACCTTGGCCACATTGTTGGTGGGGGCACTATCCAAACTGATCCTGACAAGGTGAAATCTATCATGGATTTCCCCCTTCCCTCTACCACGAAGCAACTCCGAAGATTTCTAGGAATCTGCGGTTGGTATCGGCGCTTCGTCAGAGAATATGCGTCATTGTCAACACCACTGACAGACATGCTTTCTAAGCGGAGTCAGTTTGTGTGGACCGATGAGAGGCTAAATGCTTTCAAGCAATTGAAACACAGCCTTGCTTCAGCCCCAGTGCTGCACAGCCCAGATTTCAACAAGCCCTTCTCCATCCAATGTGACGCAAGTCAACATGGAGTCGGTGCCGTGCTGGTGCAACGCACAGAAGACGGAGCTGAAGCCCCCATCGCCTATATGTCCCACAAACTGAATCCCGCTCAGCGAAACTACACCGTCACTGAGCAAGAATGTCTGGCAGCGGTGTTGGCAATCAAGAAGTTCCGTGCCTACGTGGAAGGTCACGAATTTGAAATCGTGACCGACCATGCTTCCCTAAAATGGCTAATGAACCAACCAGACCTTAATGGACGATTAGCCCGGTGGGCCTTGAAACTTCAAGGTTTCAACTTCAAAATTGTCCACCGAAAGGGAAGCCAAAACGTAGTGCCGGACTCCTTGTCGCGCATGTTCTCTGCCGAGGCGTTGATGCCGGCGGAAGGCGAGGAGACTCCAATGGAGCTAGACTTAGAGTCGCCCCACTTCAAAAGTGCCTCCTATACGGAGCTGGCGGCTAAAGTCCAGGCAGAACAAGACCAACTGCCGGACCTAAAAGTTGTAGACGGGTTCGTGTACAAGCGGACCGAGTATGCGACCGGAAACGGACTTCAAGACCAGTTGGCCTGGAAGTTGTGGGTGCCGTCAGAAATGACGGCAGAATTAGTGAAGGGAGCTCATGACCCACCCTTGAGTGCGCATGGTGGCGTGGCCAAAACCCTCGGCCAATTACGGCAATGGTTTTTCTGGCCACGAATGGCCGCTCAAGTGCGTGATTATGTGGGATCATGCCTTACATGCAAAACCACCAAAGCCCCTTCACACACCCTTCGTCCACCAATGACGCTGCAGTCCGTTCCCGAGCGCATATTCCAGCGCTTGTACATCGACATTATCGGCCCCTACCCTAGGTCCAAGTCTGGCAACATTGGAGCGCTCATCGTCCTGGACCATCTTTCGCGATTCCCTGCGAAAGCAGTCATCGACATCTTGAGAAGAAGGGTATTTCACCTTGTTGGAGTCCCGGAGAGTGTTGTAACAGATAATGGTGTACAATTTCGGTCGTCTATTTTTCAAACCTTTCTACAGGAATTCGGTATCGGACATACCTTCACCGCCGTGTATTCCCCTCAATCGAACGCCTCGGAACGTCTTAACCGCTCCATACTGGCAGCAATGCGTTCATATATTGATCCTGCTCAAAAGGAATGGGACGGCAAACTCTCCGAAATAACCTGCGCACTACGCTCCGCACCTCACGCAACGATAGGTACTTCGCCCTATCAGGCAGTATTCGGGCAACCCATGATTACCCATGGCCGCACTTACCATCTGCTGCGGCAAATCCACCTTCTCGAGGACCCTGCTACTACGCTGCCACCTCCTGACCACCTGGCTCTTCTACGCCAGACCATCCGCGACCTCACCACCAAAGCCCAGTCTCGCAATGCCAAGGCCTATAACCTTCGTTCCAGGTTGGTTTCATACCAGCCTGGCGAAGTGGTCTTCAGGCGCAACTTCCGGCAAAGTGACGCAGCCGCGCACTACAATGCAAAGCTGGACCGGAAGTTTTTACCTAGTAAGGTAATTAAAAAGATCGGCGGTGCTTATTACCAGCTGGCCGATCAAAATGGACGATCAGTGGGCGTCTTTCACGCGAAAGACATCACTAAGTGATAGACCCACTGAGTTCACCAGTTCACGATGTATTTCCAAATTTTATTTGGAAGATCGTCCATTTGCGCCTGTTTCAGGTGTCACTCCTGCTCCATTGGAAAAGTATCTAGAGATGTTCACATCGTTCACCATTTCCTCTACCAAAGATACTTTCCTTATTGATTCAGTATACGTTGTTCACGATATTTCCTCTCATTAAAAAAAAAATTACCCCTTTCTTTCTGTTCACCTTATTCACGATTTTCTCAAAGGATTGGATAGTAAACGACAGGATCACCTGTTCACGTCATTATATTTCACATATTACATCCATCCTTCAGCTCTTTCCACGCACTTGCCCTTGTGGAAAGATCTGTGTTGTAGCATTTGCCCATTTGAATTTTGTTTCTAAAATTCACGGCAAACGACTTTTGATACGCATTGTATCAAAAGTCCTCTACTTGCCCTCTTACGGCACCTTGTTTTCGACAAATCGAAACACAAGCGATGTCGCTTCGAAAAATTCATTTTTTCAAAACTAATTTACCGTATCAACGGTAAATTGTTTATGGCAAATTGCGATGCTGCGGCTGGGCTGTGAGGATGCAGCGCTTGGCTATGGGCAGTCGTTGGATTGTCGCGGTAGCGACGGGTCGGATTGAAATCGTGGCCGTGGGCAGAGGTTCTGACAGGAAGAGATTGAACTAGGCTGATTCACGTTTCGGCGGGCTATCGCTTAATCGATTGCTGGAGTTATGGAGATGATTTGCATCGTCCGGCGGGAACGGGGAATTTGTTGTGAAATATTATTAATATCGACTTGCGTAAATCGTGGAAATAAAAGTGCGTAAGTGCGTTCATCCATATTCGTCGCCATTGGATAGAATATTTTGTTCGGTATGACTAGAAGGTTGCATTGTCGATACGCATTAAAAAGTGCGCATGAAAGTGTTATGCGAATTTCTAAAATACAAATAACTGCGTAACCGGCTGCACTTCACGCAAATTAGAATTGAATTGAAAGCTGATGGAAAACAATATAAAATCTTTAGTGACAATAAGTTAAGATAAATCAAAAGAGAGAAAAAGTGACGACCGCTAGATAAACATGAAAGTGATCGGAGTTTTCTTTTCGACGTGAATGTCGTCATAATCTGAAGAGTGTCCGTTATAACATAGCATGCGGGTTACATATCGTTGTTGCGCGGTCCTAATGAGCTTGCCAAATAAAGTTTTAAGCGAGTAAATAAAAAAAAAAAAAGAGAAAAAACAAAACAAAATCCGAACAGACGGGCATTGGAGTGAACTGCACCTGGCCAATAGTAAAATAGGTGAACGTATTAGTATATCGAGTTGTGTGCACAGTTCACATTTCAAGTGATCTCACAATTGGCGTATAGTAAGGTAATGCTTTTAGAATCATATAGGTCACCATACGCGTTCAACTTGGATATGACAGCAGAATGATCTAGAGCGGTTCGTTTTAGTTGCCATATTTTTTTTGTCGAAACAAGCTTCCTGAGGGATGAGCTAGATATTGTCGTGGAACCGCATGGAATTGTGGTATTAGATCGCGTTCAACATTTAATTAGCGAAAACTGTATGTTCCGAAGACAATAACATTAGAGCATATATATAGCTTGTTTCAAATTATATTCGGAGACTCGGATGAAGAAACATCACTGCTCGGAAGTTTTAATCGCGTGTTTGAATCGGATGGTGTTGATTATATTAGATGACGATTATATTAGGAAGAGAACGACGGAACTTTGAAAGGAGACTAACTAATTATCCCAGTCTGTGTGATTGTTACAACGTGGATCGGAAGTTAAGGCTGTATCCATACATAACTCTGGCATCCGACATAGTATCAGTGGTTTCGGAACAGTAGCAACCGTGCCCAATGGAGGTGGTTACGAGTCGAAAAGAAGAGGAAAAATCGGAAATGCCGGCCAAGTGTCAACAGTCTATCGATCGACGGCAACCATGTTCATATAACCAGAAATAAATCAGGGTAAATTTTGAGACGACGTATGCAGGTACGCGATTGTTGCACGGACTACTTATTTAATCAGATTTCAAAGAATTTATACTGAATCTATATACATGTGTTTCTAATGATTTGCCCCGGCGGGTTTACATATATTCGGATTAATTTTTGGTTCTGTCCGCATGGCATATAACGTACTTTAGTTTTTTATTAGAGCAACTGTCCATTGCCTACTAGATTTAACTCGCAAAGGAACAGTATATCAACATTAGTATGTTAGGTCAGAGTAATTCCTGACTATTGATATTAAAAATGTGGTTAGAATAAATTGATGAGTTTGAAGTTGTTCAGTCAAATTTAAATCATATTGCATACAACAACAAACAATTTAAGCATGACTCATGCATGACAGTTAAGAAACGGTTCGGGCCAGTGTACACAAGTATTTAAGGGCAAGAGAAGAAAGAAGGCTTGATAGTAAAATTAGTTTTTTTGGCCATGTTATTTTTAAAACTATCGTTGCTTGCCGTCTTTGTCAAAGAAACAAAAAAAAAAAAAAAAAAAAAAAAAACCCTTATTATAATGTAAAGTTACAAGCTTAGTTAAGAATGGCCATCGAAATTGTTTATTGTAATATTCTATTTAGAAAAGAAGAAAATACTTAGTAATTTTAATATCTGTATCCTTGTACTGGAGAGACCTTGCTTACTTAATTGGCACCCCTTTCGAAATTGCCTATACATGCAAGGTATAGTAAAGTTTTCCATGGCATTACAATGTATATTCATATTGTACTAGCACATAATAATGCCAATGAGATCTTTCGAAACTGAAACTCATTAAATGAATCACTACCAGAGATATTGATTGTTAATGTTAAGGGGACAACATTTACAAACACGACAACTGACACTGACAACCCACACCAAAACCGAAACATTAACTTGTTTTCTCTTCGTGTCCTATTGAAACCTCTCCAGCAGGTCTGGTATTAGAGAACCGAAGGTTACGAGTATGCATGCGTATGAAGAATAGCATACTCATATTTATCCAAATTTCGAATAATCTCGTTGGGATTTATTTGTATCCAAAGAAAAATAATAAATAACGAAACACTGATCTGTATATTTTGTTAACCGAACCTTGTTTTTGGTGATTTGAATGCTGGCGATGAACGAAAGAAAAATGAAGTATATTTTATAACTAAGGCACTATTTACATTAGTAAGACTACTTATACTTTCTTGATCCTGGATATATTGAATTAATAATGAATATTTGTTAACACCTGATATACCGGCCTTCTTATTGGGCGAGAGCCCGAGAAGTTCTTCTTCTTTTCAGGGTCTGCGCGTGGCCTGGCTGGCCTACAAATAACAATGTAGTTTATTTTTGAATTTTTCTCAGTATTTTCAGCTCTTTAAAGGGAGGGATACTGGCCCAACTAGTAGTTTCCGTGATTTTTTTGTAGATTTTTGAATTTTTGATATGGGGCCAGTATCAGAGGGTGGAGGACCCCAGACCATCGGGGTCAGGGCTCCACTAACATCGGGGGCCCGGGGCTGTCTGCCTCACCCGGGTTCCTTGTAAAGGAGAGGTAGCCTTTTTCCTATTTTCCCGTTTTAGATTTTCAATGTTTTGGCTCCGTGCGTTGTCACGAGCACTGGGTCTGCTTAGTCAGCCCATGTTGCAGAGCCTGGGTGGTTTCCTGTACGGAACGATGCCCCTTTTTTGGTCCCTGGATATGTTTTCATATCAGTTTGCGGCTACGAAATTCATGACGGATGAATACTACGTAGCATCCCGTTTCTTTGAGAGCAAACTAACCCCATTTTGTCAAGAACCCACCCCAGCCGCAGCGAGCTAGCAAAGCGGCACCCCAGCATCCGTCGGGGTTGGTTAAAGGGTGCTCCGCTAAGGCGGACGAGGGGCCTTCACGGCCATTTCTAGGGCACCCTGCTCTCGGGGCAATTCTTTTTTTTTTGTTTTGCCTCTTGAATGGCACTAGCCATTCCACTTTTCCGACCTTAGCACTTTTGGTTCTGGACTTCGGTCTGGTTCTAAGTTGTGCTAAGGACACTCCCATCCTAATATACGCTACAACTCATGGCAGCAGATTTCAATGGAGATATATGGCTTTTAGCTATTTTCCTAAGAAGTCCATGACAAAACGACAGAAAAAGATTGGAAGAAACTTAGGAAGATTTTATGTCCTTACCTGCAATAAATTTAAGCTGTGGGAATGAATTCCCGTGATATTAAGGCTTGTGTCAATACAATTTGACATGCAATGCGTGAAAAGGATCTTATACTAAACATTGGACATATCAGGATTTACAACGAATTTCTTTACAAATCCATGTTAATCTCAATTTTACGAAGTCCCCAGTACAGTTGAAGAAGACTTACAGCAATTTCTTTGATTGCCTCTCACTCTCCTCCACACACTTTTTCAATGGAGCTCAGCAAATCTGAACGAAACAAAATAGAAAAACATGCCTTATATAGCATCATAAGCGACTGCTGTTGAACGAAATTCTCTTTCGAGCTAATTAAAATTGGAAAACGGTAAAGGAAATTTTGAAGTACCGTCCCAGGTACGAGTACATCGCCAATATAGACGAAAATCAATAGAGCATGCTTGCAGAGCTTCTGTTCTCGGGAAGTTTTTGTTTTTGTTTCAGATTTCTGGTACTATATGGTTTCTGTGCATCGTGGTGCATGGGAGTGCAATTTGGGTGGGGGTAAGTATTAGGTAGAGTATGTAGACTTGTAGTATGAATGTCGTTCGAGTGGATAAGAAATCTAGGTTAATTACATTATCTGGTAGAATACTTAATAACGTGATGCCGAAAGCGGATCGAACAAAAAAAAATTGAATGGATTAAGGTTTAATGGTTTTATTTTGAAGGATGTTTTAGTTGAAGTTATTTTAGCCAATAAATAAGTCATTCCGGAATAAATTGATAACGGCTGGTGGAGGCGTTGACGCACGTGGATGGTTTTTTTCATTCATTTCGGAAATAGATCTGAATTAGGATTTAGTTTTATGGACTAGATTTTCGCAGACCAACAAATATTCATTTGAAAGGAAAATAAAGCGGAATCGGAGCGATGAACGATTTTTGGAAACTTCAAATACAGGAAAAATATAAATAGATTTAATTAAATTTTGCCAAATAAACGTTTTCTGAGTTTAAAATTATTCCATTGATTATTTATTATAATCCATGGTTTTTTTGCTTGTAGTTTATATTTTTTACAGAGCTGGAAGCAATGTGTTTTTACCTTTGAAAATATTTGTAGCTGCTTGTAACTTGATAATATGGTACTTGATTGTATTTTATGAACAATTTTAAATGTATTTAATATCATAAAGTAATCAACAAGCATATAATACATTTGATACAGCATTTTCAGAATAATACAGCCAAAATTGCTACATAAGCTATAAACTCATTTATTACAGGCGTCAAATTCAAAACGTTTGCAATTGAATTCGATGCGTTCTATACCAATTCAGACAGATACGTCTTGAATGGACGTAATCTAATGGTATTAGTTATTTGTTGCTTTTCATTCATTGGTAAATCAATACAATGCCATGCAATGTCCAATGATATATATCAAATGATTTATTCCGAGAAGCTTTGTATTTTATTTTGGATTTCAGCTTTGCAGCAGTTTGATTAAAATGGCATAAAAACAGGCGGCAGAATAAATTTACGCTTTCCGAAAAACGTTTCCAGTACAAAATCGAGCGTTTTGTTATCTTTTTTCTTCTAACTATTCCGCACTAATAAAATGTACATAGAATTTCTTTTATTTTAGCATAAAATATGTTTTAGCTATCTACATTCGGCTCAAATCTACAGTGTTTAGCAATAAGTTTATAATACATTATGCATAATAACGTAGAGGAAACTTTTTAGATACTTGATTTGATTTGAACGAATTTCATACCTGTCGCAAATACGCGTTGTACACTTGTGAAATCTGAAACGTTAAACACGTTAAATTACTATTTTGTGTACTAGATATAATATAAAATCCGGTAGATTTTAGAAATAAATTAATGATAAAGAAAATGATTGAAGTGGTAGTTGAGATAAATGTTCTGAAAATAATGTTTGAAAAAGGGAAAGAAATGCTGAAGCTTCTTATAAATTGTTTGTTATTGTCCTAATCTGAATAGCTATGTATGAAAGCTACGACCTGATTCTCATAATGATAAATGTAGGGCTACTAAAATGCAATGAATTGTTTTTATGATTTTTTTTAAAAAAGGTCTTGAAATATTCAATGGTTATAGATTTGTAAAACATTTTAAAACTTGATTTTTAAGAGCTTTTAGGCTGGCTTCTAGTTCAAATACACAAGCTAGATAGATTTGAATTAATTCAAAGTAGTTATTTAATTGTTGGATATCAAAAGGTTAATTATTTGATCATTTTAAGTTAGATTATTTTTTATACTATCAATAAGTGCATAAAAAATTCAGAATATAATTAACAGCCCAGAAGAAGGGTTTGAAAATATGTATTTCGATAATATGTGAAAACTTACATATTTCATATGATCAAAGTGTGTGAAAATTTTTTACTATAGCATGATTATTTTACGAGAATTTAGAGTGTATTTTGGTTGTCATTCGTGAATATAAGGCGTTGATGCTGATTTGAAGCTGTTTCAATTGTAATTATCATGTGTACAAGCATACTCAAATTCAGTGCCCAGTGCGGGCGATATATATCAAAAATGAAAATCTACATTTTCTGCACATTCCTGTTAGAAAACATATTCTACATGGATTTAACGAAAAGTAATCGAAAAATCCTGGAAATTACGACTCGCCTGATGATTAGAGTGCTACTCATACTAGATCAAGCAGTATGCTTGTCACACAAATAATTTTTGGCAAGAGATTATTTGAATAAGGCAAATTGTTTGGCAAAAAATTGGAAGTGAATTTTGCTTGCAATACTTTTTTTCTAATGTTTATGTTCTACAAATATAGTTTCAATAAAAATTGGCCAACTACACACGTTAAACTAATGGTTCACGGAATATCTCAGATAAATAGATTTCCGTGAACTTAGACCTTTAATACCTTCTTTTTTTGCAAATACAATTTCGTAAAGGTAAGAGATTATAAACACTGCTCCTTGTGTTGTAATTTTGAGACTTACTCAATACCTAATAGTCCCAAAAGATGAAAGATTTTTTTTCAAAAAAATAGAAATTGATTTTTGTTCGTATGTTAGTTTATAATAGAAATTTCCCTCTAAATAAATGATAACAAAAATGTTTCTCAAATGTGCATGGTTTTCAGCATATTTTTATTTATTTATTTATTTAATCAATTACAGTTTCACCAACAAAATGATTAGTAAAAAAATACATTTATGAATTTATTAAGAACAGTTAAACGGTCGGATAAGCCGACACTTGAAAACTTCAACAGTATGATTAAAGTCGAACATTTGATACGCTGAGTTAAAGCTTCGGCCTATTGCGCAGGTAGGCTCATTTAATCCATAATTGGTCTTATGAAATGGGATGGATAAGGCGGTATGATGTCTACGCTCACCGTGACAAACACGAAAGTTTAACTTTGATAATAAAAACTCAGAGTTCACGTTTCCATTGAGTAACTAAGCAGGGTATAGAGCTTTGGAATTTTGACATCTAGTTTCAATAATTGCAAGCGGCTTTCATAGGGAGGTAAACCAAAAAGGATCAGACCAGCGGAAAGAACTAAAATCAAAGATTAAAAATCTTTTTTGATTTTTGTCATCCGAATGTCATTGAAATCTTTAGACCGCCTTTTTAAGAAGCCAAGTGCACAGTTGGCTTTTTTTATTATAGAGTCAATGTGGTCATTAAAAGTAAAAGCAGAGTTTAATAGAGCACCTAAATCACGAACTTTATTGGAACGGGTTAATATAATATCATTTAAAAAGTAACTACAAAAAAAATTGTACATGATTTGTGGGAGAGAGAGATAACTGAGCATTTGTCAGCATTTAGCAAAAAACGGTTTAACGCGCACCAATTAGAAAAATTGAACACATTGCGTTGCAGCATTGTACAGTCGTCAAGTGACGATATTATATTGAAAATCTTTGCGTCATCAGCGTAGAGTAGAATGGAGCATCCAGGAGCGAAGGTGATACGATCGTTAGTATAAATAGCGAAAAGAATCGGACCGAGGTAGCTGCCTTGTGGCACACCCGAAGTGGAGATTATGTCGGTGGATAGAGTGCCACGAAATCGAACGTTCTGTTTGTGATCTGTGAGATAGGATTTAATCCAGACAATAAACTTATTACAAATTCAAGAATATGCAGTTTACATATAAGAATATTATGATCCAGCTTATCGAAAGCCTTCGTGAGGTCTCTTTAAAATGATTTCTCAACCACTAAGGCAAGAGTGTGCAGGTTTATTGTTCTAATTTCCAACGATGAGCACCGAAGTTGAAGTTGGTCGTACGCAAGCCATATTGTTTCAATTTCAATTATTTGCTCTTCAAATATTTCACTTAAGAGTGAGGCTCTTGCAGTGCCTGATTTTGTTGATGCTGCATCTTAGCTGAATCTCCTAACAAAATACTATACCTTGAGTCAATATCGTAAGCCAGTGATAGTTATTGAATAACCAAGGCTAAATAATACCACACCAATTTGTGTATCAAAAGCGGTGCGATTGCTGTTGATGCATGTCCCTTCAACTTTCTGCGGTTTTGCTTGGTCGCGGATCCATTCGAGTAAAAATGGGTTTCATTGCTCAAATTCAAATTATGCATCTCTCTTTATAATTAAAAAGTTTGATTGGCTTAAGGCACTGCCAAAAGCATTTTCAGAAATGGTTATCAAATTTCTGGAAACTTCGATATTTGTTATACATCTTCAAGGCTTTATTCTATGAGGAATGTGTTCATCACTTCACGGAAAGAACGAGCCAACCAGTCCATTTAAAGCGCCATTCATGTCTACATCAGTAAGGACTACAGAATAATATAGAATATGTTGTTCTTGAGGGAACTCACTCACCTTATTTCCTTTTGTGTCTTATTCACTGTATCCAGCATGGTCGATGAAGATGCAGAAGTTGAGCTTTTCCCACATAGAGGGTTTGATTGATACAAGAAAAGGAAGGATGATAAATTGGCGGAAACCTTTGCCAAGGTGATCCGGGTGTAAAATCTTCGGAGTCACACGAAATATTTTCCTCCGGGTCGATAAATCTTCGGAATATCGTGCTAATTAAGGCTTTTGTACGAAGGACGTTGGGCAAAGTGAACGACCAGCTTGCTGACGGAGACGAAAAAAAATATGCGTATTTATCATGCCAACAACATACGTATGAGTTGTTTGTTTTGTTTTCATTCTATAGTCTTAATATGTTTTTGCTCTCTTCTTTTTTTCTTTATTTTTCCCCGGAACTTTAAAGTCCTTATCAGCGTGAATCGTCCCCCCGAATGTTGCAGTGATGATTAGTTTCAATGGGATGCTGGTCTTCTGCTCTCTGTGGAAAACTCAGAAGCAGTCAATGCATCTGTTGCGTTATAGCACATGGCATTTTCGTTGCGAGCTTGTTAGATAATTCTACGTTTTGAATTTTGTAATTATTTTTTAATTTGCTTGTGTGTAATAATGTGTGTAATAGCCAATGTAGTATATGGTGCACTTTTTATGATTTGCCAGCCTTCGTCCGTGACTGGTGAACTGCATGGTTGTCAGTTACGGCGTTCACACCCCAAGATTCTCTTAATGGCTGCCATTTTGTCCCAGTTTGGAATGTAAAAAGGTGCTGCAACGGGTGTTGCGGCGAAATATCTTTGGCGGGAAGGAATACCAATCAAAATTTTTGGGATGATGAACATTTTTCACGAACGAAGAAGAAAAATATTCGAAGAGAAGTAGAGGAATCGTGCAAATTTTGAGCGCATATTTTACTAAACGTGCCTCTTGACACGATGACTTCATCGATGGATTCTTTGGAAATTACAGTGATAGAAAGATGATTTAGGTTTTCATCCGAAAATTTTAAAAACTGATTTCATATTTTAATTGAAGATGTTTTCCATGTGTTGATTGTTGATAAACAATAAAAAAATCCTGGAGCTAGTAACCCTTGGCTAGCATAAAAACCAAAATTGTGCCAAATCTGCTTCATATTGAGGCTGACCTACTCTGTTTATTTTATTTTAATCCGGTGGCTATGTTATAGGGGTAAAAAAATTTAGGACTACTACTCGCAAAAGTTTTCAAATTTTCAAAATCTTTGTATTTTTTTGTTACCGTTTGAACATTTATTGATAAAAGCGCTTAGTAATAAAACGACAAGGAAGCATTTTTTTTTTGTTTGGTAATGGTACCAATGGTACCAAAATGAGTAACAAACACTTTTTAAAAGCATCTCATTTGATAATGTAAGATTTAATATTAATTTTAAGTAGTCTATAGGGGAAAAATGTTGCTTGTAAAGCCGTAATTTTTAACAGAAATGATCAAATGTCACTCAAATAATGTTTCACTCGCTTAACGTTTCGTAAAAATAAGATGTTATAGTTATTTTTCTTTATTTCGCTCGCCATCACAAACAATGTTCATTCTTTAAATTGCTGTAACAAAGGTGGTTTATCTGAAGATTTTGTGAGAAAAGGAAGCATTGACATTAGGGCCACATCAATCTAGACATTAGTGCCTCTTTTTTGTAACGACATTCCAATTGCAGCTTAAATTATTATCTTCTACATAAGACCATTTTGAATCAAATATTCTAGAATCGTAAGTAATGGCTCCTTGCTAAACCGTAGAAAACAACTCTTTTTAATGAATTTCAGTCCACTTCGGTCTTTAATGGACCCGATTATTTCAAGTGGCCTGTGATATTAGATGAACTGAAAGGGTCTATCATTCTGCTCTACGGCGCCATTCCTAATTTCAGCAAAGTTTCGTTAGAGCTGAGCTTGCCCAGCCAAATGAGTAGAGTGGCGCTTGCCAGCGCATGTGGTGTCCGTTTCAAATCCAGCCATAGACGATAAACCATGACCTTTTTGACTTGACTGTCAATAGCTGACTTTTAACTTGACTGTCAATAGCTATCCGCGTCAATCAAGGGCGAAATCAATTTTGCAGTCCTATTTGCTGCACATGAAAGACACTGAAATGAAGTCTCTAACAATTTCAGCATCCAGGCCCACAACGTGCGACAGTGACAAATATTTAGTTTACTTATTTTCTAAACTTAATTTATTGAAACTGTTCTGTGATTTAGTCTTAAAATTCTTATCAACCATCTTTATTTGGTCGGTTTAGTTAAGCTGCTTCAAATTTTTTGACTTAAAAAATTACAGATTTACTTGGAAATGACGTCGTGAATTTTTAATTTATTCTTATTCAAATCGAACTACGCCTCAAGGTAAAAAATTCGGAGCGGTTCCATTTGTTAGTCATCTTGGATTCCTAGATGTCCTGTTCAAGACTTTAATGTGTAGAGAACACTGAAAAACACCAGTTTCGCTAATCGCAAATTTGAATTCGAGTTTCAATGAAGCTCCTAGAAATTAAGTTAAATTTGGTCACATTTTTTTTATTATGAAATAAGCTAATAGTCAAATTTCATAGAATTACTTTTCATCTTTCTCTTTTTTGGCATCATTTATTCAAAACATCAACAAACGTCTCTAATAAGAGCATTATAATTAAAATATATGTCGGACCTAAAAATATTGACAACGAAGTCAGAAACCTCTTTCTCTCTTCGTCACACAATTGCAATACTCTTTCAACTTTCACATTTCGTCACCATTTTCTATTATTCTTGTTTCAATATCTCCTTTCAAAGCTACCTCGATATCAACTTACAACCGTATAAAAATATCACGTGCCATTTTCGAGGCTAACAAATTCCATTGCAGCTGAAAGATAAGCCAGTTTACTCATTATCACTTTTTTAAACATCGTTCTCGACATTAATTTTGTCGTTCTACTTAACTCGCCGAACGTAAATGAAAAAAAAATCTATTATAACTGTCCTAGACACAGAACATAAGTATTTTGCTCCTAACTCATAGTAACTTGTTCAGAATAATTGCCCGCATGGCATTAAAATGATTTACCTTTCAATCTTGCAATTAGTCGAAAGTAAACAAAAGACGTGTGACAAAAGCGAGAGAAAGGGAATTATTCATGCAACGATATGTACATACATATGTAGATTTTATTTTTATACATGTTCAACCATTTTCAGTTTTAGTTCTCCCTTTCTCTGTCAGCTTTCCAGGATTATTTTGTCATACCGATAATTTCAGCTATGTGTACCAAGGGATTGCCTGGCTGGTGTAGATGAGCGGAAACTCATGCATGAATGTACGTTATAGGCAAACATGTGCATATGAGAGTGTCTTAAGTGTTATGAATTTCTTGAAGTCAATTCTTAACTACGTGCTTATCGTCAGGGTCCTCCCTTTTCTTTTCAATTGCAGCTTACTTGATGTAAAATAGTCATGGTTCAAGAACGGTAAAATACCATTTTCATCGGAAGCTATGTGACGAATGAACTAAAAACTATATTTCCCTTACTGCTATACAAACTGTTGGAGTAAAAGTCTACTCGACTACTTTTTATGCTATTACAACTGAAGGAGAGAAAATTTGACGAAGAGCCTGGCGAATTTCAATTGTACACAGAGGAAAAAACTCAAAAAATAAAATAAAGAAAAGGAAGAATGGCAACAAACATGCAAGCAACTGCAAGAAAGAGATTTCAGAAAATCTTTCCGAGAATCGAGAAAAAATTCTAAGAAAGATGACGTGAAATCTTAAGACGAAGCAACGGCACAGTAAAATAAGCTTATGAAGGTTGTGCAAAGAGTGGAAGTTGTTCAACTTTGTTGATTGTATATATGTCTATAAGCATTGAAGCTCACACGTATGTCGCTATATCTATGCCGTTAACGTATGACTATATGTATGTTCTTGCTCCAGATACCGAATGATGAGAAAATCAATGTTTGAAACAGGTGAGAAGTATGAAACACATGTAAGTGACTTGGAAAAACAATCCGGCCGACTGCCTTCAGAGCAAGTCAAGGGTATTAGTTCGCTCAAAAAACTTAATAATTTATAATACCGTTATGGGAAAAGAATAATGTATTGTATGGTATATTTTTCGTGGTAATCTAAAGTGAAATGAATTTTTCATAAATTTATTTTGTGTTTCTGGAGCATCTTTTTCGGTTATCTGGGGGTTCCAAACGTATTGAATCATTTTATGCAAACTATGAAATATTTTCAAAAATAACAAAAAAATGGAGCTAATGGGCTTTTTGTCTTATGGAGTTCATGGGATCCGTATATTTGGTGGCGGTGGAAGAAAAGTGTTGTGCCACAACGCACAATCATTTTCGAAGTATAAGAGTGCATTAACGAAGGCCAATCGTATGGATTCGTTTCAAGAAAGAAATGTTTCATATGATTTGAATTATGGTATGATAAAGTAGTTCAGATATGACACAACTGCATTTCTCTCAGTTCATATGATTTTTAATGATAAATACAGCTGCAATTACATCGCTCCGCACTTTCTATTAGATTTAGAGTTCTCAGCTCGCAATCGTGATAGGGATGAGTGGTGTGATGGTGTCACCCTCGAAAGTGAGCTTGTCCATGTGTACATTGATGGCTCAGATGAGCTAAATCTCAAGCTGTCTCTCCGGCTACCAGACCATTTTAGTGTTCAGAAGACCATTCAGGCGGAGGTTGCGACTATTTTTCAGGCAGCTGACTAGTTTCTGTGTAATCGAATATTCGGAGCCAATATTGGTATTTTCACAGATAACCAAGCGGCTATTAAGTCCCTTGCTGGTTCGGGGACAGTGTCCATGATTGTTGCTGGATGCCGTGCATATCTTGGTTAGATGTCGAGACATTCGGCAGTACAATTGATTTGGGTACGTCGTATCGCTTCAGGCAGCTATTAGGCTTAACTCGAAGTGCTTTGCGTTGCACTGTGGACGTTCTTACGGGCTACTGCTTCATTGGACGGCATGCGCAACGATTGGACGCAGGGTTTAACGATTATGTCGGAGGAGTAGCTTTGAGGACGAGGACGAATCCGTCCTCCATCTCATGTGCCAGAAGAAGGGTAATGGCACTTGGTGCATCCATTCTCTCAAATCTGACCGAACTATCCCTTGTCAACTTAAGGGGTATAGTGCCATTCACCAAAGAAAGCAGTTGGTTTCGTGCCTTTAGTGATTTGGAAAGAGTTAAAAAAATTACTGTGGTATCAAAATGGGTCTCTTTTGTGCCTAAATGCGTCTGTCGGCAGGCCTCGGTCGATCGGCAGCCACTTCAACCTAACCTAACTGACAACTGTAAGAAGGTAGACGAAAAAACTGATATGGTGAGTGTTTAAAGTTTTCTTTTGGAAGCAACGGCTTATTTTTAGCCATGTTTTAGCTAATATCAAAAAGAAAAAATTAAATATGACTTTTTAAAAGTAAATTGTCAACTTTTTATGAGCGAACCATTAAAAAAGGCTAGAAAGTAGTCCAAAAAGAAACTTCGAGTAAAGTTCGATACACTCTAGATATAGTAGCTGAGTGAACAATACTAAAATAATACAAATTATTAATACAAACTAAAAGTAATTTTATTTATGATTCTATTGAGCTAAAAAATTGTCTTAAATTTTGTTTGAGGAGTGAATTTTCTGCTGCAGATTCATTAAAGATTTTGCAGCAGGCTTTATGTCAATCAGAGACCTTTTTAATGCTGTGCCTATTTAATTTGAACCAATATAATTTTTTTCCGAAAATTGCATTGTGCCTGAGAAGATTCAAATCTCATTTGGTTCCAAAAAACTTACTTCTCTGGAGTAAAAGCGTCGCGTTGGTATATGTGAAACAAAGATTTTATATTACCATTTGCCATATAATGTATCATTACTGAAAATGGGTCTATACCTATGATTCGGTAAGAACTATCCAATACAGCGAGCATCGTGAAAAGGTGAAGATTGACCGAAAAGATCTCGCTAATGTTGCTCCAAAATCAAGGCCATATAATCAGTTTTATTCATTTATCGTATTATGCGTCATGATTTTCTTCCATTTGAACAAACTGTAAACAAGAAATATTATTTAAGGCTCACGCGTCACTCTTCTAAAGCAATTCGCAAAAAGAGGTCGGATTTATAGGCAGATAGCTCACGAGCTTTGTATAACGATGATGTATCATCTCACACTGCATTAGTGTTTCGAGACCATCCGTATTCAGTTGATTTATCACAGTTTGACTCTTGGCTATTGCTAAAAATAAAAAAAACCGCTCTGGAGATACTGTTTTGATTCGATTGAAGAGATAATTGCTAAATTGCTGCGTGCATTGTAAGTTATGCCGGTAATCGTCTTTAGTAAGTGTTTTGAAGATTGAAAAAACCTTGGCATCAGTGTGTTGTATCGTAGGGGGATTATTTTGAAAACGATAAAATCAATTTAGAAAACTAAGTAAAGGCTATATATTTTATAAGAAAAGCTAACTTCAAACTTTGATTATAGTATTAGTACTCTACTACATGAAGGAAGTTCTTTACTATATGAAGGACATTTCTGCGACATAGTTCTTTTCGGAGTTTGGGTAGGAGATGAAAACAAAGAGCTTGAAAAAACTCTTTACGAAGCAATTGAGCAAAATATCAGCGTTTGGTCTACGTAGCACAAAAATACGGTTGAGATACAAGATCTTGCGACTTCATATCTGAGTTGGATGTTAAAGTGGTAGACATGGCTAAAGTTCAAATTGGAAATAGGGTTAAGCTTAGAAAGATAGAATCTGCAGTAATATGAAATCCGGTTGCAAAATGTGTCAAAATATGCTCACAGAATCGTGTATGTGTGGTTTCAGATGCTGACAACATAGCAGTGCTCATGGCAGTTCCAAACGTATTGGTTAATTGAAGAAGTGTTCGCTGTTTTTTTGTGAAAATAAATGTTTCATTTACAAATATTAGCAAAGAGCATGTCACTCAAAGTATTGTCCATCCATAGTCACTACTTTCATCAATTTTTCTGGCAGCAAACGAATATCGCGTTGAAACCACGACTCATCATTTGTCGTTATTTACAAGTGTATCTTTATAAGGATAGGATCGGGTCCTGATGGAGTGCCAGTTGAAGCATTTAACGTTATGCTGGAGAGATAACCGCAGCTATAACTGAATTTGTATTATGCATGTTTAGGTAAGGAGGTCTTTCCTTCGTGATGGAAAGTTGCCCGACTGAATTTTTTGGTAGGCAAAGGGAGACTTGGACAATCCATTCACGTACCGACTGCTTTGCATGCGAGACAGCGCGAGGAAGCTCTTTGAGCGGTTGATGAAGTCACGTCTACTACCACCAGTTACATCAGCTAGTCATCTGCCTGATAAACCGTTCGATTTTGGAACTGATCAATCAACTGTTGATATCATCTCAGTAGTAATTAGGACAATAGAAGAAGTGGAGGAGATTTATCACAGAGCAGGGTTGGTTGTTTTGCTGGTGCCACTAGATATCCTAAATGTCTTCAATTTGGCGAGATGAGCAGATATATTTGAAGGCTTTGAGCATAGTTTCCGCATTCTTGGCATGATGCGGGACTACGTTACGCAGCAAAAGCTGCTGTTGGACACCAACGAAAATGTTCAGAGAAAGCTTATCACCATAAGGGTCGGACCTTACCTCTGGAACATAGTTTATGATGGAATGTTACGCCTAGAAACTCCAACAGATGTATTTCTTGTGGCAGCAGCAGTAATTTCGAATACTGCTGAATTCGCTTGCTTCAGACTTAATCAAGTCACAAACAGAGTGGCACAATGGTTGATCAGACATGGCCTACAGCTGGAAATGTCGAAGATAGATCGTCATCCATAAAGAATGTGATAGTGCTCTGAGAGCCGTCGGCTATGTGAGCAGGTTTAATGCTAACACCGATGTCCCGGCGAACCTGTAGATTCTTTTTAAACATGTAAAAATCATACATAGCCCACGGTTTGGAGACCCGAGTTTGTTTTGAAAATTTTTCTCACCAGCTGCAACAAAAAGCCATTCATCTTCGATGAGAACAAGTGGTAATCAGGCGGAGAAATGTCCAATGATTACAATGGGTTAAATAGATCTTCTAATATGAAAGTTTCTAAGTATGTGTGACCGGTTTTGTGTGACCAATCGTTGTTAAAGATTCCTTTGTTGTATCAAAATTGCAAAAACTGCCAAAATATTTTTCATTGCGGTCATTTATTTCTTCAATGTTTGGCTTATACACCGCAATAGTTATCCCTCGCGATAGTTTTGTTGACTTTGAGGAGCTCATAACAAACTTCAACTAGCTGGTTCTACCTAGTAAAGAAGATGAGTTTGAAATGGTTTCACCAAAAAGTTGGATCTAATCTCATTCGCTGCAAAAGTGCTTAGATAACGTTTTCTGTCGAAAAACAGCGAAAACTCATAAAAGTCTCCAACATATTAGGCACAAATCAATTTGATCCATACAATAAGGGCAGTTAGCACGTGAATGATGGAGTATATATTGTCACCAGTCTCCTGAAACGGTGATCATAGCCCAATTCAAAAGGAGAACCTCAAATGTCTGTCCATCTTTGGCTCTTTGCAAGTTGATGGAAAAATCATTGGGACCAAATCAGTGATGATTGACTCGTAGCTGATGTTTTTTAAGCTGGTAAAAAAAATAATAGAAGGAACAATATTTAATTCGTATTGGAGATCATCTTCCGATTACTGGTACTCAGTTTGTTCTATTGTGTGGAGCGTGAATAAAGTTCATGTAGCTTAGTGGATATTGCACTCGCTTTTTAGTGTTTGAGCTCACTGGATCGAATCTAGGTACAAGCAAGCGATCACTTGAGTGAGCTAACTGAGTCAAATCAGGGTAAAATTCACGCGTGATACTTTTCATTTGACTCGATAGATTTCAATTACAAAAATGGAACTCTACGAACTGAAACCACAAAACCCAAAATAGATTTTGCTTACTTTGTTGCTGTCGAGTGGGAAAATTTCAGTACGGTAAACAAGTAAAAGGGCTTCTTAAAACAGGTTTAAGTATAAAAGTTAGGCTAAGAGCTGCACTAGCAGAAACAGCTCGTTTTATAACCACTGAGATTCCTCGCCTTGAAAGGAGGGTCATCTTTCCTAGCCAACGTTTGTGCTTTCTTCGGTAACTTAACATTTTCATAACAATTTTGGCAAATTCAATAAGATCACGCTGACCAAAATGAAAACACAAAGACGCATTATTCCTGTTTGGCCGAAACGTATGTCACTTTGCCCTATTTGCCGTTTTTAGATACAAAGTTTATTTCTAACAGTCTTCGAGTTTTAAAGTCTTTGAGGTAAATTAAATAAGTTAAGTTAACTAAATTTTAATTT
This sequence comes from Nemotelus nigrinus, assembly GCA_947369275.1. NCBI lineage: Eukaryota > Metazoa > Arthropoda > Insecta > Diptera > Stratiomyidae > Nemotelus > Nemotelus nigrinus. The sequence goes on from OX376373.1 coordinate 157,606,220, forward strand.
GCCTTAATAAAGCCGTTACATTTAACTCATCATGTAAATTCAAACCCATAAACCAAGCTCCATTTACAAATAAAGACCACATCTATCATCAACAAACTAATAAACAAAAAACAAAACATTGCCAAAAATCCAATTATCTCTAGATTTCATAATTTTAACGACTTATTTATGTCGCATATTCCATTCCCTCTCCTTTTTTTACGAGAAATAAAAGTCTATGATAGTCCTGAATCTGAAATTGCAACCATATAACGTGACACGGATGAAAATCTGAAGCTCTGTTGACAAAACCAACACCCAATGCTGTATCTCGAATGAAAATAGTAACTAAAAGATCTGAACTGGTTGACAGATACATTTTTTCAATATTATTCCCACTCTCAGTTCAACCAGTCTGACATTCTCACACTTTTGCTCTGACGTTGCTGCAAATACAGATTGGTATCTGGGCAGTATCGTGAGTATCTAGATTTTGCTGACACTGTATCTTTTTGTGAGATGATGAGTTTCAGTTTAGATCATTTCATCTACAAACTTGTGGTAAAGTTAAAGCTAATATGACAGGACTTTTGATGAAGTGAATGCGGTATAGGGTTGTATTTTGTTTTCCAGATATTTTATCTGACACTGGATAAATTCTCCAACAAATTCGAATGAATGAGATAAGAGTGAAGTGTGGTTGAGCTGACCTGGAAAATACAATGGCACCTAGTTGTTCGTTTTGCGCAATTGTCGTACACATGGTCGTTAGACTGCGAAAGGAACTGCGCGTGATTTTCAAAATTATTTGAAAAATTCTCTGTCACTCGGAAGTCGGAGTATGGGAATCCTGTCCAGTTTAATGTATCAGTTTTGCGACAGTGTTGAAAATCCTTTCAAGTCAGACGAGGATGACTCTATACAAGAATGTTACTCGGTGCAGTTGCATAGAACGATACGTGGTGAACTCTATAGAAGAGTAAACTGAATGCAAATAAACGCATTGAATATGAAACGAGTGAATGTCACCGCATCTGGGTTGACATGGCCATGGAAGATTCATTTAAATTTATTCATGGCCTTTCCCGGTTTTTAAGTGGATACAAAATAGAAAAGGCTCCGACGATGTGACCATACGCCAATGGCCATAGTGCAAGTATATGTGTAGAAGCGGTGCATGGTGCAAATATATGTGTAGAAGCGGATGTTTTCAGGGGATATTTTTACCATGGAAGCAAATTCCGAATAAATTATGAAACTCTCAGCATTGGGGTGGGATAAATTGGTATTGATTTACCCGGCGAGAGGCTGGGGCTGAAATATGGTGGCTATGTGCACTGACATGGATTACCTTAGGGGCATTGTTTCGAAGTGGACTCATCTGAAAATAATTGACCTTGAGTGTAATTAATATATTGATGGTATATAAAAGTGGCAGTGTGCAGAGTGCTATGGGCAGGAAGTAGTTGAAACAAGGTATTTTATTACATTTATTTGTTTCAACTCGTAGCCAAATTTATCCGCTGGAAGTAGGCATTGGAAATCATTACATAGAGCAATGAAAAGTTGGCATTTAAAAAAAGTTGAGACTAATTTTGATACTTTGACGGTTGCAGTCATGAATTAATTGGTGGTTATTATTATTATTGGTGGTCTTAGAAAGCTAAAACTTGCATTCCTTTTTTCGGTTGATTCTTTGTGATTTCTTAAATTTAATATGTTAAAAAAATTTTAGCATGCCTTCAAAGTGTATGAAAATATATGAAAATCTTTGCGAATACCGTGGCCCCATTTATTGAAATCCTACTAGAAATGGGCATAAGTGCTCATGAGTCTTTGTTTCCTCTTCAGGTAGAATTTCGTTTGAATTTATCATTGCTTCAAATAAGCCTGGAAACTAATTGTTGGGATCAGTTTGGGTCTAGACTTCGGATGAGCCTTGGCCTAGACTTCGGATGATCCTTCCTTGTTGGCCTCGTAGACAGTGTTAGCTGTTCAAATCATTCTAATGAAGATCTAAATGCACTTAAGCAGTCACTAGTTGTTCGAGGCATAAAAATGTCAAGGTAGTTATAGCTTTGAAGTTAGTATCCTCAGGTACAAGCACATTTTTCTAGGTTTGCAAAACATTTTTCTCCATGAAGTGTTCGAAAAAGCAAATTTTGTGAATAAGCATGTGAAAACTTGCATACTCTTCTTATGGTACGATGGAGAAAAAGAAAAGGAAAGCAATAACATTGGGTTTGGGAGATTCACTCGATATTGAAGTTGGAAACATTATCAACCTGCAGCAGCAGATGTAAGTTTCATGAATCGAAACCAAAAAGGAGGAACTTAGTAGGATTACGGCAAAAAAAGTTACGCAAATGTTTCGACCACCACGAATAAGCCTTCATTTTCCTCTACTGAACCGATTTAATATCCACCTCAAAAAATCTTAGTTGCTTGACGAAAGACAAAACATACGGCCCATAAAACAGACATTCCAAAGTTCACTAAAGATAAGAAACTGCAAGGAATTATGCTTACCACTAAAAATCTTTCCCGTGAAAAGTCACTTGCTTACCTTTTGAAAACAATAAAAATGGCTTTGAATTTATCAAGTGCTGCGGTCACAGTGCTATAACGTACTTTCCAGCCAGTGAAAAAATTAAGTCTTTGTCTTTGTCAAGAGATGTTCATTGTTAGCAGTGGTGCAGCACCATGACCTGAAATTGAAATTAATTCCCAGTCTTTCACCCACAAGAACTGAAGAAATTGGCAGCAAGTGCAAACTTTAGAACCCAGTTTGTGCTTTCCTAACACAATTTGCTAGCTAGCTAGCTGCTGTATGTCACAGTGAATCTTCTGGCACAAAGTGAAGTAAGAATAAATCCAACCCAATGAAAGGTTATAGTGTTACAACTGCTGAAACTTTTACCATGTCGCAGCTAATTGTATCATCATTCATTGCTCTGAAGTTCTTGTAAAGGTTCCATCTTGGTGATTGGAAGAAAAAATTATCACAAAACGCACAGCTTGCGTATGTCAATAGTGGTCTTATTAAAGGTATGGAGGCGAGAATTAAGGTATATCTTTGGCGACCAGGATCAGAATGATAGTCAGTAGTTTTTGGCACATAGCATTCTGAACTACACGAAAATCAATTCTCTTGACAGTTTAACAAACAGTGACACACTCTACTTCATCTGATTTTGTGCTCAGTGAGCTTCGATTTTCTCTATCGCGCTGTCATCCAATGCAAATCTTGCTCCACCAAATGGTATTTTTACCCAAATGTTGTCTCCCGTTGCCAGTGCTGAGTGGATGGTTACTAACCTGAAATTGCTCACATATGTATTAAAATAAAATAGATGGAGTGACCACATTTGACAGAACTTCGCTTCCTTTTATGGAACAAAAAGTATCTGCACATTTCTTAAATGTATTGAAAGCGGATTTGGCAACAGCTACATAGTTCTTACTTTCAAATCAGTCCTATTGGCCAGAAGTAGCCAGGATAGAGAATTTGTCGTCATATCCGAAATAAAATTTTGTATCATTGGTACTGTAATATCGAAACCTACAGATGAATGTCATGGCATTTAATTTTGTCGTTAGATCAATGAAAAACCTAAAATATCATCAATTATACTATCGACATCACTACCACTCAAAATTGACGCCTGATTACCTTTGATGCATATAAAAATCACGAGCTGCCTTCAAAAATTATCAAACACCTGAAGGTAAGACACATCTGGTGACATCAATAAAAGTGAATTTTCATTGAGCCTGTGAGCCCGTTTTACTTTCTAACAAATAAGTTTAGGAAATGATCAAATGAAACTCAAGATATAAAATATTTATCCAAATTTACTGATTCTCTTTCAAAATAGGCTTCACATGAAGTAATGTATTTATTTCAAGAAAGAATCAAATCATAAATACATTTTTTAATTCATATATCGGAATCGCTTTCGTTTTTATGTCTTTAGTGGGGTTAAAACGGGTTAATGGAAGTGGCAGTTTCAACTTTGCGAAGATGAAAAAATCACAAGAGGCCAAATCTGGTGAATATGGTGGCTGACTGCTGATATTCATGGTGTTTTTATTGTTTAGTTATTTTCGTAATGAGCAGATATAAGACCAGGTTCCGATATGTACAAGGAAATAAATCTACTTTTGGGTAAATATAATCACTGCTAGATGCTAATCACAATTGACGATGTAGTTGTCTGCAATTCTCAATATCAGGCCCAGTTATTTGCAGCAGCATTTTAATCGCAGCTACAAGTAGTAAAAGAAAATGCGAAAAATTTCCTTAGTAGCTGCAATGAATGTCTGGCAACATTTTCCAAAATGATCCGGTAATTGCAAGGTGTTTCACGACTTCTGTTCAAACTGTTCAATGTCGGATTTTCCCAAGAGGTCATATGACTCGCTTAAACCTTCTTGCAAACAGGAATTACTATGTCATTTAAATTGAGTTAATTCAATTAAGGGCCCCTCTGACATCAGGAGTTTCACAAGGTTCCATTGCCAGACGTGGTTTACATGCTTTTTACAGTCAAACAATTTAAAGCCCTCCATTAATAATATATAATGGATATTAAAAGTAATTGAATTTCTAGCAAAAAAATAAAAGAGAAAAAAAAACAATATGTGTCTTACTTTCAAGGCCCACGACAATTTCGTCCCAAATGTGAAAAGAATTTCAAAATTACCAAAATGTTCAAGCACATTTACATTCCTCAATAATCCTTGCTCCCACTTGACCTCGTTTTATACACTACTTTACATTAATTTTAATCAACTAAATTCCACTTCAGTTCTCCAATACAAATTATCGCAAACATAAACAAACTCGAAATTTCATCATTGACTCAACGTCAACCATGTAGAAACTCTATTGATATCATTTCAGTATTTATTTTCACCATAACCTCCAACGAGAGTCACAATCTTATCTGCTACCACGCATAAGCGCACAATAGTTGAATTGATGTTCGTGTTTTTGCAACTGCTTTGCCTGTCCCCGGGAAATAATTCCCAATGAAACTGTTTTCGATCAACCGTTTTCGGATAGAATATTTCGTTGTTCGTTGTTTCGTCGTGTTTCAAAATATTTACCTTTGATCAATTGAATTTCATAAATAGTATCATCCGATTGCTTGCGGTTGTGATGATTTTATAGTTTCGATCAAAAAGTTTAACAAAATGAATCCTGAGTTAATGAAATATTCTGTCGTAGGTTAATGTTTTCTGAGGTTATAGTAAATGTGACCCGGTAAAATTCAATTTCACTTTATTACCGTTTTCCACACCGTGAAAAACTGATTTATGATTTTTTAATTTCTTCAGTTATTAAAACTAATTTCTCAAAATATATATTTGTAGAAAAAGGAGGGTTATATAGATTATTCAAATTCAAATTCACTTTATTTCATGTTGGTATTAGGTACATTTCATTAGAATATCTTAGGTTAGAGATATAGACTATTCTTGTCTTTACAACTATAATACATATTTTCAGCAGTTGCTACAGTATATGTGGAATCCAACTAGTAGAATTATTTACAAGGAAAAGTAGACAAAAACCTTGTATTTGACTAACTTAAAGCTACTTATACCTACCTTACTCTAGACTTAAACTCCACTTAACTCTAATGGTAAGCTCAAGCTTATAAGTTTTAGCTAATATATTATAGAAAAGCTAGATATCCCTCAGGATTGATACAATAAGAGGGTTGTCACAATTGCCGCATTTAGTTAGAAAACTACGTTTCTGCTTTTCTGCTAGTTGTTCGATTGTTCTGATGTTAGTTATTCTATGAAGACGTTTTGTCGAAAAGTAGAAGGGTTTATTAAGCATCATTTTTAGGGTTTTGTTTTGATATGTTTGGAGTTTGGCTTTGTGACACTTAGCACACGAGCCCCAAACAGGTGCTCCATATAGTATGATAGGCTGTATGACTTGCTTATAGATCATAATCTTATTTGGGATTGAGAGCTTTGAATTGCGATTAATAAGTGGGTACAGTGAATGACAGCACTTCATTACTTTTGATTGGATATTATTGGTGTGATTTTTGAATGTTAGTTTTTTATCAAGAGTTATACCAAGATACGAAATTTCGTCTTTCCATTCTACTGCTTGGCCAAGTAAATTTAATTGTTGAGAAGGGAGATATCGTCTCTTTCTTCTTTTCGAGAAATAAATTGCTTTGGTTTTATCTGCGTTGATTTTTATTTTCCATCTGTAAAAGTACTGGTATAGCTGCTCGAACTGTCTCTCTAGGTTTAGAGTTATTATCGAAGGGTCTACTCCAGAGAAGTAAAAACAAGTGTCATCTGCAAAACAGGCCATATTGCAATCAGATCCCACAGGTATATCCGCTGTGTAGATATTAAAGAGGATAGGGCTTAAGCAAGACCCTTGAGGGACTCCGGCAACTAGTGGGCGTCGAGATGAGTAGACACCATTCGTTTTAACTGTAAACTTACGATCACTTAGGAAAGATTGTATTATCTTCGTAAGATACAATGGAAATTCCATCAATGATAATTTGTAAAGGAGACCTTCATGCCAAATATTGTCAAACACTTTTTCTATATCTAAGATGATCATACCTGTAGATTTCTTTGCAGCAAATGATTTTTCTAAGTCTTTAGTTACCCTAAATAGCTGATGGTTAGTGGAGTATCCCTCCCTGAATCCAAATTGGAATGACGGCAGTAGATTGCTACTTTGAGTAAAATAGTTGATGCGTTTTAAGATAATTTTTTCAAGAAAATGATTTAATTAATAAGCCACGCGTCAATTAAATTTGGAAGTCATGACAATAAATGTAATTAGTTTAACAGTAGATTCGAAAAAAAAAACTTTTACATTCTTCCGCATACATATTTTTGACCGAAATGTTTTTGAATTTGTCCTTAACGTTGTAACCTCAATCAGCCTTCAAGCCGATGCCATAAATCGGTCACGATTTTTAAAACGCCTCTTAAGTCTCAAAACTATTGCGATTTGAGTCTTCCAAGACGAAAACTTAAGATTTTGATTGGTTTCACCGTTAAAAAAAATTTTGAGTAATTCGGACGAAATTCTAAGACGACCCGAAAAATTCGAAAAATATATATTGATTATGAGCCTATTTTCGTAATGTTAAGCCTTAGATCCTTCAAACGTTAAAGTGTAGTGTAAATGTTTTGGTATCAAAGTTAATTGACTGTAGTCTATGGTTGCATTTCATTTATGTTTTCGCATACAAAAGCTCCCACACTGGGCGCACTACTCAAGTAACCAGAAACTTTCTTATAGATTCTTAAATCATCTTGTAATGTTTCGAAATAAAGAACTAAACGATGAGATATTTATTTGGTATTTTTTTGTTGTAAATTTCAGTTAATAGGCAATTTTCGCAAGAAATTTAAATTACCTTGACCCAAATAATATTTTAAACAAACCAAGGCATTGTTCTTCGTAAAATGAAGATGATGAAAAGACTTTAAATGTAATTAATGATTTTTATGCTGACAAATTCAGTGTTTTATGTTGATTATTTTTCAATATTCACTTAATTCAAATCAACATTAAGATAATCTTCGCAGTCTGACTACGGAAGTTGTACACAAATTTAAGTTTTAATCAAAAGAATATTAAAGGTTTAGCTATTGCAAATAAGCGTTGGTTGTTTAAATTCTTGACTTTAGATGTACTAAATTAGAATTTCTTTCTTGAAAACTCGGTGCTTTTCAATTGATGTTTAAAAGTATTCTAACTGCTGAATACATTTTCAACTATATAATTCAATCTGAGTTACTCATGAATATCGAATACAATACTGTCAACTGTCGCATTTTCAATATGAATTCGCATAGAATATGAATTATGTGAGACATGAATACGAATAGTATGATCGTACTTGCATGTATGTACATATAAGCAAACATATTTTGATTTGTTAGATAAGTTAGATAGATAATTATTCTGTCACTCACCATGCCGTGCTTCCTCGCCCTCCGGCGCATGTTGAGTTATAGTATTCAATTCGTCCTCTAAATCGACATGACAGTCAGATGCATCCCATGACAGAAAACCTATAAAGTGTACATACAAAAAGAGAGAGAAAGATAATTAGAACAAGTCTGATATAAATGTGTATGAGAAGGTTTGTAATAGTTTTGATGTTTCGAATATTTGCTAAGTTGCACAATGCACAATAAATAATACTTATGATTAAAACGTTTTGGTTTGAGGATTGATGTGAACATGAATCTGATATAAGAGGAAATATGATTTCTCACGCATGTAATAGTATTTGCTGATTGACATATTCTTGCACAATCAAGGTTAATTGAAATTTATGCAAAATCGGATTCCTTATTATATCACGATATGCAAATTATTATCATATGGTAGCGTGAGTTGCAAAATTACTGTTTTCGGTTGAAGGGTATTCAACTGTGTTAAACTATTTATTTGTTGTAACTGAATTTAATTCTTAAAATTTTTCGCTGTTTTAGATACCAAGAAAAAATGTCAAATTATTTCATAAATTAGGTACGAAATAGGAGAAATTTAAAAGCTAAACTACAGTCAAATTGAACCATCTAAAATTTGCAAAAAACATAAATTTGATCCTAATTTTTTTTATTGCTTTCCGGATTTGTTGAAAAATTTCATCTAGAGTAGTTATAATATGCGTTTTTTTTTTTGCGAAACATGCTGCTCTAAGTTTTCATTATAATTTTTATAATCATACTATTATAGCACTTTATAGCTAAATCAATCAAAACTTTCAAATTTAAATCCACTGCTCAAATAATTTCAATGCTTTCTTCGTATTTAAAGTCAAACGATGTTCTGAAATGAATTCATATTGTTATATGCAAATCTATTGGTATAACTAAACTAAAATTAATCAGAACATCCCAGTGAGCTAGAAACTAGGCGAATGTTCGATAAATCGCCCAGAATATTCTAGCAAACGAAAAACTAGAAGAAAGTGTTCGGTTGGTCTGCGCAGTTTCCAGGTATTCAACGAGCACCTACCAATAGTCCCTCGAAGAATTAGCCCAGTCAGTTTGAATAAGTACTCGTATATTAGAGGATAATCAGCCAAAAACAGCGAATAATTTTGATTGAGCTACGAAAGTTGTTTGTTTCTCAAGTTTTAGCTACATAAAAAACTTGTATTGTAGGAAAACCAAAACTGTGCTCATTTCAAAAACACAAAGAAACATGAGCCCACAGACTATCTTTCAGGCAAAACACAGTAAGATCTTTATATTAGAAACATAGTTTTTACTAATGTTCGAAGAACATTCTGGAGAACGCGCCATTCGATTAAGTTGAAACTGTCAGGATACATTGATGTACATACAGAATAGGTCCAGGTCTCACCAAATGTTAATTATTTTAAACCCTTTAGCGCCGGCGGCCATTTTAGTGATATTTTAAATATGCTTATTATTTTGTCAAAAAAATAATTATCAAAAAAACTTAGTTCGCGAAATGAATTTCGAACGTGTTCTTCAGAAAGATCTTTATAAAGTTTTGGAAATTTTTAGCCCCACTTTTGTGCGCTAGGTGCATAAAATAAGATCCCGAAAATCTGAATTTTTTCGAATTGCGATAATTTTTTACAGAGCTATTGGATCATTATAACTTACAAAACGTATTGATGTTACTAAGTTGCTTACTTATGTGGTTTTGAATGAATGTGCTGGTAGCCCTGTAGCTACGGTAGGCACTGAAAGTGAAAACCTTCAAGCCATCGACTCTCCTGAAGATTATCGCTTTTCAGTAAAAAAAAAACTGCTTATGCTTTGTTCACACAGTCAAAGAAACACTTTTGAAATTCCATATCGGATAAGAACGGTAACCCTTCCCTAATTCACCTATATTTTAAGCATAAAAAACCTTCTGTTCACGGGAACTCATGACCCGATAATCAGATATAGTTGAAATTTACAGAATGTGTTGGTCTTATGTCTGGAATTCAACATTCCAATGTTCCATCTATTTATAGAATAAAATTCGGCATTCCAAACAAACTGACACGATTGCGTAGGTTGACCATGCCCAATGTATGAAGCCAAGTTAAAATAGCCAGAGATAGGCTCCGACAAAATGATAGTCTGGCCTGCCTCCTCTTCAACCTTGCGTTGGAAAAAGCAATCCGAAGCTCTGGCACGTCAATGTGAAGGACCATCGTCACCACGTCCTGCCAGATACTGGCTTACGCAGATTAGCTGTACGAGAATCCTCATCTAGATCGAGCGAGTGAAATAAAATCTGAGGCTTCCGCAGGAAAAACACCTAGAGTTGGTCAAACCTTCAGGGTAATTGAGCATGAATTTGAAATGGTGCCATCTTTCAACTACCTTAGGTCAATCGTAGCAGCCGATAAAAACATGGAGAAAAAAATAGACGGGTGGCTGTTCGGATCCAACGAAGCCTACTACAGTCTGTCTAGACTCTTCAAATCCCGAGATCTCTCCCGAACATCTCCTACTGTGCAAGACCATGGTCCAGCAAGTACTCACGTATAGATCCGAAACTTTGGTGCTCAGCAAAAGGCACTCTGCCGCGTTTGAGAGGAAAGTCTTGCGGAGAATTGTTGGCATTATATGTGAAGAAGGGCGATTCTGGAGACGCTACAACCATGAGTTGTACGCTATCTACCTAGAAGCAGATATAATTACGAAGATAAGGTTCAGCAGACTCCGGTGGGCAGGATACCTAGTTCGATTGAGCGAAGAGGATCCTGCTCGGAAAACCCTTTGCGACAGAATTTATTGCAGAAGATAGCGTGGATGACCTTGCTTGGTGCCATTCTGAAAAATTGCCAAGAAAAATAACTGCTTTTGGCCCTATAAATTTTTATTTAGTCACCAGATTTTGACGAAATTCACACAGTAGCTGAATCCTTTTCTAAACCACATTTGATGAAAATTCGGCTGAAAAATTAAGTTGGTGCTGCCAGCTATGCTGATTTTGGTGACTTAAATTTTGAAAATTCGCTCAGAAAAATAAAACTCTTTGCCCTATAGCGTCCAGTCCAGTCATGGAATCATAACGAAATTCATATGGCAAATTAAACTTATTGTACACAATATTCAGTAGAAATCTGATTGGAAAAACAAAGATAGGGTTACCAGCTATGGTTGGCTTTGTATTTTGTTTGCAAATCTTTAGTAAGCGATTTTATCATAAAGTTTTCAAATCGTAGTGTTCTTTTAGTGAAAACAAACACCAAATATTCAAATATAGAAAGTTTGAAAACTTTTGCGAATGATTATCTTAAATTTAGTTATTCTGCTTAAGTAATAAAATATCAACAGAGCACAAGAAAAAACCTGGTCGACACTCACTTCATTCGCTTGTATTCCAGACCACTAACTGCACTCACTGAACCATTTTTAAGAACTGCAATTTATTTCTCGATATTTTTATACTTTATTATTATACTTATTTATCTTATATACTTAACTTATTTATCGACTTGAAATCATTTGAAATCATCAAGCTTGTTATTTTTTAAGGCGAATATGTTAATTTACTGAAAACTAAGAAGAGAAAAAAATCATCGAATAAAAGCATGAAATTTAGAAATTTTTGATACAATCTGACTATTTCTGAAGGCATGTTCAGACAGTTTTATAAGTATTTGATAAAGTATTTGATAAGTATTTGATAATCAGACGAAGATTTTCTCATTCTTTACATAATTTTCACCCATAAAAAAGAGCACTTCAAAAATTTTTGAACGAATAAATGAATTTCTTTCAAGTTCATCTTTCAAATTTCATCATAATTCAGATAAATAAATATATTCTCAAGAAAAGCTCATAATTTATCTCAGGCGAATTCATATTAATTTTTAAATGGTGAAACCATAAAAAAAAATTTGTCGAATTTTGTCATAAGTCAATGCATAGCTTTTTCTATCCAAATTCATTACATATTTAAGTAATATAAAATAAATAAAATATTCAAACTAGCTATTAAATATAATTTAGTAAAACATTAAGATCAAAACATATTTTTTCGAATTAAATTTTTGGTTTTTATTGATCGTTCTAGATACTTTTTAAGTCAGTTTTTTTTTGTGTGAAAATTTCAAAGAAGCCTATATGACACTGAATTAAATAGCTGTTGAATAAATAAAATTAAATCGCTAAAAGCCTATTTTTAGTGTTACCTGACGTTCGAAACTAGTTTATCTATCTAAAGCCAACTGAGCTCTAGGGCTGAATTCGTAATCAATAATATTGCTCGTCAAACTAGATATTTCTCAATGGGTTAACTTCTCTGTGGAAAGCTAAAAATTTATTTAATTCTCGAAGATCAGAAATGATAGTGAATTTGTATCGCAGATACAAACTTCGCTTTATTTCATTCATTCATTTTTGCCCAAAAATTGTACTCAATTTCTAATAGCCAACTATAGTTGCCTATCACCCTCGGTTACAAATATTTGCACGAACATTTTGTTTTCTGCCACTTTTTGCGTCCCGTTTTCTCAGTGTATAATTTTTACAGTTCAATTTTTTTTGTTCAAAATATTCTTTATCAGAAGCAAATGACATCGATAACACCGGAGAGCAGTTGTTTTGCCGCAAGGTAGGTTGAAGTCAATTTCGCATGTGCTGAATGCGAGAAAAATATCAGATTTGTCAAAATAACTCTAGTTTATGAGATAGAAATTATTGATAACTTACTGAAACTTTCATCTCAAAAACCAGAGACAGTCTAAACAAAGTAATTACAATTCGTTTGTGTATAATTGAAGTTTTTATCAAAATCATTAGTAAAATAAGTGCCAAAGAAAATAAGATTTTTTTTTGTTCTACTCTGTAATTTATTGAAATGAAAGATTTTTGAAAATTTTTCACGTGTACCTCCTACCGCAAGCAATTTTTAATCCTTGTTACCATACCCCATTTTGGTCCACCTGGAATTCACTGAATTGTAGGTGTCGTCAAATAAAACCAAGTACCGCTTTAACTTCAGATTATCAAACATCAAACCATCTCCTTAGAACAACATAACCTTAAATTTTAACCGCATAATCACCTCTCAACACCGTCGACGTTACTATCCGGCAACCCTCAAGTATTTTCTTTTGTTCCTTCTCGTCGTTAGTATTATTATCTGTCTGAATTGTCACGGTTGAACACGCTTATTCTAATTAAGGACCAAATCACCGCATACCAGTTGTCCAACCGGTTGACATGATAAGGATGATTAGATGCAATGAAGGTATCTATATGGCAAATTGGATGTCATATAAAAAGGTTTCCCGTCATATACCAGTTTCTCCTCTTTTCTTCCAATTTCATCTCGGAATGGAAGGAAGGAAGATTTTTCAAGGACAATAGGTCTCAAGCTAATTCGAAAAAAAACAAGTCCTTGGGCTTTCAAAACCAATGACCTGGACGAGATTACTGCTTGTTCGTCCTTTTTCTTGTCACAATTTGTCGAGGCCAGGAATAACAAGGAAGAGAAGAAGGGCAAGATATTGGACATACGTGTATGACTGGCAAGTTTAGTATTGTTTGTTAATTTTCTTTTCCTATGCCGCTATGAAGTTATGTTAAGTTTGAGTGCTGTGTAGTTCGAATGAAGCTTCGGACAAGTGTGTTTGAGAAATCTGAATTTTGAAACCATTATCTCAATGACTGAGGAGGCGGAGATGATTTGATTTGAAGAAAAAACATGTTGATGATGTGAACAAAAGCTTGATAGCAGAAGAAAATTAGCTGGAGCATTTTTTTGTGTCACCTAACTCCGATGATTTTATGTTTGGAAAGCATCAGAAGATAATATGTGAATAAAATTTCAATTAAATGCAAATTAAATTATTTGCAATTGATTTAGAAAAGGCTTTAATAGAAAATTTTCGCTATAAAATTTTTACCCCAACCGTCAATCAGCATGGAAAGGGATGTATTCCTGACTACGAATAGCAATCGACAAGCTTACAAAGCACGTGACCATGTCGTTTTAAACGCAATTCAAAATTAGTTTTAATGTAATTACTGACGTAAACTAATTAAATTAAATTCAGCAATGTTTGTCCATCAAAGTACTCGTTTCAACTACGTCATCTGTTACCGAAGTTTCTTACATAACCTTCTGGATAATATTTCATAACAACCGCGCTGAGTAGCAAACAGAGCGAAATAATATACAACATATGCTTCTCTCACTGTCAAATTAAGGCCACAAGTTCACAATTTCAAAATTCTTTGACATGCTATACCTTCAGTGCTACAAGCATCCTTACAAAAGCCTCCATGGAATAGTCCCCGTTCCAGCTACAATGTTTCATTCATCAGCTCACCCTCTTTTCGGTGGTTTCGTAATCATTTCAGAAACTTTCATCATAATCACTTTGTCCTTTCGTCCTGTCTGGCATATATCCCCTTTCATTTCTTGAATCTCCAGCTCCAGTTTCGATTTCATCTGATATCTAGAAAGTCTCAACCATATCCCCTGTCTCCTATCAGTTTGTATTATCCCTTCAGCTTGGATTATTATCCTAAAAAGGACAACATGACTGCTCTTCATCCTTTACTTTATTACGATGACGACCGTTCGTTATTTTGGCATTATGTAAACGAAATATGATGTTCGGGGTGGACGATGAAAGTTAAAGCAATCATTCTCCGCAAATTAGATGAAATGACCCTGAGGTGGAAATATCCGTTCAAGTACTTTAAGGTTCTTTTTGATCGTTGCTACTGTCTCGGTGCGTGGTGGTTTATGCCCTATTTGTTTTATTTGAAATAAGGGCAACGGGCGGTTCATTTGATTGTAATAACATTGATAAGTCGGTTTTGCTCTGTGTTCGTTTTATGATTTCGTAATTTTTTTTTTAGGTTTTGTTACGGTTTTCGTTGAAGTAATAAATATTTTGCGGTCAAAGTCGCAGAGTTTTCAAGTCAGAAAATTTGATGAATATCTCCAGAGGAGTATTTCGTAAAAATGAGTAATATTAAAAAAATTTAGAATGAGTCCTTGCGGAATTTAAATTTAATTCCAAGGACTTGACTTTACTGCAGGTTTTCTGTTGCAGAAAATATTTTACAAGCTTAATGAGCAAATATAAATAGAATTATCGCATCCCTGAAGCACGTTCGAATCAACGCGGCTGCCTTACTCAATGAAAGTACCAGTAAAACCTTTGGTATTGCGTAAGGACGCGCCCTCGAAAGCTCGATTTGAGAGTAATGATTTGAGTTGCTTCGGAATGTCGGATGTAGATGAGAAGTGGACACACCTTAAGAATACTATCATTAGTACTACTGACGGTATTTTAAACAATAGTCGGAGACATCGGGGAAACCAGTTTGTTGATGAATGCAACCTAATGACTGTATGTAAAGCCGGATTTACACTCTCCACTGAGATTTGGCAAGTGTTGCCAAGCACAAGCGTGTAAATCGTCACCTCGTCTATTCACACCTGTTTTTCTCCATTCACACACGCAACGGCAAGCTATAGCAGGCGAGAGAGTGTGAATGGTGTTTTCCCCGGCGTCAACCTATTTGATGGGGGTCTCTGAGGGTATATGAGAGTCTCGTCTCTGCTCGAGGCCACTTGAAATGTTTTTGGTTTTACGTCTCGAATCAAAAAGATTTGAAATAAGGTCTAGTGATGGCTCCGTTGATATTTACAAATCGATTTGGTTTGCCTGCAAAATCATTGACAAGATGCACCATAACGGACAAGGTGCATGAGTACGGATGGGTGCGAAGTACACTGTTCGAATATTTGTAAACAAATTTCTGAACAGAGAAAATGCTACCCACCTACGCCACACTCATTTCTTCTACTTCGTCGAAACCTTTGGTCAATTAACCAGATGATCTCCGTGGTCAGCAAGATGTAGTCATGGCACTATCCTCCAGACTAGACAAATTTGAGTATAAGATGGACTTGATTCTTTCTAAAATAATTTATGTTGAGGCATAAACCGTTGCTGACACCGAAGTGGTTATCACTGGCACGAGCCTAACCTCGTGTTCAATCGAGCTAATATCATCGGAATTAAAAGGAATAGAGTATCAGTTTGTATGTCTCTCAATCTATTAACCCTCAAAACCTGCATCATAATCAATCGCCTGCCAGACGGTTCCGGCAAATGAAGGGTCAACTATTGTTAACATTAACTTCTGTAAAATACAAGCCCACATGATGCTGCAATGATGAAAGTGAAATCAAAAAACATTACCAAATGCTCAAAATCAACTAACAATGTTATTTCAAAATCACCAGTCTCTGCATCTAACGAGCCTAAGAAAGCTGGGTGAAAAATATTAGATACCAACATCGATTTAGATAGTCCTATAGTATCTAATGATTTTAATATTTTTAACTGCACCCTCAGAAGTGTCGCGCAGCCCAGACTTGCTCCTGATAACACCTCAGATGACGTAAGGAAAAATTTCGAGGAAATCCTTGAGTATACAAAATCTTTCATCACTAAGGGCTGCATTTAAATTATTAAGATGGAGAATTGGCATCGCGTATCGTTATTTTAAATTATAGCTCCAGATTTTTGCTTGGTTTGTAGGATTGTTGCATCGCCTATATTAATTTCTGGCCGCTGAACGCCGTTGCACACATAAACAACAGAAGAACAAACAAATAAAGCGCTGCAACAAAAAAAGGGACGAACTCGTCTCAGTACTCCACGCCAACGTAAGTGTGATGCGATTTAAGCTTAAGCAGTTTTATTAGCTCTCGGACTCTGAAGCTTCTAATGTCATTGGATCACCGAAACGTGGCTTTGTGCAAATATTCACAATGCTGAAATATTTAATTCAGAGTATACTATTTTCTGCCGGATTAGACATGAAAATCATGCTGACGCTCCTGTTGGAGGTGGTGGTCTTCTGATTTTCCACAAGAAATTCAAAGTTTCGGCAAAAGAAAGTATTGTTTGGTGTCAACTACACGCCACCAAGCTCCTCGTATGTCATCTACACTTCGCTAATAAATGCTACGCAGCTCATATCCGATCTTTTTTCTCCTAGCGTAGAAGGCCAAAAAAATCTGCCCGACAGATCCTCGGGTGACCTATTACCACGGGATATGTGAATAATTGACACACTAAAAAAGTCTATCTACAAGCTCATGAAGTTCCAAGTCGGAACCCGCCTAAGCATTGCTTCGACCCGGTCGTTCTGACACACCAGCTGGGAACCAAAACTGACGCCACAGCTTATGTGTCGGTAAGGAAACCCTACTCCCGTTTTATGCGCAGACTCAATGGTGGGGCAAAAATTTACGAAGCGACTGCACGTGAAGAATGTATGATGAGCATAATTGAGCTTAATATACGACCTTGCTGATTCAAATGCGACCTTATTGATTCAGATGCAACCTTGCAGACAGTTGCGACGACTTTATCCTGATGGCCGATTTCAATCCATCCAGAATGAGCTGGTGCCCCTCAGTGGACACTACTTTTGAAATTCTGCTCTCTACTTCTATTAAAGGGCAACTCAACATCAATATTGCAAACGAATTAATATCTCTTGGCTTGTTTCAAGCCAACTGCACCCGGAACTCAAATGGAAAAATGCTCTACCTAATTTTTGTGACTGACGACTCTTCTACTGCGGTGAAATCCTTCAACATCATTTTTGGTCCAGTAATGCCTTAGCATATAACGCATCTGAACTGAAATTTAATTTAAGAAGAGCTAAATCTGGTCAGTTGCGTGAATCGCTTCCGCATTGCAAGAACCTAATTGGGATAAAACTAAAATTTATTTCCACATTTAATTGCTCAGCTGTTTTTTGCAGTGCGTGCCAACTCCCTCTAGTAGCAGTAACGCTCGTTTTGCTGGGATGTTTTCGCAGCTTTTCCATTTCGAAAATTCCAAAACTAAAGCCTGGAAGCAATTTTGTTTGACTCGCTCAGAGCGTGACTGCCAGCTTTTTTATACTTAGATATAAAAAGAGGTTTCATTTGCATATCAGGGACATACACAACAGCTATAAGTAAATTTTCAAGCGCAATCTAAAAGATTTTGGAACTTTGCTAATTCTAAGACTTATGACGTTGTGCATCCACTCACATTTAAATGTAACAACTCATACATTGAAATCTCTCCGAAATTAGTAATTTACTTGCTTCTGTTTTCTGTAAAGCGGATCGTACGGACTTGCCTAGCTCTAGACTCTTTTCACTCTACTTGACAAACTCAGCATTCTCCTCTATTGAGATGTAAGATTTAAAAACTGACGAAGTCACCATTATTGCATTTCTTAATATACTTGATATCATTCTAACACCTAGCCTAGATAGCATACCCGATTTGGTCTTCAAATATTGTGCATTGTCACTACTACTTATGCTGTTTTAAATTTCCAGTGCATCCTTAAAAGCCGGCATATTTCGTCATATGTAGAAATATTCCACCGTCACTCATGTATTCTATCGACCTTTTGCTCAACTTCCCTGCATCGCTAAACTTTTTGGAGCCACTATCACCGATATAGTAGTCTTTCATAGCGAATCCGTTATGGCCTGGTATTAACATTGTTTTACTGAAGGTCGTTCAACCACAACCAAGTTGCTTCAATTTTTCACCAAGCAACCAACTCAATCGAAGCTGGCCTCTAAGCTGACTATGCTGACATAGACTTGACGTAAGCCTTTGATAAACTTGATCACTCTATACTCCTAGCTAAGTTTTATACCTTTCAATTCCCTAACTTGTTTTTAAACTGGGTTGACTCTTACTTGGCGAATTAAACCTAACGTATATCCTTTGGCAGTACTTTATATCTGAAATTAAATTACGACAGGACCCCCTACTGTTCGGCTTATTTATTAATGATGTAGGTTCCAATCTGCAGCTATCCTCTGTTTGGCACCAAAAATTTTCAAAATTTTGAGAATTTTTAACGATTGCAATAATTTGCACCAGGGCCTAAACCGATTTTCCAGCTAGTTTTGCGATAATAACCCCTTGTTAATCCTGGCAAGTGTACAATTATATTGTACACACGCAAGAGCAATCTTACAATATCTATGAATACTCACTTTTGAATACACCTTTAAATAGATCAGCGAAAGTACTCGATTAAGGAGTACTGAAATGCTTCGCCGCCTTGAAAGCTAACAATGCCTTCCGTTTTGTCTGAAAACGTTCGGGAGACTTAAGGGGTTACCCCCACTTGTAGCGGAAAAAAATGGATATTTTCATGAATTTTTTTAAGAAAACTACGCAATTTTTTTAAACGAATATTATGATATCTTAAAGCACACACATAAAGCATCATTCTGTAATTTTTTTATTGAAAAATATTACATCGTTAAATTACAAATGACCGCCAAAACAATGGTATTTTAATTTTCACTCTTTGCGGTGACACACATTGTGTCAAACTGGATCATCTGAAGCAAAAAATAGCGATGGATTTAGTTAAATAACAGTATAAACTAGTGTTTGATCGAAGGATTTAAAACAATTTTCATTAATTACAAAATGGCGGACAGTCAAAGTTAATGGTTCGATTTTCACTTAAAAAAACGGTCGTCTTTTTGCTATAAAATGGCATTTTTTTTTTATCAAAAAGAAAAACCAAACGATCAAACACTACATTTATATGTATTGAATAAGCCTGTCAAGTTTCAAAAAGATCGGCTCAGTTATTTTTGAGTAACTTTGGTCACCGACTTCAAAGATGTCATTTCGAGAAAAACGCGTTTATAAGTATAAGTAATGTAGTATAAGTAATTTAAGTAACAGTTTCTTCTCTTTCAACGCTCATATCTCGGTCGGATCGACTTGAAATTTGAAGGACGTATTCTCAGATAGTTAAACTTAAAAAAAATGCAACAAAAAAAAGAAAAATTTCAAAGTCACAAGTGGGGGTAACCCCTTAAACTATATTTATGCAACTCACTTAAATCTTGCAGGAAAACTCCCGAGGCTAAAATTCCATATTCTTATATGCCACGAAAATATTAGCAGGCCTATCGGATCAATTATGATTACAATGAACCAGTCACTGCAATAAGTAGATGCTTTAACGAAGCTTACTCTATGTTTTCTATGAATTATGTATGAGTTCTTTTTCTTTTCTATGAATTCTGTATCAGAATGATTAATCGCTATTGCATATGTATAGTCTAAATTAGATGAAATTAATAAAATGAAAATATCATTCATCTTAGGCAAGACACGGACATTTGAAACATTAAGACTGTGTGCCGGGTCATTTGCAAAGTATAAGCGCAACTACTACAAGTTGGACACTCGCAATGACATAATTGATGAAAATTTGCCCATGCAGCCAACAATGGACACGCCTTAGCCAGATGTGTCAACTGTGATCGAATTTGCCCCTTCTCGCAATGCGCCCCCCCACGAGAAGAAGAAAGAATTCAAGTGTATAAACTGTGGCAAGGAAAACCTCGCCATTTATGAAGGATGCCCTAAACATACAAAAAAAGGCTTAAATAAGCAGGTTACTAATACAGAGTACTTAAACGCTATTTTTTCTAACCTGCAGAAGAAATTTCAATTTATGATGAAAAATATGAAAGCGAAAATGGTGAAAGCAATGTCTTCTGCATTTCCAGCTACCAAAACTCCCTCTAAAAAATATTCGCACCTCCCTTACGTGTAATGGGAAACCCGGAAACCATCTGTGTTCTTCCAATTATACCTTGTATAGAAACGACAGGCCGTTTAATAAAATAGAAGAAACCGCTATCTTCGTTAAAAGAAATATCAACCACCACCATATTCCTATTCCCAATCTAGTCCAAACAGAAGCCACAGCAATCAAAGTACACTCTCTGTGTTTTGAGTTTGTGTTGATCTCCGTGTACAAACCTCCAGGCTAACTCAATTTCAGCCAAGATTTCTCTAGACTCTTTGACAACGAAGGACTAGTCTTTATAGAACTATATCTAAATGGCTAGTCCCGACTCCGAGGAGGCAGGAGTACTACTCGAGTAGGGATCATGGATACACAGGTCAATCTACATATTCATAGTGAGCCCAGCCCAGTGCCCAGCCCAGTGTGCGGACCATAATACTGGATGAACTCTCAACAGATTATAAGCCACTATATTTGGAGTAAAGGACTTCTACATTTTCAAATTCAAAAATGACGCTTTTTATAATACTACGTCGGAACGATTGTAAAAATATGTTTTTTTTTGTCAATTTTCTAGAAAATATGAATTTGAACTAAAGATAGACTTTTTGCTCTCCTCAGTGTCAAAATACACTTTTATAATCTCCATTCATCGAAAATCTCTAAATCTATTCTCTCCACTTGAACTACACCATTCCCAATATCAAATGCTTAAATATCAAATCTGACCCCATAATACTACCCCATAAAGATGTTTCATGAAAATTCCCGTAACCTTCCATCATTTGAATATTGCCTGACAGTATCACAACCTTTACAACATTACCGTCCAGTCAAAGTCATGAATTGTAAAACAACATGCTACCATGTGTTGAACATTTAAAAGCGTCAAGAAGTTATGTCTTCAACAGATGTCCCCGAAAGATACCAAATGTTCGGTAAGGTGCGCGTATGTTTTCAGCAAATAAATGGCCTACGTGTAATTCAGTGTATTTATTCTTGCGAAAAAAAAATTGAAATCAAAACTGTCCTCAACAGGAGTTCATATGGTACTTGGATGCTTGTCTAAAAATAAAATCCATAAATTGACTGAAATGAATGTCATGTCATTAATCCTCCTGGTTTTAGTTGTTCACGTGCGTGTTTCTTTCAATTTAAGTCTGGTGTAGTCTTCAATTAGCGAGTTAGTTCGAGTTGTGTTAGAAGTTTGCACGGATTAGTCATTGAGTCACCATAAAATCATTTGTTGTTTTCTCTCTAGGTGGTGGCTTCGGCAGTGAGAATCATGCAGCGAGTCATTTTAGTCACCGAAAATGAGTATGAAAATTCATGAAGTATTTTGGAAGTCAGCAGATTAATTGCTGTTTTCTGTTGTATTTCGGTATTTTACTGACATTTCCTGTTTTTTGGTTCACCATCTGCTAAGCATGATATTGAAAACTAACTTCAGCATAAAATTTAATAAGAGTTTTCCAATATCAGCTCAACTAGAAACAATCGGTTTCGATTTTCTTTTTATTATTTTTCCAGTCACTCTGATGCCTGTTTTTTTTTTAATTTGGTATAGCTTTTAAGCTATTGCAGGGTATTTTTTATTTGAACAAATTGTCAATTGTGAAGATAGATGATAGCGAATTTCGTCAAAAAGTAAGATGAATTCAGAGGATGCGATTCAACGAGACTGGTCTACTAAAGCTAGATCTTCTTACGACGACGTAAAGTAGACATGTAAGCTAGGATAATGAAGAAATGTCTCCAAAAAAAGTTGGAAAACGGGGCTCTAAAAATTCAATCCAAACAGACTTAACTCAATTGAGTAGATTTAAATTGTTATAGTCTGCAGAGTCAGAAAAGCATATGCAAAAAAATTATTAGTTTTGTTGTGACTCACGTTTAAAGCAACTAAAACTGGAAAAAATCCTGTAATGATTCTCCAAAAAGCAATATCTTTTCCGCATACAACTCTACAGTTTTTCAAAGCCTAAAATATTGGGTACAATCACAGGCAAAACTAAAAGCATTTCGCGTTGTTTATTGTATTTTATTCAATCTTAAAAATTTAGCTTGAAATTAAAGTTGTTTATTATTACTTGCTCAATCAAACAGTAAGCATTTTTAATAACGTAACACGCATTGGGGTTTCCATGGACAAAACGGTCTATTATCCCAACACTATTAGTCTATACACACTAGAGCTATATGTATTCTCATAACGAACAACTTTCACTTTCGCAAAGAAAATGAAGAGAAGGATAGAATGTTCCACCTACCTTGTTTTTATTGTGTCTCAATTTCATTAATTCGTTCCCTCATCCTCACTCGATCCACCAATTTGTGTCAATACAGAAGTATTATTGGATTTCATGCTTACAAACAGAATTGTTTCGCTTGCCTGGGCTTCTTGTACCATTGTAATGGCTGAACCAGAACGACTATAATAATTTTTCCAAGCCACAAGTACGAAAACTCATAGAAGGGAAAACATCCTGCAATTTTTCGGGGTCCCTTGAATGTTCCATAGACAGTTATAAAAAGCCAGAAAAACAGCCATAGCAATTGGAAAAGGGGAGGTAGACAAAAGAGAAGAGTAGGGTGCACAGAGAGTGAACTGAATATATCCGGCATCGGACAAATTGTTGGGGGTGAGGTAAATGAATTACTAGATATATTAAGGTAGTTCGCCAACACGTAAAGGTCAGAGTCCTTTCAATAGAACTGGTAATTGTAGGTGTAGTTTTCATTGATGGCCTTATAGTGCTAGAAAAATTGTTCTGGCTGTCTGGAGCAGTGTGCGATGTCGGCAGCGTTACTGCCACTATTGCAAGGTCACACCCTAGAACGAGGTGTTATATGTTCGTTTTACTCTCATTTATATAATGCCATCGGTTGAATAGGAGGACGATGTTTGATTGTTGAAAGAGCCAAAAATAACTAATGATTAATGGCAACAGAAAGTTAGGTTATTATCCTTAATTGAATTAAGGAATGCTTAAAGACTTAGGAAATTGACTTAGTGCACGAAAAAATTGTACTTCGAGTCTATTCAAGAAGCTGGTTGTGCAGTGGAATAGACATTTGATGACGAGAAGCCTAAAAAGGAGCCAAAATCTATTACCAAATTTTACAATGTTTAGTTTTTCTGACATTAAAACCATGTGAACGTAGCAAGTCCAACACAATTCAATTCTAAGACGTGTAAACACTTTTTCATTTTCTCTGAGGTGGTTTTCTATTGATTTTTTTTACAAAGTCAAGATTGACTCTTTGAAGCTATTGTTTGGCTTTGGCAGTAGGGGTACGGCGAACTGGATACCGAAGATAAAAGAGTTAGCAAACGAAGAAAAGTTGCAATTCAGGCATTTTCTCAGCTGAGAAGTAGTAATTTTGTATGATTTGACTTCAGAATCTGTTGCGATAATTTTTACATCAGTTTCTGTTATGGTGTGTTGAAGGAAGTGAACCTAAATTCTGCTGCAGCACGGTGCTAACATATGCTGTTCGTTTGCATCTCGAGCCAAGGTACGTGTTGAGTTCTTTTTCTGATTGTAATGTTCACGAAAAACTCTCAGTGAACAAGGATTTTAAAGGAAAAAGAGTAAATAAAGAGAGTCTGAGATTTGTTTGGTCTTCTACGGACAAAGCCCATTCCCTTGTATTTACTTTAATATTGTGCCTACAGAGTACTGCGCGTATCGTCTTCCTTTCCTTGAAGTGAATTCACCCAATTTGTTTGTAATATGTACAGGGAGTGTTGCTCCAGGAGCATTGATTTCTTTTTTGCTTCGTGAATCGATTACCATCACACATCAGACAGACATTTTGATTGGACTTACGTTCAGCTGAGATGCGCTGCGATTTCCTCGTATTGAATTGCTACAAAGTGTTCCTTGTCTCAGTCAAGCAGTTGTTATTTCTCTTTCATATTGTTACTAATGGAATATCGACGCTTTGCCTGATGACAATGAGCATCAGACCTACAAGTATGGACAATTCCGTTTAGTTTTCGGATGTCTTTGTATGTAACAAAAATTATTTGAAGTAACAAGCCAATGGTAATCTGCACCAAAAAAAAAACAAATAATTCCATGTATTAAATTTTCCATAACATCAAAAGCGTGACAATTACATGTTTATCGGGGGACAAATATACCAACCGACATTTATAGCATGCCAAATTCATTATTTAACTGTTAATGAAAAAATAATGAAAACAAATAAGGTATCCAACTTCTGTACTCTATTGCCTAATAATGAATGAAATAAAACCATTACTCCATCTCCAGAAAATAGCCCATTAGCTCATTCAAATTTATTAGCTCCATTATAAACTTAATAAAGCCGAATCGCTATCCAAAACCCAGCTTCAATTTATGCCCCTAGTTTATTCCTATGTCACTCTGTATAGTCTTACTCAGCAAAAAGCAACCAAACTTAATCAAATATGCATGAATAGTTGATATCACCTCGACTCTTCATTTAATATTAAAAACAATTTAACCTACCAACTAACACGCACACAACAACTTTCAACCAACCAACCAACCAGCAACTGTCAGACACATTCCGAAATTCAAACATCACCCATCTCCTCTTCAGTTCTGCCCACTGGACTACATAGTGTAAATGCCAAATAAAATTCAGCAAACGAGATTCTGTTGGGATACGAAAGGCAACAGCACGAACAGTAAATGAAAGTCAATTCTCGCGCTTTGTTTTTGACTATTTAGAAACATCCTAGTTTTCCCTAAAGGACAAAGTTATTCTGCTCTGGACTATTTCTGTGTTGACTGTAGTACGCCAACAGTTAAAAGTACGTCGAGGATAGTTTAGGTTGCTGGTTATTAGGAATAAATGGTTTTCTATTTAAAATTACGGTATTTTGTAATTATTCTGACGTAATCAAGTCGATGTTAAATCACAGTGTAAATGGTTTTGAGTACGTATTTCAAAGCAGAATTAACGGAAACATCAATAGCTGTCAAATGCGGGAATTTGAATACGGTATTAATTAATTGTGGTTGTATGAAGTGGAGGTTCATAATTCAGATAATTGAAGAGGCACTATACTTTTTTTTTGAGATCTACTTGGTTTAATAGTGTGAAAAAAAGTTAAAGCTTCTATATAATCATTTTGAAAAATAATTCAATAGTTTTGTTTAATTGCAACAATTTTATAATTTTCTAACAACTTTATTATTTATTCTTTATCATTTCGCGTCGAGAGCAGGGCTGTGGAGTCGAACAATTTTTAATGGAGTTAGAGTCGAAGCTTATTTTCATCAGCCGACTTCGACTCTGAAATTCATCACCAAACCGAAAAATTTGTGGGCCATTTTTCAATTTTTGACTGGATTGGGAAGAAGCTAAAAAATTTCTAGAGTTGCTATATCAACCTTATATAATGACGAAAAAATTTCAGGCAGATGACCTTACACCTGGTTTTTTTTACAAAAATGGAAATGTCTTATCGTTCGCTTTTAAAAAATGAATGGAAACTTGGTCGATGCATTAAAAAATTCACTTCTTCGTAGAGAAATTTGTCTCTTAGATAATGAAGTCCTTTTAGCTGCTATATATGTAGATCCTTCAGTCCGGGCTATCCTGATAGAAGATCAGCAAGCGCTTTAAAATTGCGTTATGCAAATTAGCTATTCGTATGAAAGGATTGCATACGGTAAGTGAAGCCATAGCTAGACCACAGCAGGGAACCATTCAGTCGTCATCACTTCCCCCAAATACTGAAGTTGATGATGAAGATGAATTCGAAAAATATCTTGACGAACAAGAATGAGCAAAGCGGCAGCGCTTAAGCTTGGAAAAAAGTAACGAAAGAGGAAATTCATCGCAACTGGAAGCCTTGAAATTGGATTTTTATAGGGCACTGAATGATGTTGAGAAGTTTGACCGAAATTCAGCTTTGGAAGTAGAAGATGCCATAACGAAGTATCCCGAAATCGTCCAAAATGCAGCATTGCTCCTAACGGCATTGTCCCCGACTCAAGTATCTGTGAAACGCTTGTTTTCTGCCCTTAGAATAATCAAATCGGATTTAAGAGGAGCGATGATGTGAGATCTGATTGAAGCAATATTATTTTTAAGAACCAAGACGAATTAAGTGTTTTCTGTGTTTTTATATTAGTGTGTGAAATGCAAAAGGAATATTTTCTATTTCGAAATAAATCTCTTTAACAATATAGCGTAGCGTTATAATTTAATGTTACTAAAGGAAACAAACTAGTAGGAAAATATGATCTGATTGTAAGACAAAAAACGATTTTAACCTTCTGGCTTTAACTATATAATAGAGCTACGAATCTTTGGAGTAGAAGTACGGAGTCGGAGTCGTTACTCGGCTTATCATTGGACTCGGAGTCGCAAGTTTTTCTTCCCGACTCCACAGCCCTAGTCAAGAGTAGAGCACAAGAGTAAATACTCATGAAACCAGGTCCAAATGAAGGTCCTGCCAAGCTTTGAATTCAATCAGGGGCAAAAAGTAGCAATTATGAATTTCGCATTTTTAAAATTTTCAATAACGAAATTAAGCTCAACCCACTCTAGATCTCAATATCTGAAATGGGTTGTAATGGGATAATTTGTTATTGTGCAGGACAAAAAATCAGATATTTTGGTTTCCCAATAAATTTACGATGGTTTCAAAGCTATTCTAACGTGTTTTTATGCTTCATATTTTCGGTGAGTTCATTGCGACGAATCTAAATCGGGCATACATTCAATAAACGTAAGATTTTATGTTTAGATGTATAACAAATGCAAACATAAATTTTCTATGAAAGCTATTAAAAAAACTTTAAAGAACTTAGAAGCAAGGGATTTCATTTGTCATCGTAAAAAACGTATACGTGTAAACGTAAATGATACTAGTATGGTACGCAGATAACGAAATGGAATATTTCTATCGACTTCCGCAAACGAAATTTTTCATCATCTTTAAACCAACATTTCTTTCAGTATAATTGCACGCCACTTCAAAAAAATCAATGCTTTTCCCAGAAAATTCAAATCCTGTTAGTGGCCATGGTAACGAAAATATTTTTTCATGACACGATTGTAATTTTTTCAAGATAACTCACTTGAATTCTTATTTTCCATGAATTTTCTTTTGATATGCTTCCTCGATCAATCACACCGTGTAACCCGAGTAAAATATAAGAATCAAATCTACCTTAAAACATTCAAACAATTCCAAATTCATGCCCCAATAAATATCAAACAATACAGCCGACTCCTTGCTATCATTCCGTAAGTGTTCTCGGGAGCTTTAAGATGGGCATCCACAAATTTCCATTACGTATAAGACTTGAGTTATACTATTCAACAGACTAATCAGCCTACGTTCGCTCAGCAAAAGCCCAAAAATAGCCAATTTCGAAATCATAAACATTCTCGTGAGAGATAGAGGGTTGTTTATTTATGGAAACGATTCAGCAAAATATTGAATTCATGCTTTCCATTTTCAGAGAGTGTTCTTGCTATTCCTTCGGGTCAATGGCATGAGGGTGTGAAGTGAATGTTGGTGGTTTTTTACTTCCTCCACAATGACCACACGATTCGATCTGATCTTCAACGTTTGACCTTTAGTGAATCCCTGTATTAACTTTCAGACAGTTTATTTTCCACAAAAATCTAATACTGAATGTGCTAAGCTATTGCACATTATCCTTTCGTGTATCCTTCTTCGTTTGGCTCTTAAGTGCTACTGGACGAACCTTTTGCGCGATATAGAATAATATCGCGATGCGGGTTTCGATATGGGTCGATTTGAGAATTGGTTTGTAGTTCGGCACGTGGCTAGAAAATATGGATCGATAGCAGCAATGTGGTCATTGATGCACGATGATTAGATTTTAGTGGATTTGTAGGCTATTTTGATGATTTCGATTCTTTCGAGATAGAAGGTTAAATTTCGTCAAAAAGTTAATTTAAGAGTCAGAAAATTTAATCGGTTTGGAAAAACAGAAGTGAAAAACTTCGGAAAAAAGCTTTTGCCCCAGCAGTACATTTTTTTATTTTTTTTTAGGCAGCAGTTGAGAAGTATGAATACGAAAAGAATGCTTGCAAAACGAGCTTAAGCGTGTATTCAAAATGAAGATGGCCATTTTGAACATTTACTGTAGCTTTAAAATTTTGAAATAAAGCATAAAAACCATTACTAAATTCTTTCAGTTCAAGCAAAGAGTGTAGATCGACAACGAGGGCCATTTTATGGCATAATAAGTTTTTAAGCGATATGTATTTTCGCTTACTACTTGCAAAATGGTAAAACCTAAGCCATAAATATGTATGCAACTTTTGTAACCAATAATATGGTCTATGAAAAATAAAATTAAAATGGCATATTTTCATGGGATTTTCTGAAAAAACGACATTGAACACAGAATTTTCGGGGTAGAAGTGGCAAAATTTTGTGTTTTGAAATAAATATCTCAAAATCAAGTAAAGTTACAATTTAGGATGTTACATAAAATTAAAGGTAATTAGATTTTATCAAAAAGCAAGCCATAAAACTTTGCACTATTCTCATTAGTTTTCAAGATATAACGATTTAGGTGAGTCAGGGTACAGGTCCGAAACACTTTTCTGGACCACCCTGTAGCTCCGTAGATTTTGAAAACCGGACCACTCTGTACAACGATTTTTTGCTGAAAATATATCAAGGAATAGCTACATACAAAAGTGTCCTCCGAGTACCAAACACCCTGTATATATAATTTTTATATGCATACGTATGTATATGGTAAAAAAAAATGAAAATAATCTTACCAAGTGCTGTAATATTTTAACTGATTTTCTTTAAATATGTTAACTGAGTTTCAAATCTGCAGCCTTAACTGTTGAGGTTTTTGAACAAGGAGGTGTAAAAGGTACCAAATGTAATAGCTAAAACATGATTCCTAAAATATTGGTGAAAATCATGGAACAACTTGCATCATATTATTGATTTTAAAACAAAATAAATCTGTATATTGATCAAAATTCAATACTGATCTTGTTGAAGGCACTTTAACATTTTGCGTCCTTCTGCATCCATCAATCAGAAAACTCCTCTTAGCTATTTCATTTATTCCTGCCCTAACCATGTTTCATCAAAACTTTTATTCAACATACTGATTGCTGACAAGCATTTCGATACATTCATATAAAATTCAATTTCACTGGAAAACTTTTCACTTCGATTCCATTTACTGCAAAAGTCATGTACTTTTATCAATTGGGTAGCTTTAAGCTTTACACCATCCATTTCTACTACTACGACCAACAGGATAAACTTTTCCAGCGAAAAATGCTTTCAAATTCATACGAGACTAAATTAAATTACAAACTGTCAATAGTTTGTGCACATTTTTTATTATTTCGTAGGAAAGAAGCAAGGAATGTATTACTTTATGCTTCGGAAATGTTAGAAAAAACGTCAGAATTTGTTGCTTTTAGATTATGTATACAGTTTGTTGAAGGGGATTTTTTTTCACAGTGAGCAACGGAGTAATATTTCATACCAAGCTCAGATGCTCAAGCGGAAACAAAAATCAACTGTGGATATATAGAAAGGTAGACCTATCAAATATAAACAAAATAATAATTTTCTCTTGCACGACCCAAGAGCAATTTATTGGAAAATTACATTGACCGTGCTAAATTGAAAAATTACAAATAAAAATTATTTGTGGAGACGAGCTTGACACATGTTATATCTTCTATGAAAAATGATAGGATGCTGAACATTTATTTTCAGAAAATTTTCAGAGTTTTTGGAGACCTACAGCATCAATTCTAGGATAACGAATTTGTATATTACGTATTGAAAATTTTTCTTAGCCATATTTGATGGTAGAACGGTGGACGCTCACAAATTAGAGCTTTCGGAAATTTGAATCTTCCAGAAATTAGAACCAAGGGACTCAATGCATTGCACGTCCAGAAATTAGAATCACCGGTTCTAATTTCTGACCTTTTTTTGTTTTTTCTTTTTTTCTCGCCACAAAACGGTGCATCCCCATATTCGTTTTCATTTTGCTTCGTGTAATTAAACTTGGATGAAAAATACGTGATTATGTGAGTACTGGTTCAATTGGCGTATTTTCTTTGGTCGGTGTGCACGTGCAATTTGATTTGCGTGATTTTCCCATATTTGACTCGACTTGCTTTTAACAGTTTCAGTGAAACGTAAAAAGAACACTTTATCTCTAGATACAAAAGTTACAATTTTGAAGAAGCTTGACGAAGGCATTTCAGCAAATCGCCTAGAGCATGACTTCAATGTGCCTAATTGGCTATAAGCTATATAAAATCAAAAAAACATGCGATTTGAACTGCAGTTTGTTCGACTTATCAGGAATCTCGCAATAAACCTTTGTGCAGTGCTGAATATCCTGTAATGGAAAGCCGTTTTTACCAGTGGTTCTTAAATTAACGTCAAAAAATATAACACTGACCGGGCCAATCCTGAAAGAGAAAGCTAAGCAGCTTTTCGTAGAAATTTATACTGATAAAGGTGCAGATGGTTTCAATGCAAGTGATGGTTTGTTCGCGAAATTTAAACATTGCCATGGCATTCGTTATTTGAAAATTGGTTGCGAAATTTTCTCTAATGATGTCAACGAAATCGTACCATTTTTAAGTACGCTACAAGCAAAGGTAGCCGAAATCGGTTTATTGGATACACAAATATATAATGTGGACGAAAGTGGATTATTCTTTCGTTGTCTACCGGGCAGAACATATGTTGCTGCTTGTGAAAAAAGGCACCTGGCTTCAAAAAACAAAAGGAACGTATTTTTTTTTTGCTGGGAGCAAATGCAGCTTAAGGGGGTATTCCGGTCTTTCGGTTTGAAAAAATCGAAAATTTTTTTTTTGCATTTTCTTATTCCACTATGATCATATAATCTTGCTTTAAAATTTTATCGCAGTATCTGTTTTCGTTTTGAAGTTATTCGCATTTCCACCACTATCATCTCTGGAAAATCCCTGGCACGCTTGAGGCGAGAGTGTTTGAGATAAAACTTTAAACGCGATTTTCTCAAAACCATCTTTTCTCAACTTCTTGACAAAATTTCTCGAAAACGGTCTTACAAAATTTAATGAGTGATATATCAAATTATTTGCTATGATTTAAGGAAAAAGCTGAACTACGATTGTGATGATACAAAACAATTAACTATAATTTTTAATAAAAAAACTAAAAAAAAAACGGAAAAATTAGAAAAAAAATTTGTTATCAGCTGCCATTTTTTAACGAATAATTGGATATTGATAAGCGTAGTTCATCTTGTAACGGGTATTTTTCTGAGTAAAATGACACCTCATTTGCTAATTTCAGATAATTCAAACGGACGCAATCCTGCCAAGATTGATTTTCAAAGGTCAACTTCAAGCCCTCATAGCAACAACAATTTTCAACTTTTTTTTTTAAATCCAAGTTTTTTCTAAAGTTTAAATCCTGCAATAAACGCAAAATAAAACCATATCCATTGAGTATTTATTTTTATGTATTAAAATTCATATTGAAATAATGAATGATTATCGCGTGAAAAACCGGAATACCGCCTTAAGCCATTGGTAATTGGCAAAGCCAAAAACCCAAGATGCTTCACAGGATTCGAAACACCCACTTCATTGCGACTTTTAAAAAAAAGCCTGGAATGAATGGTTTCACAGGGTATTCATTAGTGAAGTGAGTTCATTAGTTGCTGGTTTATTTCATGTTTTTAAATGATTATGATTATTCAACAGGTTTTTCGCTTTTCGGCGGAAAATAATCTACCTTCAAAGGCTCTGCTGCTAATCGACAATTGCTTTGCTGGCGCACCTACTGAAACACTGCAAAGCGCAGACGGCAATTCCCTCCAAACGTAGCTCCAGCTGTGCAACCAATGGTCCAAAACCCTATAAAAAATGACAAAGCTCATTTACGGAAATAAGCTGTTATCCCAATTGATTACCGATGGTGGTGAACTAGACAAACGCTTAAAGCGACATACTATCCGCGACGCGATAGTCATACTGAAGCAAGCTTGGGATGAGTTGACGCAAAAGATTTTAAAAAAGTCTTGGTCCAAACTGTTGAATTGGGACACCAAAAAATTTGACACCGAGGACGATTTGTCTCTTGCTGAATTTGTGCGAGCAAATCGAGATCAAAACGAATCGGAACTCCTCGAAAAAAACCAATCTCTTCTAGCAGCTATCGTTACCATCTTTAATTGCGAATCTGATGAATATAATAGTAATGAAGAGGTTTCATATAGCAGCGATGATAATGTTGTCGATGTCATGCCGATTGTTCCTTATTCTACAACTATCGAGAGTGTTAATAATTTAATAAAATGGTGTTAAAGAAATGAGCTGTACTCTGCTAAGCACATGACATCCCTATTAACCATCCGTAACGACATCGTGGAAGCAAATTTTAAAAAAAAACCCAAAAAAGAAACAAATATTACTGATTATTTGTCAGTAATAACTACTAAATAATGTAAAACAAAAGAGATAATATAAGACTGAATTACTTGAAAATAAAGTGTTTTAAACTAGTTCATCTATATGTGTAACTTTCTCTGACTGTTGAAAAAGACGTCCAGAAATTAGAACATTTCAGAAATTAGAAATTAGAACTACCGAATGTACAAACTGGTTCTAATTTCCGAGCGTCTACTGTATATGCATCAATAATTTTCAAGTACATTGTGAGTGAAGCGGGTGAATTCGTGGAAAATTTTATTTGTTTGAGTTTAAGACAGGTCTTATGCATGTGAAAATTAATTTTAATTATTATTATTTTTACAATTACAATAAAAAAAAGTTGACAGATATCAGTCTAAAAAAAAAAACAAAATATATAGTTTGACAGGGAAACACTCTCAGAATAAATTGAAACTCGAAACCAATTTTCCGTAAAAAGCGGCTAAAGAAGAAAATTCAAACTCACTTTCGGAACAATTCAAAAAAATCTTTCAGGCTTTAAAGCATTTATCTGATTCTGGTAACGGTAGTCTTAATAATGCAATAATTAATAAAATAAGACTGCAAACAACCTTTTTGCAGATTTGATAAGTTGATATTAAGTAGCATATATTTTTCCAGTAATTTAATGTTGTATTTAAAATCGACAAATCAAATTGTGCAAATTGTGATGGTGAACACCTTGCTAATCAATGAGTAAAAGTTTTGAGCGAAAAGAGAATTTATACAGAACTAACTGTTTATGTTTACTGTTTAATAATGCTAATGGTGATAATAAAGCTTTGTCAGCTATTAGAAAGCAAAAAATGATAGTTTCACCGTAAACTACTGTAAATATTAAATCGCTAAAATCATAACTGAATTTATTTTTATCTGACTCAAATATTCAATGACTGCTAGTGATCATGTGAAAAAAACCACAATTTTTCATCGAAACTCATTTTAAATTCAAAGATGGAACAACTAAGCAGGCTAAAACAAGGTTAAATATTAGTAGACGGTGCCCTTACTATGATTACCTATGAGCTATATACTCTTTAAAGTTAAATAGGAAAAAATAATTTTTTTGAAGATTAAAAGAATTCTTGACAATATTTTATTGACGTTAAAACAAATTTTCTAAATACAATAATTTGAAAATTTTTTTTCTTAGTAGTCATAAGCACCACTTTTTATTTTGGAAATGAAAGTTAATAAAGCTGAATCAATTCGAAGCTCTGTACCAAAATGTTAATCGAAAGACATAATTGATTAATTTCAATGATAATTATCCAATCGGAAGACACAACTTTTGAGGTATGAAATGTATAATTTATTTAATTTATAATGCAGGTTCGTAAATTTATTACGCAACTGCACTCTCTGAACAGACACCGAAGAAGGTTCACTTACGCACAATCAATATTAAGTAATAGAGAGCAGCTCTGAGTCTTTGACGAGCATTGGGTGATCCTTTTTAAGTCCACTGAAGGTTCTTCTCTTAGGCTAGCGAAAAAGTATGAAACAAAAAACTGCCACCTTCTCCTAACAAGAAAACGCCCGCCACCACTTTATTCTGAATTCGAGAAGTGCCCTCGTGCAGCCAATGTTTAAATTGTTCCCTTGTGTTAATGTTAGCTCAAGAGACAATTCGAGGCTGCAGATTCTAAGCTGCTATAATGCCTTTTTTACAGCATAAAAGTTAAAAAAGCACAAATGTAAAAAAAATACGAAAAAAAGCAAAAATTATAAAATTAAAATTATGAAAAAAGAGGAGAGACAAAAGAAAATGTTTCAAGCGAAAAATAATATATGTTCTTTTGAATAGATATAAAAATAATGAGCTAGCAAAACCGAAGGTCATTCTAGAAAATGGAAAATGATTTGAGCTATTCGAAACTTCTATAACAAACGTTTATGAGCCATAGTATCAGCAAACACACTAATGAAACTAAAGGCCAATATCCTTTCTTACAACAAATTAATAGTTAAATCAATATTAAACAAACTAACAAATTCATAATAAAAATATTGAAATTAAGTGAGGCTTTACTTTTTTGGAGAGCGCCATAAATGATGATTGGGTGGAAATCAGTGTAAATTTGAATCGGAGACTTTCAAAAAACAATGGAGGTAGTTTTAAAAGAATATATGTTGAAGTTAAGAGGAACATAATTTTTCAAGAATAAAAACATTTCAAATGAGCTTACGTAAAAGCCATAAAATAGAAAATTTTCAGCGCATAGGCTAAAAGGCAGAAAAGTGGATATTAAAGAAGCATGCTTAATAAGAGTCAGGATGTAATATATTTGATGTGATATGATAAGACATAATATAAAAAGGTTTTATTTGGTGTTGTTTTGAAAAAATTGCCACGACTGAATTTCAAATGGGAAATGCTTGTGAAATATTTTTCATATGTCAGAAGCAGTAAGTTGGTTTTGAGGTACACCATTTTTAAAAGGTTTTTTTTTCAATAGATTTGCAAATCAGAGCAAATATTTTAAGCAAGTATAGCTCAACATAGTTCAACAATTTTTAAAACCGCTCTTAAACAATATAGTGTTAATCACAATAGTGTAAGTTAATCAAAATATAGTGTTAATCACAGTGTTCAGGCTGGTTTTGTAAAAAACGAATCCAGCAGCTGTATAAGTAACAAAGCAGTTTTTCAGCAACAGGAGTTCTTTCTAGAGAAGGTTTTGAAAGGCAGTATCTCTGAGCTCTTCTGAAAAAATTTGCAGATATAGGTTGATTTTCTAGGAAATACACATAATTTTATAATTTCTGACAGTAACTGAGAGTAAAGTTTGGCTTCACAGAATATTTATTGGTTACCTATCTGAATACATATATGCCTCAATAAGACTGCTGTGCAATTTATTTACTTACATTTCCAAATATATTATTTCCTGCCACATTCCTTTTTTTGACATTGATTATGTAGTTGTTTTTGAAATTATATAAATTTTGTAATTATTTTTGCTGGTGTATGTAGTAACCGAATTATCCAATGTTCAGTTTTTATGGCTGTGTAGCTTCATGATGTTTGTGAATACTTTCCCAGTTCAGATCAACTTCAAAAATAAAGCCTATTGAGGAGTTTTGGATTCAAATTCACGAGCTTATGACTGTGACTTTTATTCCAACCAAAAAGTACCGATTGGTTTTGTTTGATGAAGGTGTCCTTTTCACATTCCTTTTCATATTCTGATTTTTAATCTTATTCGTGTCAATTTTGCGCTTAAATTATTTCCTTAAATTTTATATTTTTCAAACTAGTAATCAGCCGATGCACATATTTTTTTCATACTTAAGTCAAACTTAAAATAGTTAAAACAAAGTTAATTTTATAAATCACTAGAAACCAATTTAAAAGCTTTTGCAAAGCATCAGTTTGTGAATGATTAAACAAATCCGATTAAACAAACATTATCAAATGCTAAAAGAATATAAAACGTTATCAGTTTTTTTTTTGTAAAAACACTATAAAACATTATCAGTTTTAATTTTTTGAAACCTGTTAATGATTTGTAGTCAAATCTTATAATTACGACCGCTTTAGCCACCAAAAATATTTTCAAAGTCACAAGCATTTAATTATTTAAGTAAAATTTTTGTGCTTAATAAAAATCGTCCAAGAATAATTTTTTTTAAAGCTTCTAAGAAATAAATGTGATTATGCTATGCTGTAGTGCTAAGTTTACGAAATTCCCGATTTCTTTATTTTCGACAGTAAACTGCAAGATCCAAGCAAATAATTGTGGATTAATATTTAATATGAGACAGCGCCCACACTGGGCGCTTTTATATCAATGCATGTTGTACTGAATTTCAGTAAAAATGTATTATCATTCAATGAAAAAAATTCATTTAAAACTCATATTTTGTATCTACAAAGATGTCTTCAAAGATTCGCACCCCTGAATGGACAAACGAGCACGATGGCTGACTCAAGTAATTAATATTTTAACATTCATGCCTTAAATGCACCTAAACAATTCTTCTTTTCGATATGTTCGTATTCGTATTTAAACGGAAATATATTTAAATTAAACTCAACTTTAATAAATCACTCTTTCGATGCTTACACCCTTCACTTTCCATTTAACAAACGAAGGCCAATATCGCTTAATTTACAAAATATACGCAGATGCCGTTGACACCAATGAGCCTACAGCTTCTTTGCAGAATCATACTTATCCGTACTCTTTCGTGCCTGCAGAAAACATAAAAAACTTCTAACCAACAAAGCACCCAGATACAAATAGGATGAGAAAATTCACTTTGCTGATTTTTTGTTGAATTTTTTTTTCACTTTCTGTCGCTGGAATATGAGCGGATGAGTTAGCTAGAAACCATGTTTTATTTTATAATTTCGCGTACTTGGAAGATGAAGCAAACATTGTTGTTTTTATCATATTTTGAATATCCCTATTTTCGTACACAAGTCAAGTACGAATAAAACGGGAGAGAAAAAAACGGAAAAGTGCGTCGCCGTTGTCGCTTGCCTTTTCGCGGCTTGATGCAATAGCGAAAACCATGAGACATAGCCACGAGCTATTCTTATCTTTACTGGTCCATGCAGGCATGCATGCATTGCAAACGAATTGATATAGCACTCGTATCTTACAGATGTGACATTTTTTCACTTAGCGAATTTTTTTTGCGTAGAGAAGATCATGAAAATGATGATGATCACGATGGTACACACTATAATGAAGAGTTTGCATCGTAGATGGTACGTATCTTCCAGTTAAGTTTTATTCGAGATAATGATGCTAGTATGTGCGAATTCGGAGATGAAAGTTTCAGCAAGTGGATAGATAAGGATGAGTACTTGAGAATAGTATTTTCAAGTGAGTTTGTCTGAAGGAGCTGAGCAGTCGGGTTGTTTAAATATGGTTAGGTTTTAATTTTAAAGATTTTCCTTTATTTTTTCAATCAACATTAAAATGAAAGCACGAGATATGAAGTGAAGGTTGTTAGTTTTGGTCGATCGTTCAGTACTGAACTTTTGCATCAAATTTCAAAATGTTGCCATTTACAATCTAAATTTTTTTAAATAATTTTGAGCTAAACTATATCTATGGTTCCTTGCGTTTCTCTCGGTAACTTTATTCTGTATGTCCAGCTCATCGCCTGAGCTTTTCCTATGGCGAGGACAACCAATAGTTCAAGTTCACAGAAAAAAAATCAATTTGTTCCCTAGACTAATTGAATAAAGTCTGGGCGAAGGAGATATGTCAGCTTGTGCGCTTACTTTCCATACCCCGAATCAATTCCATTAGTTTGCACTGTTCCCCACCATTTGCTCTTATTGAAATTCTCCTTAACACTCACACTCAGTACCTTAGCACAAGTATACTCTTGGTACTGTCAAAACAGCAGCACACATAAATAGGTCCCTGAAGCAGAGAGGGTGGCTGTTTGGCAAACAAGACTTGATAGAGCTCCCTCAAGTGACAGTGCGTGGTGGAAGGCTGCTCGTCTGGTTAGTAATAAACTTACAGATGTTTCTCTGAACCTCCTCGCATTCGACAACCGACATTTGTAAGCCTGTGATACTTTTTTTGTGGGAAAAAATATAATTCATGGAAAAAACAGACTGTCGGCATACAGCAGGAAGAATAAACAATTCCGTTTTAGAATTAAGAGTATCAGTCCCTGCGGTGAACTCGAGATGCCATTCGTTGGTTTCGCCTATCATATCCATTTTCATATTTTTCTTTCAATGCTGACTGTTTGCCCTTCCATCGCATCCTGTTCAACGTTGAAATTTTTATGTCTTATCTGCGTTTTTTCCACTCCAATTGCTTACTCTGTTATGGGAATAAAAGTTTGGGTAGAACTTTAATCGTTCTATGTCATGTTTAATGTTACTTGAAACATTTTCGGTTAGGCATGCAACTCCCATGTTGTCAATTCAAGAGCATTACCATAGATTATTTGCAGCATACTGGATATTCAAAGAACAAGTGGCTTTCTTATTTCCTATTTCCTTTATTTTGTGATTTCTTCGATAAAGTGGTTTCTCTGCATTGTATCTTGTCTGCCCGTTGAAGGACAAACTGTCGAATTGGTTGGGTTGGCTTGTACAATGTTGTCTCATGATTTTATTACTTAAGCTCTTGAGTTTTATTTTATTTCGTCGCTGCTACTTACTTCAACCTAACGAACGAAAACGAAACGATTTTATGAGCAAGGTCGTAAATGATGCAAGAAACAAAACAACAAATATTTGGCATTAAGTTGAAGTTGGAAAGAGAGGGATTTAATGTGATATTGCGCTCAGGTTTATTGGTTGGGAGAATTCTAATTGTCTTGTGAATTTAACGGTTGCAGACTGATGATGGCGTCTGAGTGGCATGAAGAATGGCCTTTTAATGTTGGGATTTTTTTATTAGAGCGATTTGATTTAATGTTGCAATAGTAGGTGACCTATTAATTTTTGATAGTTTTGGCTTGTCGGAGTGTGATTTGTGTTGACGATTTGTGTTGAAAATTTTTCTCGGGTAATTTTGCAGCCCTTACTTTTGACATTTTACATCAGCATGTTACCATTAAGCTGCGTTTTTTTAATCCAGAGTGGAGGAGGTATCCTGCATGCATAAAAAACAATCCAGAGCAGCATGCAAGTTTATTTCTATCAAAAAGTTGTCATTTCAAAATTTAAATTGACATATAACCAACGCCGTTTTCAAATGTAAGACTATTTATCCTGGCTGCCAGGGTGACATGGAAATTTTTGAACACTCCAACTATTCCAGTTGACATGACTTATCGAAATACGTTCCACAGAGTGCACACGTACGAACTCCACTGAATTCACAAGTGTTCGTACTATGGATGCTGCTGTTGTTTCGCGTGCAAATCGCTATCCTGCACTACTCAGGATGCATAAAAAACGCACCTAGTGACATCAAAATTAAATATACAAGTAGGCTAAAGTTGATAAAGAAAAGCTTATTATTTTTGATTGCCATAGTTGGTTTTAATTTACAGATAATATCAAATTGGTGACTCCGCGACGTGCGCGCAAGTTGTTTTAAATTATAAATAACTTTTTAAACTAATCATCATATTTTTCATGCGATTTCTTATATTAGACCATCGCAGAAATGGCTGCTCCAATTTATGCAGTTTTACATACGACGAAACGTAATATGGAGCTGCGGTAGCTAGCGCAGCCTTCCCTGCAGCCTGCAGTGGTTCCAGGTACAGCAACATACGATTATGGCTACGGTCGGCAATATGATGTTACAAAACATATTGCCAGCAAGCTGGCACACTGCGATACACTGTTCCCACATATCCTTCAACAGTACCAGCTGCAGATACCAAATTCAATTCAGACTCAGCAGCATGCACAACAACAGGCTCAGCATAAAGTCTAGCAACAAAGTCAAAAGCAAGTGCAACAACAAGCGCAACATCGGCAACAGCTACGGCACTAGCAGCACTTGCAGCAACAGAAGCGGCAACAACAACAGTAACATCAACGATGCCTATTGAGGCCTCTCCTAAAGAAATACACACTACCACGTGGATACGACCCATAAAATATTCCTGAAACCGCAGAACAAGTCGTTCCTATAAACCAAATGGCTATAACAGATAATGATTGTAGCGAAAAATAATGAACTTTAGTGTGAAATTTACAAAGTGTGGGGACACATAATTACTCAATCCACAGTTACACATCCACAACTACATATTCACAATCCACAAACACTTAACACTCAACAACAATGACATCAAAATTAAATATTCAAGTAATCTAAGTTTTGTAAAGAAAAAAATATGAATTTTGATTGTCAATAGAATATATTTGTACTTACAAAACAGACGTGTTTGTTCTAAATTTTCATTTTAATATGGAAAACATTAGGTGCGTTTTTTTGCTCCGATACAGAACAGAATAGAACTTTGCCGCGAAAACAACGATCTAGTATAAAACAGCAGTGCATTCGCTAAGACTGACATAGGTTGCTGTATTTGTTGTGGTAGCACAAAACAGCTGAAACTAAAGGGAGAAAATAACGAATATACGCTACCACAATCGACAGAAAATAGAAAAAGAACTAACAGAAGAAAACGAAAATAGAAAAAGAACTAACTTTCTACACGTTTTGAGGGCTTTTTTCAATTTCCTTACTACCAAAACATTCAACATAACCTTGAAAAAACCAAAGCTTTTCTGTTTTCTATCAGCACATTCTATAGTTCAGCACGTGAACTACCAATGAGGAATAGAATTTCTGTAATAGTGAATTCACTGGTACAGGAGTGTTGTTGTTTCCAATGCGTATACTCTGTTCTCTGCTGGATAGAGGAGCAAAAAAACACGCCTATTATAATTCCAAAATATAATTCCACGAACCGAAAAAATTCTTCGAAAAAGTGAAATGTTTGTCGGCTATCCAACGTCAATGTAAAAGAAAACCTCGTTATGTCTAGCATCCAAGAAATCTGTAATTTTTTCGCTGACCATTTCTATAAAGGTTTTTATGTGTTCACTTATTCACCTAATCCACTACTCTTCAAAACTCCTCCACTTGTTGCTGTCGAGAAAGTTGAATTAACAAGATATGACGTTACCAAAGCCATAGGGAAACTGAACGTGAACAAGGATCGTGATTCTGTACTGCCTAGTTGCCTGGCGATGGTTTTTCTTTGGCAGTCACATTGTTAGCAATATCCCTGTTTTCATTAGCTGCGGCAATGGCCCCTCAAATATTGTCGATTTCGGAGCTCGAATATAGTTTCGAGACGCCCGGTTTACGAATTCAATACGGGGCATAGCATACGCCAAAGTATTGCTCGTTGTCTGCTTATGTGCTGGCTAAAGTGCCTGGTGAGGTTCTTTATCTTGCGCTACCTGCATGAATACATCCTTCGCAGTTTCATCTCAATGCTCTGGATCCGAGTACTGTCAATGCTATGGATCTGACACAAGCGTTAGTTTTCCGATGTTACGAGCAAGTTGCTGCATTGTCTCCTCAGGCTTCTACACGGAGAGAAATTGCGGCAATGATTTTTACTACAGTGGATAATAAAATTTACTATTCCGAAAATTCGATATGAAAACATGAATGTTATTACAAATTGATGAAAATTTACTATTTTCCTGCAAATAATAGTCAATTCCACTACATACTACAACTCACACATGTTCATTGCGCTGTAGTAGAGACATTCATGTATACATAATTCACAACAAAGTAGTCAAATGTGTAGTGCAATTGATTACAAAGGTAATGGGGCAAAAAACTACTACCATTGCAATAAAATTAATTGCAAATTTTGTATGATTTCATTACACTTTTCTCTCCGTGTATGCACGCAATCTTCGCTGCTTACGATGAATCTCCTTTAAATGATTTTTGCCGTACCTCATATTTAAAGTGGACATCAAGCTTGAATAGTTGAAGCAATTGTTAATTGGAATGGTTTGAAGGACTTCTTTTTGATGACACCATTAGTATAATGACTTGTTCTTGATTTTTTCAACAGTTGTAGATTGCAACAGTTTCAAATTACTTCCTGTAGATCGTTTAAAAAGACTGTCCATCGAACATTTGTTCTCAACTGCCAGTTGATTCAATTGAAACAATTCCCATAGTTTAGGCCCGCTGCATATTCGATTTCAAAAGAATAATTTTTTCCTCAATTTTGACGAGCTACTGCTTTACTTCCGCAGCTTGAGTGTTAATCTACTGTTTTGCTTCTGCAGCCTGCGCATTGAGATTCTGCCAAAATTTTTACTTGATCTCCGTTAACTGTCGCTCAATTTTCCGATCCAGATGCTCCAAATATTTTTCGAAGCTTGCAGCTTGTTGATCTAGTTTTTGGTTCAATCATTTTTTAATTTCTACAGCTTGTTGGTGGAGTTTCCGATAAAATTTCAAGGATTGTTGATCCAAACCGAAAGCCATTTCCGGCAACCAAACCAATATTGGACTTTTTCACGCTACCGTGTCCATGCTGAGCGCGTTCTTAGCCTCTTTCCTCGTATAAAAATTCAAACGTTTCAAAATTCGCAACTTTCATTTTCAAAACCTTTCTTTAGCGTGATGGCAAGACTGTTTTATTTCCAGCTATCTAAAATCCACGATTCCAGTGCTTAACTTTCAATTATGTTAACTTTAGCTCACTTACTAAATTCAGTACTG
This sequence comes from Nemotelus nigrinus, assembly GCA_947369275.1. NCBI lineage: Eukaryota > Metazoa > Arthropoda > Insecta > Diptera > Stratiomyidae > Nemotelus > Nemotelus nigrinus. The sequence continues at coordinate 157,649,452 of OX376373.1, forward strand.
TTTTTTAGTATTTAGTTTTGCTCTCACTAAGCTAACACTATTGCACACAATAATTGCTAATACTCACAATATGCTCTACGAATACTCACTATTTTCATAAACTCATAGCTCAGACATTCGTTAAAAGCCACTAACAGGTCCACAGATGCAAAAATTTCCACTTCTGACACCAATAAATTCACCCGCTTTAAATTTTTTGGGTTTATAAAATCAAAACAGTTTACTCTAGTAACTTAACGTGCTTTAATTTAAATTGAAACGTCAATAATTCGCCGTTCAGCTCTTGAATTACTTGATCAAATTTATAGCCTCAATTCGTTGTGGGACTGTTTGTGAAAATCTTTCATTAACATTTACGAAAATCTCGATTGTTCTAGACAACTATCAAACATGCTAATCTTAAAAAGTTTTCTCATATTATTGTGAGAATAGAAATTTAGCAACTAATTATCTGATACTGTGATTAATATATTACATTATGCTCCAAATTCTTCATTGCTGACATACTCAGGGCTCGTGAAAATGTCGAAAAATTGGGAAATTGATATTTTACTAGGTTTTTATAGAACATATGAAGGAATTGTATGTGATTTTGCAAGTTACAATTACTCAAGATATCAATCAGATATAATAAAAAAATTTATTTGGCCGTAATAAATTGGAATCATCTCTTAAGTGAATATAAAATTGAGAGTAATATCATGACGATAATATTATTCAAAAGAGATGACCGCAAATAAATATAAAAAAAACTCTAATAAATATGATTTATGAAAAATTCCAATTTTATTTCGTTGATTTTTCTCAAAAATTTTGAAAAATATAAGGTACAAATTTATAATTGTGTTCATTAAAAATATCCGTGACAGCTTGCATATACGACCCTGGTTCAATCGTGAGGCTTAATCTTCACCCACACGTTGGGTACTTATTTTTCCATTTATTTGAACTTAAACTCATCAACAACAAAAATTTTACTTCGAAATTAGTTAAAAAAAATGATGAAAGAAAATTTTAGTTTCCAGACGCGAATTTTTATAAAACTTATTCATTTTCATTGCTAAGAATCTAAAAAAAATCCTCTGATAAGTTAGCCAACTTAAATTTTAAGTCATAGGTTTTGGTGCATGTGTCACGTAAAATTTTCGTTACAAAAGCCAAGAAAGTAATAGTCACACCACTTAATTGATATATTTTTAGACTCTATTTTAGAGAAAAAGGATAATAGTTGGTTAAATAAATGGAAATGAAATGACGGTCCAAACTCAAGTGAGACACTATGAAAATATTTGGACAGTGGATGGACGGATTCACCCGGCAGCTTCATTGATGAAGATTTTTACGCTTTGGAATGTAAGAACTATAAGATAATTTATTTTATAGAATTGCTGAGTTTTTCTAGAGGCAGCTTCATTGATGCTTCGTTTCGGATCAATGTTGTGTTTGACTAAAGCATATTTGAAGGCTAGTTTCTTTGATTAAACGTGCTTGCAAGCCGACGTCCCATAAAAATGTAGATGATTATTCGAAGGCAAAATCATCCAAAAGTATGTTCTATATTATATTTTGACGGAATTCTGTGAACTAAAAACAGTTACCATGTAGTATTCAAGATTTTATTACATGTTGCTGTTGAGGCAGTCTCAAAAGACCATAACGATTCCACCTCCATTTTTAACCTAAGATTACTAATATGAAAGTTTTCACCTGTGCCATGGCTGTGTCAGGAAATAAGAGAAGGCGGTTGGAATACGGCCGCTTAGTACATTCACCCTATTTTTATAATAAGGAGGTCAACAAAATTATCCAATTTCCAAGTAAACCATTGAGTAACTTATATGTGAAACAACTCAGCTGAGTTGAAGTGCTATAATCAATTCACTCAGACATTTTCTCCAACAAAAAAAAACCTCTTCATAACAGCATGTTCGATCTTTTAGATCCCAACTGATATTATACTTTCATAAACTTTTCTATTCAGTACCATTCATCATATCTTTGTCTCTCCCATAAAAACCAGACAACTATACAAAAACTCATCCGACATAGTTTTCCTGCGGGAGACACACAGAAAAACTAAAACCAATAGAAATACTGTTCATATCTTTCGAAATGACATTATCGAAAACATACTTAAATATAAGTATCCTCAGACATATAATAGCATGCTATCAAGCCCAAAAAATACTTGTGTTCCGTTATTTCATAAATATATGATCATCACGAATACCATAGCGGCATCTCATAATGTAAAGCATTTCCCAAATGGCAAAAGTATATTTGCTTACACGAATAGTATTCACTCATATGAAGCACTATGCTATCTCTTATGTCCTTTTGATAACATATAAATATAGGAGAGCATCTTCCTGATATTTCTCCTGCATTGGTATGAAAAAACGAATACGAAGTGTTGACTTGTCTGAGTTGAAAATGTTATTCGTCTAAAACGAAGGATTGTGGTGGAGAGTGTATCGAATACAAGAGGCATAAATATTTGTGACAGAAAATGATCTCCTGTTTCAAAATAGTCTGAAGCATGTCATGAAGAAGCTTGCATAGTGACTGAACACAGTTTTTGCCAAGGAAAAATTGAAAAAGAAATTTTAATTGGATCTTTGAGTCAATTTTAAGAACTTTATTGTATTCGGACTTGTTCATGGTATTTCCAAGTAGCAGATGCAGTCTACAATCTCTTGAATCATTCCACATAAGCTTATCTTAGCAAACTTAACAATACTCCCAGGAACACTACTATACGTTATGTACCCTTTTAGGCTTTGTAATATTGAGTACTTTACCTCTATCCTGGGACGTCTGCATATCGCACTTGTAATCTCATATATTTCGACGAAAACATAAATTGCATGCAAACTTTGATGAGATTTCGTTTCATCAGCAATCCTAGGCAATATCGGTTCTCTACGAACTTGCCAAGATTTTCCATTATCGAGTCGTATATTTCAAGGACTTGTAGGTGGAATCCCAAGCATGTAGCCACGAGAGCGTACAAAAGCCAACAGCATGTAGCCTGCAATCTGAATGTTAGGTATTAGTATGCAAATAAAGTTGCCAAATATACGATGGTCCCAAAGAGACCTTTATGAAGCACCATAAACAAGACTAGAATTTCATCGATGTCTGGCTTTGTCGAAGTTGTGAGTATTGGAAAATGTGCAACGACTGAAGAAATACAGTGATGCGTTAGAGTGAGATATGATTTAAGTTTTTGGGTTGAATTCGTGGCAAGGGTGAGTATATTCAAGAACGAGCATATTTATTACTTCTTTACGCTCTTTTGACAAGTTTTTCCCAAATTACAAATTACTGATATGAACCTGACTCATCACTTTTTCACCAAAACAAGCAATACCATCTAATTTACGATATTTTCGTTCAACAATCTTTCTCCTCTCATCCCACTTTCGAAGACCTATTTCATATCCTTATTTTGTGACAATAATACTCTTGAGATACGTGCACTGAATTATCAACTAAATAAAGGTCATCACCGATTGTTAGAAAACAAAAAAGGATCAGATCAACGACTTCAATCAAAGCACCGTCTTTAACTTGAATCGGAAGGATTTGTGCAGAAGACTGAAGAAGGCACACTCTTAATGGAAAATCCGAAATCAAATCAGAATCCCAGAGAGAGTCTTTGACAGTTTCGGGTTGTATGTGCAGAACTGAATTAATTTTCCCAAGTGTGAATTTATCGACATTGTTACTTTGTTATCGGAAGGTAGCTTGCATATTTCGTAGTTGTTGTCAACAGTTTATAGTCTATCGATGCACAAATTTTTGAGTCTGCAGAGGATAGCATTGTTCTGTTATTGATAGGGGAAGCAAAAAAGCACACCTAATATTGGTTTAAAAGACCGTCGGGTCAATACTTTCAGCATAGGTCCGAAATCTTGCACTTGGCGCGAAATTCATTGGCTCAGGCACAGCGTATGCTACTAGTTGGATCAAATTAAATTGTGGTGCTAAACTAAAGTCACCAACCCGACCTTCAGTTTTAACCTCTTATTCGTTGAAAACGAGCAAGCTAAGTCATTTTGAATTGATAATTGTGATTTTGAAATAGTTATCGTCAGTTTGACTAGTCATACGAACTTTGCTGTGATTCCGAGTAGGAGACAGGCTTGTTTTAAGTTGTCAAAAATTTGATGAGCCTCTGTGAACTTTTTGACTTTCGCAAAAATTTGTTTGACTGATATTGTTTGGTCATTCACCGACCTTTCACCTCAAAACTGCCTTGATATCATTTTAATAGATATTACTCAATGTGATAAGACATACTTTAGTCTTAAATCTTTGTCAACAATTTGTACAACGTAGAAAGTAGTGAGATGTCTGAATGGGACATAAAAGAATTGTTTCCCATTCATCTGGCATCGTTTTTCTTTTCAGATGCTTACGACTAACCCCTGTATTGGCCTTAGAATTATACGGTCGCCTGTTTTCCACAGGAATTTCATCGTTGCCCAATAACTATGGATTTCCAGTTTGCATAGAATTAAAAAAAAAAAATTTTTACTAGCTCATATGCCTAAGTCAGCATAAAAAAAGCATATGGATAGGCCACGATTCCGGGAAGGTACATTCATTTGAATACGAGCCGTCGAAGAGAGTAGCACAAAATGGAGAAAAACCAAATTAGAGCTGTCATTAATTACCTGTGTTTTAAAAAAATGTCCACCAAACATATAGACAGCGACTAAACGAAAACATTAAGGGACTCTGCTCCTCTATATTCCACCGTTGCATGCTGTGCCAAGGAGTTTAATATATTTCGTATTGGCAGATCAAAGAGTGACCATCAGGCAATAGCTGAGGGCACAGGGATCTCGTATGGCAGAGCTCAAAGAATCGTTGCCAACGAATTACATATAAAGAAGGTCTCTGCAAGTTAGGTGCCGAGAATATTCACTGCTGAGCGAAAGAAGAAACAAGTCGACATTTCGATGGTGAATCTCGAAAAGATCTGGAGAAGTTTTTGTCAGGTTTTGTAATCATGAACAAGACCTGCATCCATCATTTTGATCCAGAAACCCAAGAGCAATCGATGATCTGGAAGCGACACTCTTCACCGACATCGAAGAAATTTGCATCAGTTTTTTGGGAGGCTGAAAGAATAATTATGGTGGAATATTTGGAGAAGGGAGCTACTATTTCAGGCTTTAACTACGCAGGGCATGTAAAAAGATTACGGGAGGCTATTAACTGTGAGCCCGAGTGCTGTTTCCTCAAGACAACGCACCGGTTCACAAGGCTGCAGTTGCGATGCCCGCAATTAAAGAAACAGGATTGAAACTGCTTGAACATCTGCCCTATTCGCCAGATCTAGCTGCGATGGACTTCTATATCTTTCGTCAGCTCAAGGAACACCTTCGGAGCAGGAAATTTGTAAATGATAGCGAAGTGATGGTCTGGTCAAAGAGAGTGTAGAGGAAGAATTTGTTTCTAAAGGTATCCTGGGTTGCCAAAAAAAAAGATGGACTAAATGTTTTAGCTTGTTAGGAAACTATGTTGAGAAATAATTTTTTTTAAGTCTAATTACTTGCCTTTATAATCATTATGATTACTTTTGAAACAACCCTCGTACTAGAACTCAATTCTACTGTAAGCTGCCTCAAAGTCACTTTGAATATAACGAGAAGTTTTGTCATTAGATACATTCATATAGACACAAAAAAGCCATTCATTTTTTTTAAGACAAATTTTCTCAGCAGCGTTTTTCACATTTCAGTTGGAGCGTTAAATCACGAAAAGTACGGAAAAAATTCAATTTTATCTAAATTCGCAATAAATTTCAACTCATAATTTTCAATGGAACTGCATAACTTTAAATACTAGTTCCTAGCGTGTATCTTCCGGCATACCACGAAATTCTACCTATCTGTTGAAAATCTTCTCTTTCTATCTTAAAACTAATTAAGTTTATAGGTTTAGCAATATTTTTAGTTTTTGCTACAAAATAGGGCTAGATATAGACAATTTTTTTACTCTATATGCGGTTTTTAACACATTTACTCCGAACGCTTTTTATTTGCGTTTTTATTTGGAAATTTTCTGCTTCCCATTCGTTCTTCAATTTTTCTTCTTTCTTCGGGATTTTGTAGATTTGTAGATTTAGTTCCCGTAGAAACAGATATTCCATTCAATTAGTCTCCGGGTAACACAACCGCTTCAATATTCGATTGAAAAATACTTAACGCGTAAAAGCCAGATGCAATTATGCATGCACCAAAGCTTTGTATGATTTTTACTAATGTTTGAAGAACATTAGTATTAAACTCGTTTCGCCGAAAATTCATATTTCTTTATATATATATATATATATATATATATATATATATATATATATATATATATATATATATATATATATATATATATATATATATATATATATATATATATATATATATATATATATATATATATATATATATATATATATATATATATATATATATATATATATATATATATATATATATATATATATATATATATATATCAGCAAAATGATTAAGGGAGATAATCTCTAGAGTGGCATATCCGATTGAGCTGAAATTTTCGGAGAACGTAAACGTATATAGTAGGTAGGCCCATGACTTTCTCAAATTCAGATATCTTAAACCTTTTGGCGGCGGCGAGCGTTTTAGTGAATTTTGAGGTACTCCTATATTTCGAAGCAGTGTAAATTTTTGTTAAAGAAAAGTATTGGGAATGAGAACTAATTATGTTTTAAGCTTGTCTATGATAAAGAATTGAAAATTTTGTGCCGTGTGTGGGTGCTAAGTGCCTAAAAGTAGGCAAGGATTTTTTTCAAATTTTGATTTGTCATTACTTGTAAGAAAAACAATGGATCATCGTGAAAATTACAGAGCGTATTGCTGTTGACTAAAATTTAGCACATATAGATTTTCAACATAAAGCGGGTAACCCTGTAGCTACGGCAGGCTGCTGAAAAAAAATCCTTCAAATCATTGACCTTCCTGAAAGTTTTTTGATTTTTGACAAAAATTTCAAATTTTTGATAAATTTTATCCTTTGTCCTTCATGTTAAGATAAAATTTTCAAAATTCCGATTTGCACAAGAACGGCAACCCATCACCAAATTACCTCTATTTTGAGCACTCGAAAGTTCTGTTCACGAGAACTGACGACCGGATTATCCGAGCATAATGAAATTTACAGGACATGTTGGTATTAACTAGGACCAGGTCTGATAGAAGTGATTTTGCAAGAGAAAAAAAAACAGGTTTTTCGCCTATAACTTCCGATTCAGCCATCAGATTTTAACAAAATTCACACAGTACTTGGATGTTGGTTGAAAAATTAATATAGGGCTGGCAGCTGTGGTGATTTTCGTCTCATAAATCTTGCAAATTTGCTCAGCAAAATAAAGCTTTTTTCCTTTTAACTTCCGGTCCAGTGTAGAAGTGTTCATGCAGTAAATGGACCTTAATGTGAAGTAAATGTCGTAGGAATTTCGTACAAAATTCATGAAAGGGCTGCCAGCAATTACCGTTTTTGTAATTTTGTGAAATTTCTTTACTGAGCGATTATGTCATTAGATTTGCAATTGAGAGTGATACTGTAATGAAAATTAACAACAAATATTAACGTTTTAAAAATTTGAAAAGTTTTGAGGGTGGTTACCCTAAAATTCTTTTCACCCGTATACTTTCCAGCGCAGTGATTCAATCGAAACGAAATTTACTGGTTTGGTTTAACTTAACGTGAAGCAAATTTGGTGTATTTTTTGTTTTACTGCTGACACAGGGTAACCAGCATTAGCTATTTTCGTAAATATTGCACCAACAGATGCTTCAAATTACGTACTCATATGCAAAGCATTTGCGATAAAAATAAGAAACCAATTTTTAAATTTCCCGAGTTTTGAACATTTTTTGGATGGCAGCCTCAAACAACGTTTAACCCCTAAAACTTTCGACGAAATCCTCCGATGAGAACGAAATTCAAAGGATAAGTTGATTTAAGTATGAGCTTGTTAAGGTAAACTTACTGCTGCTTCGTTGAGAAAATGCTGCCAGCACTGAACATTTTCATCATTTGTGTTATAGTTGAGTTCTGTTGCTTTGAATAAGGAATGGTTGATATGATTCTACAAAAAAGTGTATTACGTCTTTCCACATTTTTTTGTCACTCAAAGACAATTTCTTCGAAAATTAGTTTTCTAGCGGTTCAGGTGCGCTAGAGTTTTTTTATAATCTAGGAATTGAAAACCCCACAGACTTTTGTATTGGTTGGCCAAACTCACTATGAAGGTCTTTTTTTTACTTAAGCAAAGAGTCTTTAGAAATAATATGTTATTTCAAACACTACTTTTTTATCCAAGCGTTTGTATCGTTTCTCAACTATAGAGTTTTCTTATCAGAATTGATAATCCCTTCTTATTTGAGCGTGTTTTATATTATTTGGCATTCTAGAAGATCTTGAAATGATCGGTAGCTGAATTATCCCTGTCCACCACAAATAAGTGAATCTTCCATTTGTCTTAACTAGAAATAGTCAGCTCTTGAACTTTGCGCTGTTTTATGAAGGTACTTCTGTAGCACTTCTACACAAAAAACGCAAATATAACTCTGACAAAGCACGAAAAAAGATTCAATATAAGAAAAGTAGACCGACAATACAGTATTTGACTCTGTTCAGCCATTATGTAGATCTACAGATCAGCCAATATATAGACTTATAGACTTACATAAGCATCACAATAGGCTAGCGAAGACTATACAACAGTCCTTTCCAAGCTCCCACGAATATGCTATTACACCTTCTCTACACGGAGAGAAATTTCGGCAATGATTTTTACTACAGTGGATAATAAAATTTACTATTCCGAAAATTCGATGTGAAAACATGAATGTTATTACAAATTTGATGAAAATTTACTATTTTCCTTCAAATAATAGTCAATTCCACTACATACTACAACTCACACATGTTCATTGCGCTGTAGTGGAGACATTCATGTATACATAATTCACAACAAAGTAGTAAAATGTGTAGTGCAATTGATTACAAAGGTAATGGGGCAAAAAATTACTACTATTGCAATAAAATTAATTGCAAATTTTGTATAATTTCATTACACTTTTCTCTCCGTGTACTTTGAAAGCAACCTGCCTCGTGAATTTCAATTTGATTTAATGACTGCATTGGAGCCTAATTTTTCTATAAAACAATTTTTTTTCGGAGTGTCGATAGTTTGAAGAATTTATTTCTTGTGTGTACCGTATCTTTGCAGTTACCCATATATTGATCAAAAATTATACAAACTTATGTCTTATAATAGCCAATGTGTCTAATAAATTGTTTATTAATTTAATTTCCAAAAAATATCTGAAGCTTTTTGGGTAGGCTAGCATCATCAATTTTCATTTCGCATATTTGGTTTTTCCAAACCTCTTATTTTACAGAAAAAAGGGGTTACCTGAAACTTAATTAAAGTACCCACTGCACCAAAGGGTTAAGTATATCTTAACTTGCGCAGACTTGCTCTCGACATTCATTAATTTCTCTTGGAAATAAATATATAAAATGCGCGGCTTATATCTTCGAAACTATGAAAAATATTAAATGTCCTTTCAGTCCATTACTAATATATTTTTCCCATTTCCCTTTGCTGTTTACTCAATTCAAATTCAATTCCGATTGTACACAGTGAACGCAATCGATTCGATAGCCATCATCGCTCATGTTCGTACTTGTACTTGTAATGGAAATAGTGTTCACCTTCAAACTGAATAACGTCTGTATACATCCTTTTGTGCATTGATATATTTGTCCTCAGTTTTTCAAACAGAAATTCAATGTAAACTTTCCTCTATGAATCATACGATTCAATGATTAGTTTTCGATTGCATTATTACATTTTTCCTTCGATTTCACACTCGATGAATTTTTATGTGATATTTCAGATGATTTTTTTTTGAAGGAGAAGAAATTTATTTATTGTTGTTTCTGGGTTTTTTTGTGGAAGCCAAAAATATGATTTATATTGGTTTCGTTGTACGAGCAAATAGAAGTTTGTATTTTTAAGTGAAACAACTATTTTCTCCCTTGGTCAGCCATTATGTATACTTACAGGTCAGCCAATATATAGACTTATAGACTTACAAATTACAATAGGTTAGCGGAGGTCATATATGAAGCTTTTTCAAGCTCCCACCAATATTCTGTTACCTCCTTCAATTCGAAAGCAAAATGTCTCCTGAATTTCAATTTGGCTCTAAATTATAAATTATTTAAGCAGAAATGTGTCAAATACATGAATGAATAGTTTTTTTTAAAGTCATGGGTTGTTTTCGGTAAAGTTACTAGAACTTAATTAGTTTTTAGCTTTATTCCTACGTAATTTGATTAATTTTCTTCAGCAAATATTCAATTAAATATACTCGTGAATGCATAAAACAGATGGAACAAGCAAATAAAAAATGATCAGCAGAAGGCACTTAACGGTCTTACTATGTATTTCAAATTTTGCAAAAATCTAATTCCACGTAGCAAAAAATATATTCACTTATTAATTTAGAAGGAAAAAACTTAATACACAAGTTCATTGTGAAACTTTCTAGTGTACTGAAAACTTCTTCAGTATCACTATATTTCCGTAACAATAAGACAAAAATGCTTCACCATTCTAAAATGAGTGAAAAAAATACTTTCTTCTCGTTGCCTTTCAATTTCAAGAAATATAATTTTCCAGTGAGTTTTTTTTTTCTTTTTTCTTCATTATTCTGTGTCGAAGTATAATGCAATTGAAATTTGATCATTTCTAGTATGCACAGCTGCGTACAAGAAGAAAATTATAAAATTTCGCCAAGTGAGCACGAGAGCAATTGAAACTTGAACCCATTGTAGTATTTCAAGAGTCTGTCGGATTTTTTTTATCGTGAAAAAGTGGAAAAATGAGAAGAATTGCTTATTGTCGGTTAATGATTTTCAGAGATGATACAGTATGTTTTCGCGTACTTAATACACCTTCTAGATGAAATCTACAAGAAAATTATAAAGTTCAAATAAATTTTAATTGATTTACTATTATTATGAAATTTACTAAAAAATATTATATTTGTTTAAATACAACCATTGTTGGTCTCCATAAATGCAATTGGCGTTCAAGTGATTGCATATCTCCAACAAACAATTATAACAGACAACATGGAGGAAGCAAGTTGTCTAGTTAGTTCAATAGCAAGGATTAATTAATGCTTTCAAGCGTACTGTGGATGCAATGAAAATACTTTTGGTTTTATCGACTGTGCAAAATAATTGTTAGTGGCTATCAGTTTCTCATCGATTTCAATTCAACTACACGCACTAGAATGAATTATTTATGAGAGCTTCGTGAAATATTCGTTTGAATATTTATATCGATATATATTGATATCTATAGCCTTATTTACGCTTCACCATTTCGAAAATATATTTGTTAGGACAAATTATTCGGCATCGAATTTCAAAAGCTATTGGATTGAAATCCATTTTAAATATTATTTACTCATCGAAAATTTTTTATAGAGCTTCATAGTATATGAAACGAAAGTATTGAAAAAAGATTTTTTACGTGATAAACAATTTTTCAGTATTGGATTTATAACAGCAATTGGCAATAAATAAAAATGTTAATTTAAGGGGCTGTTTTTGTCAGCAAAAGTTATTCATTTTTTATCAATATTCGGATTTTGCAGTCTTTTAATAATGATACGTCATCGTTTATTTAAATATTAACTGGTGAGTGAACAGTTTTCAATGTATGAACTTATAGGATGGAGCATAAAAAGCATCTGTTTTACAAAGTAAAATTTTTTAGCGGAATGCAGAAGTTAAAACAATTAAAAACCATATATGAACAAAACCGACACACAAAAATAGAAAAATAACAGTAACCAGAATAACATAAAAAATATTTTTAAACAATAATTATAATTTCATAACATCAAATATAATAATTTACTGTACCCATAAATATTTGTCTAAAAATAAAGTTTAAGCTGTGAAAGCTTAATAATAAATTTTGGATCGTAAATGACTGCAAATGCTAATTAACTTAGAGACATTCTTTGAAAGTGAAGCAAATTAACGCATAATATTAATTGCCCAAATAAATGTGCACCACCACGAATAAAACTACAGATAACCATAATATCTCACATTAGCTTCTGCATTTAACAGTGGACTGATTAACTGTATTTTTATATATCTAATTAGCTCTCAAATTAGTTGCAAAAAAAATCCCATGATACTTTCCCCAAAACAAACCAAAAAAAAATTATTGCCAATTAACACAACCTTATTCTCTGCACCAGACATCTGGATAGTACAAAATTAAAAGTAAAGCCGAACATTAATTTTACTGACATGATAATTTTCACCTCTTTTTCAAAATTTGCTTTCAGTATTTTCTTTTAATTCTATTTCAAGGTCCAAGTTCCGTAATGTCAGCACAACAGTTGCAAACGCCTGATTCTGCTCATGTTGTTCGATTGCTTACGGTGAAGTTTATTACTTTTTTCCTGTTTTCCACGAAAAATTATAAGGAGTATTCAAACGCCGTCGGATGTGAATTTCAAATGTTGAAAACTTGGAAAAAATGTGTAACAATGGTATTTTTGCTGTTAGTTGAACAGTTGACACAGCGCACATTTTAATTATTAGCACGATTTTAATTAAAATTAAAATGTAATAACTTGTTGTGATTCTGTGGTGGAGACGTGATGAGGCGAAGGACAAAGTAAGTAGAAGAAAATAAAACGAAGTCTTTAAGGGCGAAATTGTGCTAGAATGGAAGCAGAAGGAATGAGACGAGTTTGGATAAAATAAACTTAACTGTCTGGATAATAAGTCAAGCTGAAGGTGTTTAAAGTGTTTATTGACTGTTTAATAATGAGAAGTAATATGTAGATAATTTCCCAAGCTACAAATTTTCTCATGAAAATGTAATTTTTATAAGAAATATGGTACATGTGGTTTGACTTATTTGGCAATTTTCGCTACATAATAGAAACGAGTGATAAAAATTATTGTCAGCCATATCTATTGAAGAATTAAACTCAAATTGATATGTTCATAGCTAGTTTTTACTCTTACAGCAAAACCCTGAACAATAATAATTTAATTTCATGTATGAAACCAGCCCACATCGGGCGCTGCTATCGTCTTTGGATAGGTTTGCCACATTACTAGAAAATATCATTATTATCATATTTTTAATTTCCAATTTTCGAGGACTTTCTCTTTAATTCATCATTTAAATAAATAAACTGGTCTATTATACCCTCAATGACATGAAGATTCCTAGGTCTAGCAGCTTTTATCGAACTCCACACTAGCAAGGAGCCTCTACTGTGTTCAACAATTGATCGTAAATTTGAGTGCTTCTGTGAATACAACTTGTTGCCAAAACGAAAATTCACTTTTTCCGTACTCTTTAGCAAAACTCAACTTTTTAGTAATTAACCTTACTGACTAAACTTTACTGATCATAAGCTACCGTTAAGCCCATGCTTCCGCAAAACCATCCTTATGGTTATAGAGTTAGTTGACGTTTTCCTATTGCAATTGCAAGTTTAGGAACAATTAGATTAGGCTTTGCTTTTATCTGTCACACTACAAGCATTTGTTTGACGATATGAAAATTGTTGGAAAATTTGGTTTGAGTTTATTTTCAAAGCATGGAGTGTTTTAAAAACGTTTTATTTTGTTAAATACTGTCTTTGGAGCTCTGATTAACTATTTCAGCGCTCTCACACCCAGCTTTATCGTTTTGAGAATATCAAGATGCGGCTTTTCTTCATTCAATTAAAGTTTGACGTTCTTTTAGTACGATATTGTTACCGTCATCTAGGTTAAGACCAACAAGTGATGCAAAAACACTCTTTGGGGACCCTTAACACCCTGCTTATGACATAAAGGGATTTAGTTCCAGTTTTTTTAGATAATGCTTTTTATATATCTCGTCGATTATATATGTATATTATATATGTTATATTATATATGTTTCAATTGTGTAGGCATAATTTTCAATTAATTGCAAACAAAAACCCCAAAAATATATAAAAAGCATTTGTTCAATATCATTTTCCTGTAATTTTTTCATTTAAGTTAAGAAAGTAATTTTTGATTTGACTTTGATACATTGTATATAAATAATTTGCCAAACAAATTTGTATCAGTCACAGGAATTGAGATAAAATGTAGTACAAAAAGTTAATTAAATGAAAATTATTTTCAGTATCACATTCAACTAAATCCTTGAATTCATTCCATTGCTCGTGGACAATGAGACTGAAAAAACTTTTCTGGCCTCCACAACATTCGACAACGGAATTCTTGCAATCCATCCATCCGTCATTCTTCCATAATTTTAATTTAGCCATCCTTGACTTAAACAATCAGTTCTGCACCGCCAGCTGTGTCTGGTACTTTTTTTTTAATTTCTTCCTCTACTCTGTGCGCGCTCATCACAATTATATATATCCTTCCAATTATAAATGACTGTTAAAAAGCCCTTGGATATATTGTTAAAAGAATTGTGTTCCGTTGTCGCATACAACCAGTGTCGCAAAAACTTATCCTGAACTGCTACTACTTTTTTCAATATACCAAGTTCGTCCGCATAGTTGGTCGCTTCAGTCGCAAAAAAAACCTTCATTCCACGGCTCGTTTCATTCCATCCTAGCCTATCTGAGCCCGTAGTTTGTCTTCTTTCCACAACTCAGTTCATTCTAGTTAGTCCGATCAAGCAACGAATGTCATCCACACCAACTTCACTGCCATTGCATCGTCTTCCCAAAAACCATATGTTGTGCTGATGACTGGTAGCGTGTGTTTTGTTTGGTGCAGTGAAGGAAGTTTTGTTGTTTTACTATTAAGGACATTCGTTCAGTTTGCTGGCGTGCTTTTTCGTTTCGTGCAAAGTTTCGTGGATAAGACTGGCGGAGTTTGTAGGACACACCGCAAAATATATGGTGTCATGATAGAAGTGGTGAATATATTTGCGGTAAAGAGGTGGTATGCGATAATTTTTGTTGGTTTCAAAATGGTTTCATCAAACTTTTTGTTTCAACATCTCTCCCTTGCAGCTGACTTCAATAAGACAGCCACATCAAGCATTTATGAAGGAGTTTCATAGAAAAACCCCAATTTATTTGGAACGAGTAATGAAAAAGTTTCCTTGTTTCTTTGAAAATTAAAACTGATTCAAAAAAAGGAATGCTAATAAATATTGAAAATAAAAACTTGTAAATATTATTTAAAAACACATATTTTTTTCGAAGCAAAGGTCGCCACTTGGAGCTGTAGCTGGTTTAACAATTATCTATTTTTGATGTACGACTATAGTATTCTCAAAATAAAAACTTTCATAAAATAGAAGGAATCGGGCAAAACTATAAATATTGAAATATTTTATATATTTTGACAGAATCAAATTCAAAATACTTTTGAAAGCTGCATGAAAATTCAAAATGCTTTTGAAATAAGTCGAATCAGATAATCAGAATGAAAAAAATAATTTAAAAAACAAAGAGAGTAGAATGAAGGGTTTTGAACTGTAACGCAAAATATTTTCGATAATCTTTGAAAATAGGAAACGTTAATTAATGGCTACTGAAATGTAATTCAGTGTCAGCTCAACTTGATTACATAGCATAATTAGATTGAACACACAACATGAATAACATTTATTGAAGTTAACCGTATTAACTTCACTCCTTTTACGAAAAATCAATAATTTGATATTTCAAAGCTGTCATGTTCAAAGAATAAGTTCATGTTCCAGTCAAATATAACAAACACCGACGTGGAAATAACCCAAATACTTTTCAAAACTGACATTTAACGGAGCGGCTTGACATTCAGGTCAACGTCACTACATGATGTTGCTATTTTTTTCCAAGATAAAACTTACATTCTTCTAATATATAGTCAAGCAACCATTGAAAACGGCAAGGAATTCGTGAAGGATAAAATCTTTTAGAGTTTTGCACATTATACTTTGATACGTTTTATAATGATATGGGATAAGCTAGTGATGATGAAAACGAAATATGACAATATTTCCGGATGGTTTGAACTAACTTGAAATGAATTCAAAGTTAAAGTAAAGAAGATGATACCGAAATAAGTGCACACATATATATTGAAATGAATTTGTGTTTTTCTTGATTGGATAGCCCACGTTGGGCACTAAATCTAATTAGGATTCTGAACAAATACTTTTTCATTTATGACTCTAGTTTATAAACAAATAGAATATGTTGTTTAATTTTTTGTCATCAATATCATAAACTCATATTTTCATCATCAGACAGCTTTCAAATCACTTTGTAAAAGACAAATTCTAAATTTGTGATTCCCCAAATGCCAAATCTAGTGTCATTTTTGCTTGGCTTTGGGGCCAGTGTTTAGTAGGGTCGATTTCAAATCCAAAATTTGATTGCGATTCATCGATTTCACTTGGTTTTGTCCCGAGAACCACATATTCTTTGTTCAGATAAACTAATCCTTCCAAGAATCCCCCAAAAAAAACCTAAAAATTCTTCTAATCCTACAAACCTTTTTAACAAAAATAAACCAAAACACTCTATCAAACCTTATCTTTTCAAAGCTTTTAAAATCTTTTCAATTTCTTACGAACATGAAAACTCCATTTCTTCAAGCCATTCAACACTAAATATTTTTTCTTCCATGATTCTGACGTGCAACATTATTACTGAAAAATATCAATCATTCAGACGGTTTAATGTACAAGACAGATGGTGAAAATTTACTTTACTTGCGTTCTGAGTTTTACGTGCGTTTTATTTTCTGAACATGACAAATCATAAGCCCCGAGAAAGGACATGTATCTAAACGGACTTGGATGAATACTTTCTTGGAATCATTCGAATTTTTATTTAGGTCTTCATGTTTCATGGCGTGCCACAGTCAGATTTTTCTTTCTATTTTTCAAGTATACGCTTGGGTTTGTTTATTTATTTTTTCCCCATATTCTTCCCATACGTAATACTTACATAAACACGTGTGCTTTGTGATTTTACCATGTCTAATTCTGTTGATGACATTTTTCGGGATTTATGCGTCACGCAACTTCACCCAAGAATATCAAAGGACAATTTTCGGCAAGTGTGTGGTATATATTTGATTAAGCTCACTCACCTGGAAGAAAAAAGAGAACGAAAGTGATTAGATTAATTTGAAGATGATTTGTATCAAAGAAGAAAGGTAAAGCAAGGGTTTCAATAATTTTTTCTTGTTCTTTGTCGAATAATTATTTATTTCAGTGCAAAAAATAGCACATTTGAATGTAATAACAACGTTGGCTTTAAAAATTCAAATATCAAATCCTGATTTCAAATTCAGAGTAAAAAAACAGAATGCTTAGCATTTAAGATAAAAATTTTAAATGATTTTTCCAAAAACTAATTTTACATCAGATCAAATCAAATTACAAGAAGATATTTATCTTGAAGGTATGGAAAGTGGTTTGATAAAAAAAAAATTATATTTTCGATAGGTAAAACATAATATTGGAAACCAAGATTAAGCCAAATCGAAAGTCAAATTCTAACACTTACACAATTCATTCTATATTTTCACATTATTTTTTCTCTTCATTTTTGCTCAACTGTTCTTTTTTCCTAATCTTTTATAAAACTATATAAAATAAAATGTGCATTTATTTCTTCATAAAAATCACTAAAAACGTTCGTTACATTTAATATGCGTCTGCGTAAATCTATTGCATCATACATGAAACAACTCCCTAACAAACCATCATTCAAAAACATTTATCTATGGCGTCCCGAAAATTCACTATACACCGTTGTCTCTCACATCTGTCCAGAGACTCTTTTTCCTTATCTCCAACAGACACATTATTTATTTTCAACATAAACATCTGAATTCACTCCAATAAATTTCTAGCAAATAAACAGAATTGAAATCTCACGAGCGCAAACGAAAAATTATGGTGAATCTTTTAAAATCAGCTGAGAAAGATACGCTAATATAAATGTATAGGGTGGGTTTACCACCTACACAAATTGCACATCATACAACTCCATCGGCTTTTCAACAGAAACTTTTGATGATGAAATCGAATGAAGTCGGGCGTTTTTTTGGGTGGATTCTGAGCTACTGGCCGAACGGCTATAAATTGCTGTGATGGAAGAATAATGATTTATTCTTCGATATTTATTATCTTGTTGGCATGGCATGATAGCTCTAATGGATGTTAGTTATATTTATTGAAATTTTTCAGGATGTGATTTTTTTTCGGTTATTTGAGTTACAAATATTTTCCTTGTGGTTGAGGGTGCTGCAAGACATCGTAAAGTTGTTATTTTCGACATATGCGCGAACATATATTTAAAGTAGTTAAAAAAAATACTTAAAGCTTTATATCATCTATGGTTCACACCGCCAATTAGATAAACCCCCAGCCAGATATAAGTTTATTGTTCATCATTCGTATCAATATCGAAATTTAACAATTTTTCAAGATCAACTGAAGATTTGAATGGCTGAAGATAGTAAATTACCAGCCTAAAATATGAGAAAGGAGTTCCAGTAACACTTCGGTTTGTAATAAAATTCTGCGATATTATTATCAATCTTTCCTATCTTTTATCAATTTTCGGAATGAGTTTTGATCATTTTTTATCAAATTCTACATTATTATGAGGCTCTTCATTGTTTTGCAAGGCAAGTTTCTACACTGAAAAAAATCCACATAGCGCCCAGAGCCATGTAACATAGCGCATTATTTATGGTCCCATACGCCATGTACATAGTATTCTGAGCCATGCAATATGGCTCCCAGCGCCATAATCTCAGAATCTACATAGCGCGTGGTCCCATGTTACATGGCGCAGCATTTATGGTGCCACACGCTATGCACATAGTGCCCTGAGCCATGCAGTATAGCTCCCAGCGCCATAATTACATGGCGCAGAAATTATGGCCCCACACGCCATATTACATAGTGCCATGAGTCATGTAATATGGTTCAAGGCACTACAATTATAACTCGCAGCCATACTGTGTGAGGGTATCTATAAATATCAGCAAGTGATACATGAATCTCGTCGATAGATCGACAACATTCTCAATCGGCTAAAGGCGCATATTATTGAATGGCTCCTTCGGCGACTCTAAATGCAGCCAGCGCCTGCTTGTTGCAAGCAAGTGACTTCTCCGTGTGCTCATTTATGGTAAGTAGCACTATTTTGACTGATTAGCTTCTTCAATGTACTATAGTCCTCCACGCCATGTACTATAGTCCTCCACGCCATGTACTATAGTCCTCCACGCCATGTACTATAGTCCTCCACGCCATGTACTATAGTCCTCCACGCCATGTACTATAGTCCTCCACGCCATGTACTATAGTCCTCCACGCCATGTACTATAGTCCTCCACGCCATGTACTATAGTCCTCCACGCCATGTACTATAGTCCTCCACGCCATGTACTATAGTCCTCCACGCCATGTACTATAGTCCTCTACGCCATGTACTATAGTCCTCTACGCCATACAGTATAGTCCTCCACGCCATGTGTTATAGCTCTCCACGCCATGCACTATAGTTCTCCACGCAATGTACATGGCGTGGAAGACTATAGTACATGGCGTGCAGGCCTATGTACTTTTCGCCATGTATTATGGCGTGTGGTGCTATATTTTATCACAATCCCTAAATCGACTATGTACATGGCGCCAGAAGTCTATAAATTATGGCGTCTGGCGCCATGTGTTTTCTCAGTGTAGAGAACTCTCGGTTTCCATCAAGACTAAATGTTTTATCAAGGACTGCAATTCAGAGAAAATTTTACTAAAAATTAAATAAAAATTTATTTGAAAAATTTTAAAATTTGCCTTTAGCCACAAAAACTGTAAATTTGATAATTAATGTAAAATTTCTAACGATAATTTTTTTTCCTGTCTACCCAAAAAACTTCAAGTCACTTTTTACCCACTAATATATTTCTAAATCCTCGATAATTTCATTGAATACTATATTTTTCATCCAAATCCAAACGATGCGATCGAAGGATTTTCAGGACATTAATATTTTTTCCCAATTTTCTTCTGATTTTTCGTGAATGTCAAATTAATGAATCATACTAGGATTTATGATCAGCTCTTTAGATAACATTTAATGATTCTATGCTAGCTTTTGTGGTTATTTTTCACGAAACCAAGTGTCTCCATGACTATTTGGAATTTTCCAAAGATATTTGACATGCTTCATCAAATCGTCAATAGACCGGTTAAATTATTTTTCGGAGACTCCAAGATTTTTTGGCTCTGGACTTCTCTTCACTGTCTATGGCCTTTTTTTACTCACTAAGTTTGTCAACTGGCCCTTCTAGTTTTCAGCATGACTTTCTACTTTTATCAGACTTTCCGATGATTAAGGCACTCAAAATTTTTGCGGAAATCTAGATTTTATCCGCAAGCTTATTGCCTACGATTGCCGTGAAGCTCAATAATAGCTCTGTTTAATGAGTTGCTTTAGGTTGAGCTAGGTTGAGGTATCCCAACAAAATGTGTTTAATGAGCAATTTGTCTGCTCGAACTAGCTCTGATTTGTATTTCATGAGTCTGCTCTAAGTTGAACTAAAGCAATTCAGAGCACGATTTCTGCTCTACCTTTTTTAGTAGAGCAAGGTCGGGCAAGCAACCAGCTGCCTGTCAACTGCCACGGAACTGACTTTCAAGCAAAAAATTGTGACTGAAGTAGAGCTGCTGCTCTATTCTAACTTGCCTTGAGATGCACTGCTCTTTTTTCGGAGCCATTAAACACAACTATTTTTGAGTGAAATTCAAGATTTTTTTATAGACAATCACACATTTTTGTTAGACTATGACGAAGACAGCCTATGAAGAAAGTTTTTAACTATCAACGACACTAAAGTTTAATTTAAAATTTTAAATTAGCTATTCTTCAAAATATTCCAGTTTTTCACTAAAAATATTTGAAAGCACCTTGGTTATTTTTCGTTTTCATTTTAATATTTGCCTAAAATTTTCGTAAAATAAAGACCTTTAAAAAGTCTTTGGTTTTTTGCTACGAAACTTCAGAATAATTTTTGATATATGTGAATTTATTTAACGAAACTCAAGTGTTTTTTCGTGATTGTAAAACATTTTGCAAGCCCTTTTTGCCTTTGAAAAGCTTTAGCTTTTTTTCAAGATATTACAATGTTATAACAAAATATTTAATTCTTAATCAAATTGTTTGATTTTTAGCTTCTTGAACGTTTCATCAGCAAATGCGATTCATTGTAAAATGCCAGATTTAATGTAAGTATTTACAGTTTTATATCAAATATTCATTATTTGTGTCAAATCTCAGACATTTTTATAAAACTGAAGAATTTTTCGAGGCTTTGTAATTTTCGACCTCTTCAAGAATTTTTCTGATCAAAATTTTTTTTTATTCTTTTAGTTTCTTTGAAATTTTAAAATGTTTCGCAAGAGTTTTTTTTTTGCATGTTTTTAAGAATCTATTCAATTCCAATAAAACATTAGAATTTTTAATAAGCCTTCAAAATTTTGTATGCGCCCTTGTCATGGTTTGTCATTTGCACACCTGTTCAGTCAAGTTTCGATTTTTTACGTTGCTCTCGTATTTTTCGAGGGACGCTACGGTTTCGAATAAAACTCTTCATTTAAACTGAACTGTGACGCTAAAGTGAGTCTCTATGGTTTGTTAGTCAATTCAAACCAGGCTTAGATTGAATCGAGTAACAACAAACTTTCAATTCTACTTTCAACAAATTCCACAAATTTTTTTATTGGCCGTAGCATTTTCGGAAAGCCTTGACGGTTTGATTAGCTTTCTGATTTTTATTATGATTTTAAGAGTTTAAATAGACTCTTTGCTATTTACTAGACTCTGAGTCTTCTGACTTGATGCCAGGATTTATTGACGAGGCTTTGCAGCGTTTTCTCAATCATTTCTCATCAGACTCAACTCTCCGGAATTCCGGTGAATGTATGATTATTTTATCCGATTTCAAAATTTTATTCTAAAATGCTTTGAATGAATGCTGGAAATTTTTATCACATTTCAATTTTTATATGTTATCAGTATTTTTTATGAGACCCTAA
Source organism: Nemotelus nigrinus (assembly GCA_947369275.1). Lineage (NCBI taxonomy): Eukaryota > Metazoa > Arthropoda > Insecta > Diptera > Stratiomyidae > Nemotelus > Nemotelus nigrinus. Next base: position 157,671,620 of record OX376373.1, read on the forward strand.
AATTTTCAGTGAGATTCAAATGTTTTCCTTGGACAGTAGTATTATGTTAGTTATTGGTTGGAATTCACAATATTTCACGAGGTTTCAAAATTTTAAAAAGTTTGTAGGCTCATTTTGTCAGGCTTTATGGGATTTGAAATTTTTTTAACGAAATTTTTGGGCTTTTAACAGAATTCACATTTTACAATTTAAATCATAACGCTACAATTTTCACATAACTTGACGTTTTTTTCTGATTCACCATAGTTTGTTCAAGATTCCAAGATCTTTGAAAGTGTTAAGGATTTTTCATCACGGAAAAATTTTTTTTGTGAACTGTCACAATTTTTTCGGATTTCTTCAGAAGGCTATATTTTCAGAGCTGCAGAGTTTATTCGGTGGACTTTGCAAATTTTTTTAAAAGAGTTGTATTTTATCACAATTCAGAAGTTTTTTTTATCAAAGCCTACATATTTTCGAAAAATTCTACGATTTTCAGTTTCGCAGCATTTTTTTCTATCAGTTGCTGAGTCGCCATCAGTGCAGCATACTTTTCCAGGACTTCCTCTCGATCGCTCAGGGTGCCTTTACCCCCCAGCCAGCTCAGCCAGGCATGGGCTTTAGAACAGAAGAGGTCCTTCGAGCTACGGCAACCACGGAATATCAACTTTGAAAAACACACACAATAGGAGAAGGGAAGGAAACACGCTCACACTCTACAATACACTCACTTCACACTTTACAATTTTCAGTCGGACCCTAAGATTTTTCATTCGACTTAAAAAAAAATTAGTTTAAATCTTATCATTGTGAAATCCAATAATTTTTGAACACTCTAAAATTATTTGAAATTTGCTTCGTTAAAATGTTCATTTTGAACTTGTCGTTGATATCGATTTTTTGTAGCATATCCGGGCAGTTTTTAATGAGGGCTCTACTACTTTAACTTACAATTTAAGTGATTTAATAGTTTTTGCGAAAATATATTGCGTCATTAATTGAAAAAAAAAATACTTATTGGCGTTTGTTTCTTAATTATAACTCATTACACCTCCCCGAGATATTTAATTTCAATTCATGATTTTGGAAATTTCGAAAAATGTTTAGCTCCGACGTAGGATATTTAGTTTTATACTTAATTTTTAACTTAATAAATAAAACGTGAAACCAAATCTTTCATGACTGTGAAAAAGATATTTTCTTCATTTTATTCGTTTAATCATATAATTAATATTATAATTTTATTCATTATACATTCCATCACTTTTTGCCATCGAAAAAAATTTATACGGGAGATTGCATTTGATCTTACAGTCCTCCTTCACTTTAACGTCATACTGCTTTACATAATAAGCTATCGCAATTTCATGGATTTTTCTTGACCAGAGCGCTTTTAACAAGGCCATTTACTTTCACTTCTAGGGAATAATTTTACTAGGCCTTTATTCCAATGACCTGGAAGATTTTTAAGGTTCTTTATGTTTGCCATGTTTTCTAATTCTTATGAATTTGAAATTTTTTCAGAACGAAAAGACCTTCGAAAATAGAATTTCCTGATGGTTTGGTTTTTGAGAAATTATAGGGAAATATAAAAGATATTGCAAACAATTGCAAAAAGTTAATACGGAGCAATCAGAACTTTATCTTCGGGAAAATTTAAGTGAAATTTCTTGTTCTAGAAATTTCACACATAGAAACAATCAAAGTTTATTGAAAGGGTCGACAATCACGTGAAAATGCCATTTGATTGACTTTTATTACTGCACTGTAGAATCATTTCCGTAGGGTAGTATCTACGGAAAGTTATTACCATGTCAACGTCAAATTTATCATGGTTCCGTTAGTCAACGGGGATGTCGGTTTTACGGTGGATTAAAGTAGGCATGGATGATATAATGAAGAAATGATGTCATCCATAAGCACGTTTTCGTGCCTGGGTGAAATATGGTGATAGAGGGTGCTCACATAAATTTGTCGCCAAGTTTATCATCGACAGTTTTAGATTGATAAACTAGATGTTTTTACTGATTTTCGAAGAAAACTAGAATTAAACTCTTTTATTAAACTCTTTTATTCATATTTCTTTACATATGTATATATATAAATCATCAAAAAGATTAAGGAAGATAATCTTTGGAGTGCCCGATCCGCTTGAGCTGAAATTACGTTAAGCAGAACTAAGATGTATATATTATTAGGCGCGTTTTTTCGCTCCCTTATACATAACAGAATAATGCTAACCAGTGCAGACGCATCGAAAACAACAACAACTCATGTTATGGGTAGGCGAAGTTGTTGTTGTTTCCAATTCGTCTGCACTGGTTAGCATTGTTCTGTTATAGATAGGGGGAGCAACAAAACACGCCTATTATTATTACAATTACGGAGGACATAAATGTAACAGGAAGTAGGTCCATTATTTATTTAAATTAAGATATATTTAACCTTTTGGCGGCAGCGTGCATTTTAGTGAATTTTCAGGTAGCCCTATATATCTATGCAGAATATATTTATGTTAAAAGTAAGTATTGGGAATGAAAAATTATTATGTTTTATGCTTGCTTATGATGAAGAATCGGACATTTTTAACCACTCAGCGCCCAAGTGCCTAAAAGTAGGGAAGGATTTTTTTTTCAAATTTTGATTTGTCATAACTTCTGACAGAATCATTTGGCCATCGTGAAATTTCCAGAGCTCACTGACGTTGACTAAAACTATACACACATAGATTTTCAAAACTGAATCATCGATCTTCCTGAAAATTTTTGCTTTTTTGCCAAAAAATTCCAAGAATTGAAAATTTTAGCCTTTGTCCACGATGTCAATGTGAAATTTTCAAAACTCCGAATTACATAAAATCGGCAATCCATTACCAAATTACCTTTTCTTTTAGCAGTCGAAACTTCTGTGAAATTAAATTCTCATTATGAAATTTATATTTTCCGCATTGAAATGCGGGCAATACTATGGCAGTGATGCCATTTGGAAAATTCACTGTGAGAAAAAACTGATTTTTCGCTTATAATCCGATTCAGCCAACAAATTTTCCGAAAACTCACAAAGTATTTGGACCCTGATTTACGCCACATTTGGTAGAAATTCGGTTGAAAAATTAGAATAGAGTTGCCAGCTATGATAATTTTTGTCACCTAAATCTTGTAGATTTGCCCAGCAAAATAAAGTTTTTTCCCGTATAACTTCCGATCCAGTCATGAAAAGAAAGCAAAGTTCATGTAGTTTCCTTAACATGAGTAAAATGTCGTAGGAATTTTATGGAAAAATCATGAAAGGCCTGCTAGCTATGACTATTTTTGTAATATTTTGCCATTTCTAAGTGAGGTTCTCATTAAATTTTTGAATGAAAATGATCCTGCAATGACAATCAACCACTAATATTAACGTTTCGAAAGTTTTGAAGATGGTAACCTTAAAATTCTTTTCACCCTTACAACTTCCAGTGCAGTAATTCCATAGAATAAAATTCATGGGTTGGGTTTAACTTAACGTCAAGCACATTTGGTATATTTTTTACTATGCTGCTAATACAGGGTTTCCAGCGCCAGATATTTTCGTAAATTTTGCTTTCATCATATATTTATATCCAAAGCATTTACAATAAAAGTGAACCAATGTTTAAATTTTCCGAGCTTTGACATTTTTTCGGATGGCAGGCTCAATGTTTAATAAACTTTCGATGAAATCTTCGGATGAAAACGAAATTCAAAAAATAGGTTACAGTCGAGAGATGGTTTTTGTTTCTATGGGTGAGAAATGGTTGATATGATACTACAAAAAAAGTATTTTTTGGTCACACAAAGATAATTTCGAAAATCAGTTTTCAAGCGGTTTTTATGCGCTAGAGTTTTTTTTCCTTTATATTATTTATTGGCTAACAGTATGTAACGAAAACTTTGATTTCACCATTTAAACAAATTCTACCGCCATTTGATTAAAATACCATTAATTTGGTAACCGTATGAAAGGTATTCTTCTTAGAATTTTCCACTAGCTATAGACAATCACAATACTAATACCTAAGATCACACAAATACATTTTTTCAATACCAATCAAAATTATTTCCAATTTGCGTGAACTCTCCCTCATTGGACACTCCTTTATCTTTCACTTTATTCCCTGATTGCTCTATTATTCAAACCGCTTCTATTTCTTTGTCTGGTAATCATTCTCCAGCATTTTTGCTCCCATTCACTACTCGTGGTAAAATATGCAATCTCTAGACTCCGCTCTGGCGAAATCTATTCATTCCACACATTTTTCATACTGCACAAACGGAAATTGAGATTTATTGCACCATAAAATCGATGGCGATTCGAAATCGACCTATAACCTTTTGCATTATTCGCTAGTTGATTCTTCGTCTATATATCAGCATGCATTAATTTTTTCTCCTCGCACTCAGTTATTACCAGTTTGCTTGATTCAAGCTTGTTCACTCATTCCCTAATACAGTGAGTGTATAAAATCAGTAATATTTCAGTAAGTTTTCCTTAATATAGAAAATATTTCAATTTTTCAGCTACTATACATGTAAGAATAAATTATATGATATCACCGAAATCGATTTATAGGTCTTCAGCGATTTGCACTTATCCTTTCAATGCATAGCTCGAAGAAATTCTACGGTTTAACTACGTTCGGTGATAATGGCGAACAGCAATCGATCGAGCTCATGGTAAAATATTTGTACCACGCACGTTAAAATTCAAATGGACGAAGGACGGTGCATTTTGCAATTACGGGTACAGGGATAATAAAAAATGACGCCATAGTAATGCTGCAGAGATGAAAGCATACGTGTGAATAGTGAAAAAATTAGTTTTTTTCATAGAGAAAACACTATATATGTTGATATCCTGCTGGTATAGATCAGGTGATGAAAGGATTAGCTGTGATAAATTATAGCTTTTCAATCAAAATGTAAATGAATATCTGAGTGTGAATAACATTTATCCCCTACTACTAACAAAACTTTTGCTTGTTTTCAAATGTAAAAAAAGATAAGGTTATTGAATTTGATATCGTTTTAACTATGACATTTTGGTGGAACTTATTATCTAAGGAGGAATTTCGAGAATGTTCAATCAATTGAAAGATGTTATATGCTATTTTCATTTGGTGTTATAAATCAAAAAATTCTTCATTCAGGGTGACATCTAATATTTAGTTAATTAATAGTAAAATGAAACTGGTGCACTTACTTAACTCGAAAATCAAATTATGTTTTCTAAAACAATTTCTTTATTGAACAAAAAGTTATTTAAATGAATAAATATTGAATAAAATGTTAATAAATGTAGTATTTATTAACTCTGTTTTCCTGGTTTTTAGTGGGCTCTACTTTAAAAAAAAAAGTGCAAGTTAACTTTGATATTAACTTTCTTTAAAACGCTTAAAGCAGCGCACAGCCTGAGCTACCATAAATTGCTTGTTTACAAATGAGCCTGAAATCATTTTGAAGCAACATGTAAAATTTCTTGAAGCGAAACCTTTGTTTAGTCATTCTGAACATTAAAAATGAACAGTACTGCATGTTTTTGCCGAAAACTAAAAAAGACTCATGATTTTCAAATTGAAATGATTCTTTAATGTGCCAACTGGGAGTTACGGTGAATAAACTAGAGCGAAGCAAGTCGATAGAATGATTTGTTTATATTATTAATATTTATTTTTAAACATAGTCTCCAAACAAATTAATACATTTAGTCGACCTTTTTTCCAAACCAAAACCAGAATGCCTCAATAGAGGCCATCACATCGCTATCATCTTCAAATTTCTTGCCCCTAAGGTGTTCCTTGAGCCGGGGAAAAATGTAAAAGTAACTGACAGCTAGATCTGGCGAATAGGGTGGATCTTCAAGCAGTTTGAATCCTGTTTCTTGAATTGCAGCCATCGCAACTGCAGCTTAGTGAGGCGGTGTGTTGTCTTGATGAAACAACACTCCGGCACGCAGTTTGCCGCCTCTTTTTTCCTCAATAGCCTTCCACAATCTTCTCATTTGGTCTGGGGTAATAATAAGAGCCTGATATAGTGGCTCTCTTTTCCAAATATTCCACCACAATAATTTCTTCTGCCTCTCAAAGACTGATGCCATAACCTTCCCCACCGAGATCGACACTTTGAATTTCTTCGGTGTCGGTGAAGGGAGTAGCTTCCTGGGCATCGAATGCAGTTTGGTTTCTGGATCGAAATGGTGGATCTAGGTCTCCTCCATGGTCACGAAACGTGACAAAAATTTTCCTGATCTGCTTGGAACTTTTCGAGATTCACCCTCGAAATGTTGACTCGTTTCTTCTTTTGCTCGTTGGTTAACAATCTCGGCCCCCGACGCGCAGAGACCTTCTTCGTATATAATTCGTTGGCAACGACTCTTTAAATACTGCCAGATGAGATTCTTGTGACCTCAGCTACATGCCTGGTGGTCACTCTTTGATGTGCTAACACGATATCTTCGACTTTTTTCACATTATCTTCAGTGAAGGACGTGGTGTTTTTTTCAATGTTGTGGAAGCATCGACCAGCACATACATATATATAAAGCTATAATCGCTCATTTTGCAATTAAGTAGTATCGGCACAAAACCCTCAGTATTTATCAGCACAAAACTAGTTTAACACCGATTTTACTTCAATTTTAATGCATTGAAACTAATGAGCAACAAGCATTCTTTCCCTTTAGTACCTGTTACAAAGTTATTTCTTCCATCATGGAAACAAATAGGACAAGTAGTTAGAAATTTAATAGGTGATATGATGAGACGTTCGGTCATGGAATGGTTATACGTTTCGCTCATGTCAAACATTTCTTTTCAGTTACTCGTTTATGAGCAACTGAAGCATAAATGATAAGAAGAGTTTTCATAGTTCGAAAAAAAGAGACCAGTCGTATTTACCTTTGTTAGAAAAACCAAATCGTGAAGAAGCCTTGTTTTAAAAGGCCTGATTCTGTGAAAATTCGTAACGCAGCAAATACATATTGGCCAAGGACATGCCAAATCAGGCAAGCGCCAGCATGTAGACGGTCCAGATAAGCGACTTTGGCAGGACTCGCTGGTGCTTATGTGACTTCCGTTCGAAGTTAAAGAGATGGCGTGGAGGACTATGGTTCATGGCGTGGAGGGCTATAAGCATAGCGTCTGCTCTTATGTACTTTTCGCCATGTACTATGGCGTGTGGCGCTATATTTTATCACAATCCCGAAATCGACTGTGTACATGGCGCCAGAAGTTTATAAACTATGGCGTCTGGCGCTATGTGGTTTTTCAGTGTATGAAACACAAACAAGTGTCTATATGAGCAAAGTATGGAGAAGCTTGCTAGGTTTGCTCGCCAATTTTTTTGATGCACGATTACGTCTTGGTAAAAATAAAAATTCAAAACGTTAAAACGTTAAAAAGGCCTTGTGAATATGAAGCAGAAAACAACCGGTTTCGCCATTTCTATGTTTAGTATAAACTCAATGTCTTCTTTTTTTTTTACAAAATATGCAAAACATTGGCTGATAACTTTGAAGAGATTTTTACCCCAGCCAGTGTTTCATTATTCAGTCAATCGCCAAGAGTAGATCAGACTTGACCTTTTTCCTCATACTTTTCTGATTAAGTGTGTCACAAAGTTAATCTCTTGACCAGATAAAAATTATTAGGAAAATACACAATTAAAGAAATTGATTGCTGCATTTAAACTGGCGGCAGAGACGGAGGAATGAGCTAAAAACTTTAACACGACTTTGACCCAGTAAAACACCTAAAATGGCAAATTCTCATATTTGAAAAGAAAAACATTTCAAATAAGCCCATATTTATTTTTTTTTTCAACGAAAAAAGGCGCACAAAAACACATACAGCTAATACTTAATAATTTAAATACATTTAGAACATAAATGATGAAAATACAAAACAAAAATTTGAAAAATACAACCATCTTTGGTAGGGAATTGGTTTGGGGTATATATGACATGAGCAACTTAGTCAGAGCTATTTCAAACTCAGGTCTGGGAATGGTTGGGGAATATTATTTTCCGAAGCTGTTGAATATTTTGCAGCATCTGTTGATTGGCTCATTGTCGGCGTAAACTGTCTGGCGTCAGTGTCCATTCAGTAAACGTGCGTGCCTTGTCCGCTTTACTGATTCGTGGAAGGTTATCATATTTGGCAGGGATGCAACAATAACATAAAAAGTAAAACAGCAGCATATGACTCTCTTCCGCAAAGTTAGACCTGATAGATTTAAAAGATTTAGCCTGTATCTGTATGAAGGTAAATTATCAAATTCGTATGGGTTATACAGATCTCTCAACGTAAAGATCAAAAGCCGCTTCCGCACTGATTCGAGCCTATCGCTATGGACATCAAAAGTAAGATGCCAGACAGTATATACATATTCGAGCAATTGTCAAACTAGAGCTATGTTTAAAGACTTCGTGACCAATAAGTTTTTGAATTTCTTCGCACGTCTTTTGATGTGTCCAAACTGCTTATTAGCCTTATTTTAGACTTTGTAATAGTGCAAATTAAGACGCAGCTTTTTGTTCAAAGTAGCCTTGAGGTCGATGACACTATCAACATTATTTATTGAAACATTATTGGGGTGGTAATCAAAATTTATGTTACTGGTTTTGCGGGAAAACCTAATGACTTGACATTTACTCACATTAATGTCAAGATTACTTTGTTTGCACCACTGCTGTAGTTTAGATTGAAGGAATACTAAGTCGAATTTTGATTTAATTGTGAGGTACAGTTTCAGATCATTTGTATAAAAAGGTGAGGAATGTCTGATAAAACTTCAGAAAGATCCCATAAGAAAATATTGATTAAAAGAGGTCCCAAGTGGACTACTTTGTGGTACACCTGATGAAGCTGCAATTTTTGTCTTGGAAATGATACCCTGAAACTTAACGTACTGTGTCCTATTTCGAAGATAAGTTCCTAACCAGTTTAATAAAAGACCCGAGGTACCAACTTTCTGTAGTTTAGTTCGAAGAATATCATGATCAACGCGATCAAAGGCCTTGTTGAAATTCGTGTAAATGGTATCAATTTGATGCCCTTTTTCCATGCAACAAAGAACATCTGAGACGAGAATCATGAGGTTGGTATTAGTTGACCTGCCTTTTTTAAGACCACGTTGTTTCGTTCAGAAGAGGTTTTGTTAGAGTAAAGAGCTTATCATAGACAATTTTTTCAAACAGTTTAGGCAATGTTGAAAGTATTGCAATCCATCTGTAATTATCAATTGACCACCTATCATCAGATTTAAAAATTGCCGTTAGATGAAAGTGTTCCCAGAAGGAGGGTAGAACCCCGCAAGAAAGTGATCTAGTGAACATTAAACGCACGGACAATATAAACGACTCCATACATTCGAATGAAACTAGGAGCTAGCAAGTCAGGACTAGGACCCTTCTTGACGTTAAAATCTCACATTTCACATACAATATTTGGTAGGAATGTTTGAGAGAAAAGAATGTTAGATAAACTTACACATGAACAAAATACTTCCTGGAAATGGTAAGTTACAGGTCACAAACTTTGTCAGGGCCTGACGAACAAGAGTTATTTTTCTACTTTGATGTAGGATAGCCCGAAGTTTTCTGTTTGCTGTTTACAAAATCGACAAACTTTTTAAGGTCATGAGCTATATTTTTGCCCATGATATTAACATAGCGCTCATGCGCTTCACGGGATTTCATGAGGAATTCTGAAGCTAATTCATTATATACATCCTTTATATCTTCACTGACATCAGTATTGGTTTTAATTACTTTATAAATATTATTTCTTTGATTTTAAAAAAATACATTCACGACTTGATGCAAAGAATGCATGCTAATAGAAAAGTTCATGATCGTTTTAGCCAGTGAAAGCTAAATTCTTAATATTGATTTCTGTAGGCTGCTGATAGATAAAAGAAACCAGTTTGTTATTTCAGAAGAGATACAGTTTTCTATGTGCATTTAATCAACCTTTTGTTTTAAATCAAATTTAAATTATATAAAACTTATTGTGATTCAAGTAGTATTAGCTCGTATGGTTGACAATGCTGGACATCTGCGTAAATTCAGGGGAGCATGTTTGATCTATTTTTTAGGTGAATTTAACTCACATAGCTCAAAAATTCTCCAGAAAATATCCTTCCGCTACAAAAGACCATTCGTTTATGCTACCCCATTAACAACAGCAATAGCTTGCTAAACGTCACACCAGTGCGAAAAAATCTACATTTACATAAAATAACTGTAAATATAAACGAAAAAACTTCGCTGCACTGTAAAAAAAAACTATCTCAAGAGTATCATACATTGATAAAACTGAATTCCATACTTAAACTAACCTAAACTGCTTTCATAAAACCAATTGCACTCTTTGTCTCTTCCACCATAAAGCACCAGCCACAACAGGAAAACTATCTATTCTCTCATATTACATCTAAAAAAATAACGCTATCATAACTGTTTTTTCCATCCTTCCTGTAAATATCGTTTAATTTTCGCTATCATCCTTCCGATGTCACCATCATTACCATTTTACCTACAAGCGCACCAAGCGCAATCTCAAGTCAAATCGATTTCATAAGTAAACACTTTATGGTGAATTTTTATGAAAATATGAAAGACGGTAACGGAAAAACGAAAGTCAGCAAAAGATACAAAGAAGACACGAGCAAGTTTGAAGAGGCAGGGTATATACGAGTGCAATGAAAAATTATATGACATAATTTTAATGGGTGTCTGTAGGTGTTCATCATTTTACACCTGACACTGTTCAGACACTAATATGGCTTTATGACAGTTGGTTTGCTAGAGCCAAGCTGGGGTTTTCAGAGCTGCAAGACCGGACGTGGTGCTGATGGCGGTGATGAGGAAGAGAAGTGTAACGTGGAGTTTGTGAAATTGAAGTTGGCAAAGCTGAATATGGTAGATATGTGAATATATATTGTTTTGTTTCGTGAGCTCTTTAGAGGTTCCATATGGGTTTTTTGGAGGATTTGAACGAAGAAGACTATCACGAAGGGTGACTGGTATATCTTCGGAGGCTTACTGACTTTGATACGATGTATTGATGTGACTGTAATTGGATGAACATGAAAGTAGAAGATGTAATATTTTGCGAAATAAAAATCAGATGGATGGTTGAGCATGAAATAAATCTTTATTTTAATAAAAAATAAATTGTACATTGCATTAAATATAAAAGAAAAATAGGAGGCAACAAGAGATGATGGAAGATAATATTGGATGAGAATGCTGGGTGCAATCAAATGGTTTGTTTGGGAAGACAAAAAAACTTAAAAAATTGTCTCATAATATATCACATGATTCAGATCTTTTGGACAAACTTCTTCAAACAATTAACTTTTATTTTAACCGCTCTTCTTTTCAGTTACTGATATATGTGTATTCTCAAGCTACCAATTCCAATAGTTTTTAAAAACATTCTATGAGAGCCTGCTGAAAATTTTTGATTTTATCTGTTTATTTTAAATTAATATATTTTCTAGCTTCAACGAGTAATATTTTTTTAGAGTTACGACAGGTAATTAGATCGTTTTTCTCAAAAAAAGTGGCATTTAATTGAAAAATATGTAGTTAAATTTTCCTAGCCGTTATGAATTCATATTTGAGGAAAAAAAATGAACGTTCAAATCTAATTATTTTCAAAACAAATAAAAAAGAGTTAAACATTAACAAAATAACGAACACTTTTCTTTTAAAAATAATTTAATTATTTTGTAAACACTAATATTACTATTGAAATTGGTATGTGGTTTACTTCTGTGTGAATTTCCATTCTATGTTTAAATTTAATAATGTCAGTTCTTAGTGTCAAAATATTTTCAAAAATCCTCAAAAAATAGCAATAAACTGACTATCCCTACGTTTTAGCGCTAGGCTGCATCGCTTTGCTCTATCGTTAAGTTTTATCACTTTATCGCTCTATGTAAAGGTCAAATTATATATTATTTTGAAATTTTGCGGCTTGCATTTCGAAATAATACAATTGTTTACAATAATAAAAGAAGATGAATAAATTAATTATGATTTTTATCTTATGATTGTATCTTGATTGCTTTTTGAACACCTTAGGTCCCATTTCCTCAAGGAGCTATAAACTGTTACTGAATTTGATTTTTTTTTACAAAGTAATCGTGGCTTTGTAAGTCATAATTCTTGACTACTTTAAAAGGATATGTTTGATTTGAAATTGTTTTTAGTCCAAAGTCCGAAGAAAATTAAAATTCTGGGTGATAATGATTGATAGTCAGAGAAAAACGAATTGCGAAAAAAAACAAGACTACAAAAATAACATTGAAGAGATTAAACCAAAACTTTCATACATATTATATCAAGAAAAGTGTGGGGCTCTCGCTGATAATAAATGGCGTTCGGACCCGCTTCACAGCTGACGAAATCAAAATAGATCCTCTATTACTAAATTTTAATAAAGAATCAATCGTCAGAATACATCGAGGCTTTCGCTTTCAAGTTTCATCAAAGTGAAACTCGACTTTGTAAATTCAGAAGAGAAATTCTTCAAAATTAATGTTCTACGGCATCTGGACCACAAAAACTCAAAAAAATGAATGAAGGCTCAGCAAACTAATTTTCCAGTTCAAAAATGCAGCAACTGTGGAAATTATCTCACTACAAACGGGAAAGTCTGCCAAACTGAATAAGCAGATATTCAAAGAAAACTTTTTTTTTACACAATATTGTACACATTCGTTGAATCCTTCAGTTTCAAGATATATTTATCGGCTCAACTTAAGCCAATACAACCTGTCTTATAATTTTGACGGCACTAAATACACCCGTGTTATTAGATCTGGTCTGCAACTGGCAACTGACATTTTTCAATATTCTTGTCATCAACCCCACCACACTACTCTTCTTGATTATAAGATGAAAAATAACTTAGCAACATTAGTGAAAAAATTACTACTTCGCACACTTTCTTATCTACAAGAAGTCTTCAAATGGCATGTACAAGTCAAATCTGTTTGCTCGAAAATAGTCCCTAGCAACTTCGTTCTTTTTTTTTCAACTTTGAACAGGGCATTATTTCTTGACAATGAAAATCGTGACATAATATATTGTCATGATAATTTCACATTAATCATTGAAGGAGATTCTATTTAATTTGCGTACCCGAAAACAATGCGCACTTTGCAATAATGGAATCAATCCACGAATTTTTTAAAACTTTTTAAAATTGTGGTTAAGGTAAATCATAGAATGAGTTTTTTAGGCCAAGGCTTTGACCCACGATTAACCTTTGGAACCTAGTTCAATAGCCAATTATGCATTGGGTTCATTTGTGTTGCAACAATTCTACCAGATAAGCTCTGATCTACACTGTTTAAATCATCATTAGCTGTGTTTAATGAGCACGAAAAAAGGAGAACATCTTAAGGCAAGTTATAGTAGCGCGGCTGTCAAAAAAATTCGAGCAAACCAAAGCCATTGAGAGGCAGAAAAAAGTCGAGCAAGTGAGAGCAGCTGAGAGGCAATTCTCAAAATTCATTACTTGTCAGAAGGTCAACCTGTCAAATCGTCAACCTGTCAACCTGTCAAAAAACTGCACTTCAGTAACAATTTTTCGTTGAAAGTCGGTTCCCTGACATCTGGAAAACAGCTGGCTGCTTGCGCCAACATGCTCTACAAAAAAAGTAGAGTAAAAACCATGATCTAAAGTGCTCTTGTTCAACTAAGAGCAGACTCATGAAACACAAATCAGAGCAACTTCGGGCAAGTTAGAGCAGCCGAATTGCTCATTAAACACATTTTGTTGAGATATCTCAACCTAGCTCAACCTAAAGCAGCTCATTAAACACAGCTATTATCATGTAGAGAAATCAAACATATTTTACTAATGGATTTTGAAGTTCTGCTTATTTTTAATACTACCTCACGGCATAAAGCTCAGACGTTTTTTCGCAGCTGACTGGTCAATAATGAAAAACTATCGTGCTTAGACCCTTTTCTATGTTCAGTCTCACGAATCACTTTAATCTTGGTTTGCAGCTCGATTTGAACTAGATCCACAGACGTTGCCAATCGGTATTCTAGCCTCTTGGCGACTCAGCTGTCATTGACGCTACAGTCTTGACCTTTACCTGTTCGAAGCCCATATCATTCAGTTAGGCACTCTTAATCTTTTTTATTAACGCCATCCCCAAAACGCAAACCACTATCTCCAACAATAAAACCTGACCACTAAAATCATCCACCGGAGTCTATCGATCTTTATTTTTGTGATTATACCTGCTTTTAAGTGGATTGGGTAAAACTCATAGTTGCAGCGTACCGGGAATCACTTTTGAATGAAAATTCATAAGAGGCCAACGACTGTCCTTAAAACTTTCCTCTCGAATGCCGCTAAGAGTTCAGGGTGCTTTTTGCTGTGATCCCAAGTCTTAGATCCAGACATGAGTACTGGCAATTCCATTCTAATCTTGTACAGCAGTATCGTTGAAGTCATGGTTAAACTTCGAGATCGAAAGAGTCTTCATATTCTGCTGTATGCTATGGTTGATCTTGGCAGCCACATGCGTATTTCTACTTCCATATTGTTATCAGTTGCTTCTTTTGACTGAGTCAGTCAATTTTCACATTTTTTTCAACGGCTTACTATCTTTGTTTCAAGTTAATCTACTCCTAGTTGTAGGTCAGGTGCTCATATATTAAAGTTGATGTCATCGTAAATTAATTTTTACGCATTAAACACCAATCAAATATTTATAGCGAAAAAATTCTCTACAGAATATCAGCAGCAAAAACATACATATATACCCATGACCTAGTAAATTGGCCAGTTAATTCGTCGTCTCTCATGCACGTTTAATCATCAAACTAGGGCGGAAATTGAAAATTGATGATTCCGAAGTGAAATTTAAATTGATGTTGGTTTAATTTTCTGCTCCGTTTCACTGTAGTGGTCCTGAAATGAACGTTACTACTATCATTAAGGATATCGACTATGAATGTTTATCATGAATTATTTTGGAAACTGGATTTACTGTTAAACTGAGCTTGAAGCATAAGAGATGCTAGTGTTATTCGGGGAGTTTATTTGAAATTGACATTGAAAGATTAATTTATTGATGGGTCTCTAGAATCAAACAAATATTTACTTATTCCGAGTCAAAGTTATACCTATATTACCATCGTTTTGAATAAAAAAGCAGGAAGAAAATCTTGTTTTCTGGTTAGGTTAGGTTTAACTGATTGGCACAGAGCCACACATAGACCCATTGGTCCGTAGCGATACAAGATAAATGGACCCGGAGAGAGAAAGTTCAGTCCAAACGGCCATCGAAGGCCCTGGACTTTTTTGCGAACTGATGTTTGTCCTTCAGCCTCTGCTCTGCTACACGTGAGAGATCCACCAGCCAGGGTTCACTGAAGCAGCGCTGCCTGGTTCTTCGCAGTGCCAGGCAGTGGCACAGAAGGTGTTGGATTGTTTCTGAGACTCCCGGCTCTTGACACTTCCTACAGGTGTCACTGGTTAGGAGGCCCATTTTCATGGCATGAGCTGCTACAAGACAGTGGCCAGTAATGATGCCGACCAGCCGTTGCTTAGCTTTAGTATCTATCAAAATCCTGCTTTTACACAGCCAACATTTCCCTACAAAAACTTCAACTTTCGCTTCCTTCTTTAAGACAACACTTGAAGTCACACTTCCTCCACTCACTCCCACCAATACCAATACCCTAACTCGAGCATACTAAAAACAAACTTAAGTATCTATTACGCACTCTAAACCCAAATAAAATCTGACACCATCTTGTCGTTAAAGAAAAGAAAAAGCATACAACTTACTACAAATGACTCACTTCCAAACCGACCTTATTTCTGTGCCGACGAACAGGTGTATGAAATTCCGGAATAACGTGATTGCTCATAAAAAGTTTTCTAAAAATGAATATTCAACATAGTAGATATTCAGAACGGATATGAAAGCGACATGAAGTCAAAGGACATGCATATGTTCAATCTACGTTGCAAACTAAAATATTCAACTCCCTTAGAATGTTTCATTGATTTTCCATTCTATCGCTAAAGACATTATGGTTCTACTTTGTTGTAATCGTTTGTGGGGTAGTGAAATCGATTAGGTGCAATGTCCTGACGACACCCCTTGTTTTATTTCATTGTCCCCGGTCGAAAGCAGTAACATGAGTTGATGACAATTTCGCGTTTTTTCCTGTATTCAATTTCTGTTATTTGCTTCAATTTCGTTCGTGTCGAAGGATGTATTGCAGATAGACACGTAATTGTCATGTTGGCTTCTTCGCAAAATCGATAATCTAATTTTATGTTCTTTTTATGTTGGTAATTTTTTTTAGGGATATTTTGTAGCTAAATATAGGGCTGTTAATATGATAGTCAAGTACTATTGAAAGCTTATACGTTTAACTGCAATGTATGATTATTGATTAATTTTGATGCGCGTAGAACCAACTGTGGTGATTATAGAAAACTTAATTGCGTAAAAAAGATTCAGTTGCTTAACAGCTTCTACAAATTCAACTACAGGTTCACTGGGAGAATAGCTACTAAAAAAACGTGTATCTCTGTTTAAATAACAGTAAGAAATTTTACTGGCGACAAAGAGTAAGTCACAAAAGCATATTTTGTATTTGGAGCCTATCCCGTTCCAGATCCAGGCATCGGTTGGTTTTTTTCGAGAGCACTGGTTTTTAGCGTTTGGAGACTGTGGTTCGAGTCCAAGTCCAAACGGAGCTCACACATGAAGAATTGAGCTAGCCTTGCTCTGAATGAAAATTACTTGAATACCAGCCATAGCTGTAAAATATTCGTATGTCACGTTTTCGACGTTTTCAATTTAAGGTTTGGTGAACGTTATTTCTAAAGTCCTAATAGGCTGCTTTGAAGCTGTCTGAATGTGATAAAATATTAATTTCTTATTTGAAATAGGTTTCAAAACTCAGAAAACAGATAGTAGAAAATATAAGGAACAATATATACTGTGGACATCGTCGATAATTTACCAAGGCTATCTTTTACAATTAGAACAGTTAGAGATCAAGAAAAGTAAATTTTACCACTTGCTGATTAAAGAAGACAGAGGGAAAATGAAAGTGTAATACCCAGTCATATCTGCCAATCTATTGAATAATTGTCTTAAGCGCTGTACTGAAGCAGAATCTTTTAAAATAAAACTATGTAAAAAATGACCTCACAATACCAAGACCATGAGAAGTATTCATAGTAATAAGGCTTTGAATGGAATTAGCTCCGACCCAAAGAAGGTTCATTTTCGAAAATAGTCTAAACCGTTATTTTTCCATCATAAAGTGGTATAACCTAATAAAAAGACTAAACAAGTTCTAATGTTGTATCTCGAGTTGTGGATCTTGATTGGAGTGGTAGTATCGACGATAGTAAAATGAATCAAGGAAACCTTGTTTTGAGTGCATTAATGCAACTTAGCGTCAGGTTTTTTTATTTTTTTTTTTTGTAAAAAATTACCGAGTTTCAAAAGTAAACTGAATTTAACTTGAGATCTGACAATGGAAAATTTTCGAAAAATAGCAAATTATCTCCCAAAATATCAATATCTAACAAAAAAAAAATCAATTATTTCTAGTCTTTTGGTTTTGATAGGTATTTATTTCTAAGTAATTTTTGGTCAAAAAATCTTCACCACATGTTCTTAATTAAAATTTTAACCTTCCTGAAATTTCCGTGTTAATGTCTAAAGGTCTTCTCTTTCACCTGAAAGGAAAGTTTGAGGCAAGCAATCAAGCACAGCAGGCGTGTTCTCAAAGATTAATTGAATTGACTTTCGTTAAAAGTGATTATAGTTTTGGCATTTTCCAATATTTACATGGTATTAAGCGAAACATAACAAGTCACTTTTTCAGTTTTTTGCTAAGAGAATGATTAAACTAGTTTAAATGATCCTAACATTGAAAAAAAAACGATTATTTCTCAAAAACGCAGCGCAAACATTGAACAATTTTTACCGGAGATTCAACGCAGATGCCCTCGAAAGAATTTATTTTAAATTTACTTGAGTAATGTGAGCTGTAAGGTTGAAAATTACAAAGCAATCATTGATCTGGCGAGAGATGGTACCAGATTGGACATAAGTTTTGTCCGCATCATCAATTTGGAAGAAATGAACACTGAGAACTCCTTGATTTGGGTGATGAGCCAATCAGTTCTCCTTGCATATTAATGGTGTCTGGTGACAGAAAAAGGAAAATATTTGCTTTACTCTTTTCATTTTATATTCATATCTATGAAGGTTGCATATGTTGCACGCGATTGCACCACTCCACAAGGTTTGTACGCTTGCCTTTCATTTCTGCCTTTCCTGCCTTTTTCTGCCTTACTTTCTAAGCCAAAAACTAAAATGTAGGAGATGCAGGATACTGCTAGTTGTCTTCCACAAGCAAAAGCTAGAATTTTATAGAAAGTCCCTTGTGTTTGCTTGTGGAGAATAAACAGGAACAGGTCCTATCCTGGACGCTGAAGCTACCAACTCTAGCACTACGAATACTTCCCACTAAATATTATCCCACAGCAGCAACATTTTGAGCTGCTTAAAACAGGCTCTATTTCTTCTTTTGATCATACGCTTCTGACTGAAAAAAGCAACAGTCCTCCTGAGCAAATAACTTGCCTTGCAAACTTGGTGAAATATCCTTACCGAACTTCAAAATATATAGGATATCAAATTTCTAGCGAATGGCGCAATTTCACCATCCACTTAGGAAACGTAAAGTAGTCCTCAGTATCGAATATTTACTAAATCCAGTGGGATGGGCTTTAGAAATAATATGTCACGCAGCTTAACAGCTATCATTATATTAGGAATACAGCTTCCAATAATGCACTTGACAAACGATGTTTCAAGTGCAATGAGTGCACGTCATCCAAAAGGGGGACGTTCCAAAAACCTCTGATTTTGATCAAAATACTAACATCTCAGCTAGTTGCATATGAAAAAGCAACGATATGCTGCAAAACCAGAGCATATGTATAAAAGTAATTTAGTGGCAGCAGCAATTTTAGCGTTTTTAAAAATAGAAGCAAGGTAGAGCATTTCAGCTAGACCGGAGTCCCCGGAAGAGCCTACCGCAAGTGTGATGTACAGCCATCAACGAGGCAAAAAAGAGAAATCTTATGCCCCATAGGAATGGAAGGATTCTAGTGGAACATCCTGCAGTCCACACCCAACGGGTGCTAGTGGGAGTGAATTTGCTCCTGGAAAACAAAGGAAATACGAGTAGTGCGAGTTGTTCATCTGTCAAATTACACAATAGTCGCAATATAAAACCAAAACACAGGAGGACGGGTTTATGTCAGTACAGAATAAGGAGTCTCTAACGCACGAGTTGGCAAGCCGGACTCAACCGAGACTCCACATAGAGCATTAGCAAGGGGAAGCTGAAATGCAAATTCTCAAACACAAAACGCAGAGCAAAGCACCCATTTCAGTCCTAATTGGAAGGAGACAAGCTCCGGTTCCAGGAGTTGCTGATACTTTTCTGAAACCTTAGAGACGCCAGATAACGGAGAAGTTACTAAGTATATTTTGTAAGCTATGAGTTGATTTAGTGCAAACATAAAATTTTCTTATTTATGAAACCCTATTCCATCTTGGAACTAGTGTAGTATGTGTTGTCCGTTTGTTGGTCATACGGAGCAGTAAACATACTCTGTGAATGTCAAAATGATCGCTCAGTTGTTTGTTCAAGAAATGAGTATCTCAGTAAAGTAGCTTATAACTATTGTAGGTAGAATAAATCAAATATTGAAAGCATGCATTTTCCAGATATTTTAAAAGTTACATTTCTTTCTTAAATTTTTTTCCTCCTAACTAAAATTTTATGCTTTTTCTCATTTATTTAACTAACTTCTTCAAATTTCTTTAATTCCAATTTGAGGAGTTCCTTTTTTTCTTGGGCAGACTTTGCTTACTTTGCTTTTAACTATTCGAAACACCATTACCAGCACTAGTGTTTCAATTGTGATTGTTTCAGTTTCCAGTTTTTCGATTATTAATACAATTTAGTGCTATTCTCAGAGTTGTATTCCACTCAGCTAAAGAAATCAATTCAATCGAGCAAATCGCTAGTAACTACCCGCAAAATAATTCCAAGAATATATTTCAAAATTCATTTTCACAACGCGAATTAATGAAAATCCTCAATCCTCTTTGAATCCAACTCAGCCAGTGGATTTAACACAAACCATCATCGGGATTATTTATTATAAAAAATCATATAGCTTCGATTACAAAAACTCATCCCCTTGAAACTTCATTCAACCCATCTGCCGCCATCCAACAAAATATTTGAGCTCCATTTGTTCCGATAGAAGTCTTTATTGCCTAGTGGTCTTTATTGCCTAGGTCACGTGCTGAATGACATACTAAGTACATGTACATTCAAGAGCAAAAGCTCACATTTAAATGATTTTCATGCAAAAAAGCAATTTGAATGTTAACAGCCACAAATTCTTAATGATTGGGAATTGAACTCTACATAATTCTAAATAGAGTTTGGCATAGTGCCTCATAGGCCAGCCACTTTGTTGGAGAAAAGAGCTAATTTATCAAAAAAAAAACCCCTTTGATAATTTCAATCAATTTTTTCTTTAGAAGCAGATATATTACAATTTCTTGAAAGACATCGACATTTCGAGGTTAATATGCCTTTTTTATGTTTATTGCTCAAGTCAAAATGTTAAATCAAGTCAATTCATATAAATAAGGCATGTCAAACTTTGAACAACGAAAAAACAGGAGAGGTAATTAATGAAAAAAAGGAAAAGACGAAAAAATTAAAGTACATGATGATAAGCTCAAAGGATCATAAAATATGTGTTTGAAAAGAGCACCAATTTTAACTCAAAGTCAATTTGTAATTTACTACTTATAAAAAGTAAACCGAAATAGAAAAACGAAATTGAAAAGAAGCTTTAGAATGTGCATGGAAACCAAAGAGAAAGAACACAAAATGAATAATTTCGGGACACACGTCTAGATGAAGTACTGTGACTTAAGAACTTATTTTTTCATATATGCGAGTAGAAAAAAAGTTTTCAAAGAAATGGTTGTGTCGAAGGAACAGTGTATAACTTCAAACATTAGTAAAAAGAAGAGGATGAAAAGAGCATTGAGAGAATGAAAACAGTCTGCGTGTCAAAGATAATTGTAAAGAAGGAAGGAGTGAAATTGAAGTAGCAGAACAATTGAGTTTTTTTCACTTAAGTAGTCAACAACTGTGACATCAATATCTTGAAAGTGACGTCAATTCAATGCCCAGAAACATGATACAGCTGGTATTAGCCTTAAGTAATGGACATACATGTGCATAGTAGCGTTAGACATCCAAAGATTGTGTTATCCATTCATGAATGAGTGGAACTTTACACAGTCCTAACTTTAAGATTTTTTATTTCACTTTACTATTACTCTAGTGACTTGCGTTTGGAAAAGTTGAGCAGAATTTATATAAAACTTTGATGTAAAATATTTTGACTTGCTTCATGCCAACATTTACATTCGCGTGAAAATTTAAAATTCAATTCCATTCTATAAACAGCAGCATTGAAATCATTCGACAACGTCCAATCCTTCCTCATGTTCCTAGCAAGCTACATAAATTCGCATTTCAAACGAATACGATGTCTTGGAATCTGATTTCTATGCTAATGAACCAATTTTTACATTTTGAAAAATTTCCACTTTCTTACATTCACTTCGCCATCTGTGGCTTGCCATCCCGTGATCCATTATTCACAGGAACTGATTGAAATTGAGTCCAGCACACTTGGAATCCTGTACTTCTGTGAGGTTTTTATCAAACTCTGTGTAGATTTGTCTCCGATTAAATAAGTGATTACCACAACTTAAATTGACTGGAAATGCTTTAAGATTGAAACAAGCCATGAAGTGAAAATAACAAGAGAACTCAAATTAGAATTTCTTTGGAAAATTTGAATGTTAAAGAGAATGTCCAGCACCAGTTTCAACTACAGTAAGAAAGAAACCACATCCACAAAAAATTCTAGCAAATACAGCTGCACGTGTAAACTTTTCCATTTCACCGAACTCCAAAATGTTCTTATTGTTTCGACTTGTTCAAATTTGAACAGACATTGTTCAGAATCCAGTCAAAAGTATCTGCCTGTCATTTTGTTCGAGTAGTCGCGACAAACTTTTCGACATCCGTGGGTGTAGTAGTGATGGCTTTTCTCAACTCCCGACTAATGGATGAATCCTGTTAGAATTTCTGACTCAGCCTTACGGGCAATATTCAGGGATTACGGCAACTTGAAAGAAGCTTAACGAAATGGGCTAGTGGGATTTCGTTGTATTTGCTCATTGGTAATTTGAAAGATTTTAGTGCTGTAGAGATTTTGTTGAATTTTGTCGAGGCCATAAATGCTTGGTTGGCAGGAATGGAAAAAAATGAATGGATGTCTTCCATTGCATGCACAATCTGATGAGTGAGTTACTTTTCCGTAGAACGTTAATGAGGAATTGTTATTAAAAGTTTAATGAAACTTAATGATGATTCCAGATTAATTAGATGTTAACAATGTTAATAATAAATGTAAATAATAAATATAAAATATTAGTAACAATAATTGTGTTTTTTTTTCATTTTCTTTTTTTGACTTTTTTTCATTTCTTATTTTCAAAAAAAAAAAATTCATTTCAAAAGAATTTCAATGGATATTTCAATTTTTGTTCGAGCCTTTTGTCCTACCCGTAAGTAATCACAATTCAAAAATATTGATCTCTTATCATTTGGGCTGCTTTAAAAATCAATCATAAGCTACTCTTGTTCGCATTCGGCTTCTTTTTTGCTATCTTGTATATGAGTCTAACACAGATTCTTTCTGCTTTCACCTCTCTTCTTCTCTGTTTTTTTTCATTGGTTTTATTCTTACTCACAACAAGGACGTCTTACTCTCTTCCTTTATTTTAGTTATATATTATTTCTGTTCGCGTACTACGATTAATTGCAATTAATTGCAATGAAGCCGTTTTTGTACTCCGTTTTACTGAAAACTGAAAATTTTCCACTCTTTCAGTAAATTTCTGTAGGGTCTGAGCTACTGAAAAACACTGAAAACTGTCAAACGGTTTTTGGGGTAATGTTATTATGAAGGACGAATATTTTCGTGGCGATAATTTATCACCGCAACAACTGACACTTTTGTTTGTTAATTTTCAGGAAATCCAATGAGAGCGTTTTCGTACTTTTCATGAATTTCCCCCAGCACATTATTCAGGAAAATTCAGTAAAATTCAGTGACTGAAAGTACGCGAACAGACCTATCAATTCTATATTTTCCATTCTCCCCTACTTTATTCATCTTCCTTTCGTTCCTTACCACATCTCCCATAAATCCAACTCACTGAACTGAAAATTATCAGAATTCATATTGGCTTTTCATCCGTTCCAGAACAGTTAGTGCAGTTTTTATTTAATTATGAAATTCTCCTAGAAATGCAATGCAAACTAAGTCAGCAATAAATGCAAATAGTTTGCATCAAAAGCCTTCAAATTTTCTGGTGTCCTACTATTTCGCTTACACCATAAGGAAAGCCCTAACAGCATGCGGAAAGCCTTACGCTGACTGCAGTATTTTCTAGTTTTGTCGTTCGCCAGCAGGTCAGTTTGAATCATACAAACTAAAATGAATGTTTTCTCTTGCTCTTTTGGGGATGTACGGTAAACTGCAATTTGATGATTGCTTAAAATCTGATTATGCAATTTCTAGTAAAGCACAGACACCAATAAACGAACTCATCGTTCTGTTGCAACGGCCTTAGATACAAATGTATTTGAATTAATGATCCTTTTATGTAGAGGGAACGGAAGGTCTTTGCATTTCCATAGAAACGAAATTATTGCATAATGGAAATTTTCACTTTGAGATCGGAATTTCGTTTATTTGAAAATGCAATTGTTGTGAAATTAGAGGGAATCAAATGATTATTGCTTTAGTTTGGAACTGTGCTTTTGATTACTTTGTATGCATTTATGTGTATTAATTACGTTCAATCCAAATTTTTGCATGGGGATGCCACCAATGTTGCAAGTGTTTTGAGCTACGCTTGTTAAGCTTCAGTTAATAGATTTCTCAAAGTGTTGGCTCCCCTGAGGTGCAACAGCCAAGGTATTGTTGAATTTCAGAGAGGCAAGATATTATAATGATTATTGCGTGTGTTTGTATTATCGCTTTATTATTTTAATCGGCTTTCATCCGTACGTACATTGCATTTCGGACCAACTGGGAAAGTCTTTCATTCTCTACAATTTTATTACAACTTACATACTTCTTCACCTCAAATCAGAAGGAAGTTTTTGAAGTTTCCCTAGTCAGTCGGCGATAACCGCATTCTTTCCATGACTGAAGATTTATCCAAGAATATTATTTTTCTCATCATTAGTACATAGTTATGCTGCAATAAAGGTATCCGTGGCTCAACTGAGCGGGTAGTCTTTATTAACACGACAAGATCGGATTTGGAAATAATATTTCCTGGCCAATTTTTCTCTAAAAATTCCTTCAAAGAGTATCAATTCCTATCAGGATCTAAATCCGGAAGTTAACACTTTTACCAAAACTCTCAACTATGCAGCTAAGATAGTGTGCTGCCCAACCAAAGCCAAAAGGAACTCAAAGCCCCCTGATGGGAGAAGGAGAGAGTGCAGGAAAGAGTTTCACAACGCAAAAGGACCTAATGGCTGATCATTGTATAGAACGAAACTGGAGACTTTTAAGTATACCGTAAGCAAGGCGAAGAAGACCTGTGGTAACATAATGGGATCTTAAGAAATCATACGTAGGGCTTATGCTCAGTACCCATGATTATAAGGTGCAATCAGAGCCCGGATAGCATCTGGAATAGAGATGGGAAAAACGACTCAGTTTAGTGTGTCGACACACTTCGACTCACTCATTTGGATGAGTCAATCAGTGTGAGTCAATCAATTGTGTCAATTCGTTTTTGATTGATGTAAAATGTAGTTATGAAAAAGGATTATGCATATGATTAGTATTTTTTCTATTTAGCGCTTATAAATGGCCATGAAAATGCGACAAAGAAAATTAAACGCACAGAAAATTTCCCAGTATTTATTTTAATAAGTGTCCTTTTTTTGTTTTGAACATTTTAAAAAGATTTTAAAGTGTAAAGAAAGTGTCTGATAGCTTAGTTAACTATAGTTGATTTGAATTACAAATTAAAAAACTCTAGTCCGCCAGAAAATCCTATTTTCGTAGAAAAGTAGAGGAAATATGTATGTAGGTCTTCAATGCATGTTTTGGTCCATATTATAACTAGAGTCGGGTCGCACTAGGATTTTCACATACTAGGTATAACTAGTACAAGTACAACAAAATAAATGTTCCAAAAATACTAGCAAGTATTTGTTGAAGTATGCTATATATACTATACATACGATTTGCAGTGATGTAATGAAAAGGTATGATATGCCCTCCCCCACCCTCCAAACACAAGATTCCCAAGCCAGAATGGTGATGGTGCAAGATAATCTTCAAAGGATACTGAGTCATTAGTCCGCGTAGCTTGTCCGTAACTTTCCAATGGTCGGCCATTTATTTGGCAAATCCTTTCGCCTAAAGAAAAACGATGAAATTCAATCAATTTAATTTGATTTTCATTTGATTATATGCACAAAACATCTCCTGTATTCGTTCAAATTACCAAAGTCAAAAAATTTACTAAGATAGAACAAACTAATCCTATTGCCATCTATATGGCTTTTCATCGATCGATCTCTGATACCAAACTTTTCTTGGCTAATCTAAAACAGCCGGTTTTCCACTTTGCCTCACTGAAGCATGAAGTTAAACGAAAATTTTACTAAGAAATGATAAAAACAAAATGTTTCGCCTGTTAAACATGCACCCACTAGGGGGCCAACCTCTTCGGTAAGACTGGATATGAATCCAGGGGCATCTTAGCTCCCGCGGTCTTGTAAATTTTACAACCCCGGTAGGGTTGAAGACACCCTCGTGGCGACCTGCAGTCACAAGGAGAGCCTCAGCACAGCCGGAGAAGCCAACTGGCGAACCAAAAAGGATCTCAACCTTTTCTTCCTTAGCACTTTAAGTGCTACTTTCAGTTTTTCCAGACGGTTTTCCGGCGGATTTCATTTTGCCGTATCTTCGAAACTAGGCCGCTTTTTCACAGACTTGTATGAAAATTTGACCCGAAACAACTCAGAAAGGTCCTCGAATTCATGCTAGACCAAAAAAATTATTTTGGTAAAAAAGGACGTTTTCACCCAATTTCCCCTATCAAAATTTTTTCTCGCCCTTAAAATATCACTATTGTACTCTCCGACCATTTTCAATCATCAAAAGTGCCGTATAGGCAGTTTTTGCCAAACTATGGCCAAAAAACGCCTTATTCCCCTACAAAACTGAAATTTTTGTATCGCAGAAATAGATCTTGGCCCGTTATATCCCAAACCACTCTCACCCAAAATTGGCGGATTTTGTCCGATTTCAGCTACCTTTGCCCTAGAAACTTTTTGAATATTTGAATAAAATACTTGCAAGTACGAAAATACTCGCAAATACGAAAACACTCGATCCTAGTATTTTTGAATTTCATGCTAAGTACTGATTGTCCCAAAAGAATACCTGTTCCAGTATATACGCTTAATCTCTAATTATAACCTAACTATGTCTAAATTCCAAAATTTGTGAATAATAAACATTGCTACTTGTTATACATATATCATGCTAATCACATGAACATTTTATGGCCGCATTTCCTACAACGTAAATGAGGAAAATATTTGCTTTCTTTGAAGTACTCCCCACTCACATTATTCTAAAACGTTACCTCAGCGAAGTAAAAATCACTCATAGAAACTTTTGTCGAAACGGTATATAATTGAAAACTTTACCATTTTAAATATATCAATGTTAAATGAATTTATAGACTAATGATCAATTAGAAACAAATTTTCACAAGTATCTTATCTAAATACACTGAACTTCACTGCATCGAATTGTGTGAAATGTACACTGATTTCAATATACACTTCAAGAGATAATGAAAATCAAAAACTTTTTTATTTGAATTATGAACCCACTTCAACTCCCAGATATAACAAATAATTACAGCGATAATCATCCAAAAAAGCGGGCAAACCCAACCATTTTCATTTCGCCCATTCTCGTATTTTGAGGTTTTTTCTTCATCAAAATATAATTGTTTCGAAAAATTTGCTATATATATATATAAAATATCTAGACCTCTTATACTTCATCAATATCCTTAAAAAATTTCATTTCGATCGGACATCGCATTCCTGAGATAGTCTCACTGCATCCAATCACAAAAAAATTGCGAAAGTCTACAGGAAGAAAGTTTCAATCAAAACCTTCATCATATGCACATATAAAGTGCACATATGTTCTTCCGCGACGGTCAGTTTCGATCATCACAACCAGCCACGGCATGCTTGCACTGTACGCATTACCTACAGCCTTTACGAAATTCATATCGCGGCACCGATTGACTTGCTCCTGTGCAAAAGTGTCGAGCTCATAATCAAGTTCGAGCTCATAAACAAACTCATAAGCACATCAACTGATTGCCTCGTTCATGTGCTGTTCATCTCTAGCTCTACTGTGTGTATACAAACGTGTCGGCCAACATACGTGTTGGGGCTAGTGATTGCTTCACCAAACGCTCAACTCCGACGAGCTCATTACAAGCTCATAAGCACATCAACTGATTGCCTCGTTCTTGTGCTGCTCATCTCTAGCTCTACTGTGTGCACACAAACGTGTCGGCCGACAGTCGACACACTTGTTGAGTGCAAGTGATTGCTTCACCTAACGCTCAGCTCGCTCATACTGTAGTGATTGCTTCACCTGTGAAGCAGCTCGCTCAGTATAGAGTGTGTCGACACACGTGTTGGGGGCTAGTGATTGCTTCATCGCGATTGCTTCACTCACGTGTTACCCATCTCTAATCTGGAATGACTCGAGCACTGATACTCTAACTGTCTTTCTAGACTCACATTTCCCGGGGTACCATATACTTTTAATATACATAGCTCATCAGCTCATCGCAGCCTCTTACAATTTCCAACTCCCAATTGAGTTTAGCCGTAAGATCTTTGGCCTCTGTTGAGTTGCTTAAATCTCCGGACCTTGATATCGTTTTTCAGCTGACATCCAGTAGTCTATAAAAGTATCATTGTCATGGCAGGAGGTAGTATTTAACACGTGGCTGCGCTTCTTTTATGTACCCATCACCTAGTAGGAAACAATAACTATTTATTCTTAAAGCAAGAAAAGTTTTACACTTCAAATCTAAGGTTTATCTTCCAATAAGTCTGAGCTCTATCTAGCTTAAGATTTTGGAAACGATAATTGAATACTCATCAAAAAGTCAACCAGTCCTACATCGCTAAGGAATGCTCACTTACGACGCGAGATAAACACAAGCAGTTCTCAATGTGGAGTGGTTTCTCCCTTTTTGTGGTACATTACGGTGAATATTCTTCTGATGAAGTTAAACCGTAGCGGCTGCAAAGTATTTATCTACACTTTCGCAGAAGTTAAATCAATCTCTTGATATAATATCACGTTGGAGCCGGGTGTGTGGCTTAAATGTGAATTACTGAAAAACGGCGTTGGTACTATTGACAAGAAACTACAAAGTCACCGAGTTGGGGTTGCTGAACTTGAACGGCCCTATTGAGCCTAGTCAAAGCATCAAACATTTCGATCTTAGACTCAAAGTTAAACATAGAAAAAAGGAATTGGAATTGTTTTTGCGGGATAATCAAAATTGAAAAAAATTTTTTTTTTTTATTTATCTTGAAAATTTTATTTCACAAAGTGGTTTCGAAAGCATGCACTGATTCTCATCAGACACCAGCACACAGTGCATACTTGACTGGTGTGACCACTTGCAGTTGGAAATCATTAATTTCTTTTTACGCTGGTTGTGACAAATTTTAACAAATTTTAAAAAAAATTTTCAATTTTAATCATCCCGCATAAACAATTCAATTTGATTCTGCTTTCGAAGGCTTATTCCGCAAAACGATCGAGTTTCCCGTACCAATTATTCTCCGCTTTGATAAGCTTTAGAGACGATATACGTTGTCTATGCTGATTTATAGACAAGAAGGGAACCATGATCACAAATCAATAACCTTTAGAAGAAAGTGTTCGGAAGGTACCGGCACACTTTACTGCTACAAAAGAATCTTACGAAAGCTGCTTTTAAGGCTGCCTATCAGCTCAAGCGTAAAAAATTGCATAAGTAGGAGACAATTTTGGTGACTAGTGCCCTCCGCATCAACCCCTTAAGGCACTTTTTATGCTATTTTATGGGTTAGTAACAAACTAATTTGATAATCTCATAGCTAGCGAATCTTCCTGCAGTGAGACTTCATTGTAGTTGAACAGAGTTTGGCCATGCTAAGGTCTTAGCTGAGGGAGTTTCCGCTCGGGCAAATACAATATTATCCATATAGTTCCAGACACTCTGCTAGATTTAGTTATACAGCTCACATTTCTGGCAAGAATGAATGAAATGATGGTGTCACCCTCATGTCTGGGCACATTCAAGTGTATACTGATGGAGCGAGACTGAACAATAAAGTAAGCAGTGGTATTTACACGGATGAGCTAGATATAAAGTTGTCCTTTCGTCTCCGAGACAACCTCAGGCGGAGGTTGTGACTACTTTTGCCATAATCGACTGGCTTCTGTGTAATAAATAATTTATGTATTTTCACGGAAAATCAATCGGCTAATAATCGGCGACAAGAGGACATGAGACCTCACCACTGGAGGTCTCATGTCCCTTTGTCGAATACCGATGGCGTCGGTCAAACTAGCCATTAATCGCATCGCACTAGGCGAATATTATAAGTAGCCTGCTGTGCTCTTTGCAGTGTCGTCACCTCAGAACAGAGAGTTCAAGGAAATGAAATAAGCGTATACATACGCGAAATTTAGTGAAGCAATTTTACTACAAAGGTAAAATCTATAATGAGAACAAACCGAGAGAACTACTATCTCAAATATTCCGTTTTGTGACTCTGATACCTACTATATATCTCTGTCTTTCTGTTCGCGGAGTAAAAGTCTGTCGAATTTGCCCATAGTCCTCATAGTTTTCTTTCACTACTACTAACGCTCTGATTCAGTCAAATTGCTTTACTTCTCACTGCTGTTTTTATTTCTTTATATATCTCTTTTCTGAGGTTGTGACCGTTCTCACAGGCCAATGCCTAATAGAATGGCATGTGCAACGGTTTAATATTGAGTTCAATGGTTTGTGTCGGAGCTTTGGTACAGAGGTTGAAGAGGAATCTGTCCTTGATAACATGTGTCAGCGTCCAACTCTAGCGAGAAGAAAAATGGTCTTACTCCGAGTAACCTTCTTCTCAAGCACGACTGAACTATTTTGTATTGATTTAAAAGTTATTGCGCAGTTTATTAAAGGAAGCAAATGGTTTTCTGATTACAGTGGCTAAGAGAGAGCGATATCCGTGGTATCACAATGGGTCTCTACAGGGGCTGTGTTCTTTTGGCAGGGCTAATTTTGATTGATAGCCACTCAAGCTAATCTAAATTAACTACTACCATTGAATATTTAAAATCAAGTTACTCCTATAGTTTTAGACATTTTTGTTAATTTGAAACACGTGTAGTGATCAAGTAAAAATAGCACCAAAAAAATTCAATCGTCTTTAAAATGTAAATTTTTTCCATGATTAAAAATGAGCTTCTGGTATCACATTTTCGTATATTTTTTAGTATTTGACACAAGTCAAATCACTGGCAAAGACATCACGGATGGAAGTGTTACTTTTAAAGCGATTCATTTGGTGCCAATGATAATTATTCATAGTAAATAATAGTCGTAATATCGGTTGGCAAAAGTACATTAGACTGAATGGTTCATACTTTAAATAATGATTAGGACTTACTTATTGGCATCCATAGCACATCACTCACCTGTAATAAAAAAAAAACAAGGAAAAAATTTGAAAATGTTTTCCAAGATTTACATTCTAATCAAATGTATTTTTTCAGCCTTTAGTAAATACACTCATCTTTAAATGTGGAATCAATTTACGTTCAAAATAGAATCGAGTCCCAGTGACCAAGTGCTGATAAAAGTACGAAAATACAAAAATAAACAAACAGAAAAAAATCATTTTCTCTTACGCAATTAATACTTATGTTAATTTTCATAATTAATTTTAGTTAGAGATTTAATTTGATTTTTTGAAAAAGATTAAAAAACAGCATTACTTATATGATATTTTTGCACTAAGTAAAAACTATGCTGAACTGAAAATGTTAATTTTAAATCTAATTTGGAAAATACATTACCTAGCACAGTATAAAATCATTTACATTGTACAATTTTCCTTTGACCCTCCAAGAACACAGGGGGTTAAATTGACCCCAGTGACCTTTTTGGCCGATAGGCCTGCTCGAAAAGGGGAGTACTATAGGCTCCTAAGTGTACGCCTGTGTCTTGACTATAAGTTTACACCGTTTGCATACAGTCCCAAGTCGTCAGCCGTCGTTGAGAAGACTTTGAAGCAGATTAAGGGGTCAAATAGACCCCATATGTACTCGACGTCAATTTTGAGGTAAAAGTTCAATTTTTTTTACTTAATAAATCGATAGATTAATTTAAAAAAGCCAAAAAATAAATTTGCAAGTTCTTTTATTTATTGTTTTTGGCAATATGACGTATAATCTGCGTTCTAGTGTACGCAATAATTTGTTAGCTGAAGACCATGATAACAATTTTGGCGACAGTGATTCCTTCGAAGACGACCATGTCTCGCAGCAATCAGAATCTGATTATTCAGAAGACTACACCTTTTTTTTGCAACCCTTTATATAGGGATAATTTTTTTTATTATTCTACTATGTCTTGAGAGTATCCATATACATTTTTAGCTCAATATATTAAATACTGACAAAGTTGTGATTTTTATTTAAAATGTGCAAATTTTAAAATCCTCACAATCGCCACCGTAAATATGCAAAATAAATACTTTTTTTTCAAGGGTCACTATAGGGCTAATTTTTTTTATGATTTTGTCATACCTTGGGTGTATCCCTGTAAATTTTTAGAAAAAAATATTGAAAATTGACAAAGTTACAATTTTTTTGTAAAAAAGCTGATATTCGATAAAACTGTTTTTTCGCGATTTTTTTTTTAGGTATGTTAAGGACATTTAGAGCACTTCTAATACATGAGAGCTACTAAAAGAGTTCTCAATATATACTTAAAAATATTATCAAATAAAATCTTCAGTGGCGGCGATTCTATAGACGTTCAATCTAATAATCGATTGTGACAGCTGTCAAGAGGAGTGGCTAGTGCGTACTTATCGGAGTGCAAAAAATCCCTAAAAATTAAATAATAAGTGCTAAAATACTTCCTCAAAAGTGCTTAACCTTAAATTTGAAGCCCACGGCAGTGTTTAGCAAGTATTTTTAACCGTTTCGTCACCCAAATTCTGCATTATACGGCTTTTCAAAGAAATCTTTGAACTCCACGGGAATCCCCCAAATAAATGTCTGTTTGCAGCCGTGAAACACTGTGTTTTCTATAACGTCTACGGATTAGCTTCAAAAATCCAACTCGGTAATTTTGCTGCAAACATTTGACTTCCGTGCGGGCTGTGTGTGTCGCAAAATCAAGTTTTTCGTCTTGTGCGGGTACGAAAGTGCACATTCAAAGAAATCTTCAATTGCACAGTTACATTTTTCTCAATAAACCCAGTGCGTTACTTACCGGACATTTATATCCTTTCTACCTTTAGCCCCTTTCATCGATCAACGCAGTCCAGTGGTTACAGTGCCGGCTCTCGGATACTGATGTTGCGGGTTCAATTTTGAACAGTGTGAAGTATTTTTTTGACTTACTCGACAATTTTTATCAATTTCATATAAATTTCATATAAATTTCAAATAAAATTTCAAATAAAAAGCTGAATAATTTCAATCAACTTTATATCCACACATCCGGACATTTATATCAACCTCTCATATTGACTTTTACGTAAATCAAAGTGGATCGGTGGGTACGGTATCGGCTTTCAAATACAGGAACTGCGGGTTCGGATCCCAATAGTGTCGAACATTTTTGACTTATATTGTTTGATTTTAATAAATCACAAATATCAAATTCAGCTTATAAAGATTAAAAAATTGATTAATTTCAACTTGAAACACATCGACTACCGCCAAGCTGTGCTTTTGTGGGATTAAGCTACATACATTTGTTACCTCACTTAACCGGTTCGTGTCCGTGATAACATTTACGTAGAAAATTGCATACTTCTTGGCAGTTCAATAATGAGTTTCAAGTGCAGCTTAGAGAACTGTCTCGCATTCGACAACACCATGAAGTTTGTGCGTTGCAAAGCATTCTGCAACAGGAAATTACATGGTGCATGCATGGGTGCTCCTCGGGATTGGTACCACCCATACTTAGAACGCCATTTCATATGCTCAGATTGTCAAAATGTAGACCGGCTGATGAAAAGCATGTACGACAGC
The DNA here is from genome assembly GCA_947369275.1 of Nemotelus nigrinus. Lineage (NCBI taxonomy): Eukaryota > Metazoa > Arthropoda > Insecta > Diptera > Stratiomyidae > Nemotelus > Nemotelus nigrinus. The sequence goes on from OX376373.1 coordinate 157,705,224, forward strand.
ATAATCAGTTACATTGGAACACTAAATGCTGAAAAAGACCATCTCATTTTGAAAAATCAAGCTCAGGCTAGAGCAAATGACGATATTCTGGCAGACATTTCGCAACATTTTGATGTACTTTCATCTGCTCTTTCGAAGACTAACCTCAACAATAATGGCGTCGAAAAATCTCTTGTCTCACTGGAAGAGAGAATAGATTCTCTGAATGGAAAATTTGATACATTATCTTCAATTATCTCAGCCACTTCTGTCCCAAGTAGCTCTCGCCAAGTAAACTTTACAAACATGCTCGAGAATGCTGAACAAAAACTTTCTTCAATGATCGACAATCAAAATACGTTACTAACTAATGCCTTTTTGGAACAAGCACTAAAATTAAATAACATAAATAATAAGCTTGAACACTTTGAGCACCAGCGCGAAAACCCACTGGAAGATATGAATAATCGGCCATCTACTTTCGAACATTCGCTTCTGCATGAGCTATCAATGGCCGAAATTAACAGCAACATGCCGAAATTGATCACAAAAGACATTGCTACGTCTCCTATCAAAGAATTGACTTCTACTGCAGCCAAGCCAATATATAAATTTGGTACATATTGGTCGAAAAATGAGTGGGACAGTCGAATTAAAAAAATAGAAAAACATAATAAAAATTGCCAATACGAAGGATCACGCTTCCATTTACCAGTTGATACCGACAAAGTAGCGTTCTTCGTGAAAGGAATTCCTCCCACTGCTGATCAAGGATGGCTGAATACGTTTCTCGAAACTGGATTCCACATCAATGATTATTTGATCACAAAACTACCACAACGGAAACACAACTCACAGAAGCGTTACAAGGTTTTAATTCCAACAAAATATGCCTGGATGTTCATGAGTTTGGACGGACGTAGCAGCAAATTCAACTCGAATGGCGTTACATTTTCTCCCTGGAAGAATCGAATGTCCAACAATAGCCGTAAGAAAGTACCAAATTCTGTAAGAAAAAATTGTATTTCAAATAATGTTCCTAATACCCGTAAATCTCCACCCATTCAAAATCCTCAAATTACTAATACTCGTAACATCCCATTAATACCACGATCCACTGTTGCTTCCGTTTCTTCTCTACTAAATACAAACAACAACGTAGCCAATATTAGCTCCTCTTTATCCTCTAGCCAGCTGGCCACCCATGTCGCCTCTACAGAAGCAACTACGAATACTACTATATCTTTTGGCAATTTGATGACAACTGCTTCTCGTCGAAAAGCAGTCAACTCTGTTAGGCATTTATCCTAACATAACACCTTCTTTAAATGGACTCAGACTCTTTTACCACAATTGTAGTGGTATGAGAGGGAAATTAAATAAATTATATCTTGACGCAAAATCCTGCCACTTTAATTTACTCGCCTTCACAGAAACATGGCTAAATGATTCCCATAAGAATGAAGAGATCCTTGATAGCAGTTGGACAATTTACAGAAGCGATCGTGACTATTGTTCCACAGGTCAAACGCGAGGCGGTGGGGTTTTGCTGGCGGTTAGCAACACACTTTCAAGTGAGATTATTGACACCACCCCCAATGTATTGTTTCAACACCTTGTTATTCGTGTTTCTTTGAATAACCATTTCCTTTATATTAGTTTGGCCTATATTCCACCCAGATCGGACGAATCAGTTTACAACCATTTCTGTGAATTAATATCTTCCATTACAACGTCTCTGAATGAAAAAGACAAAATAATATTCCTAGGGGATTTCAATCGTCCCAACTTATGTTTTATCCCCGATGAAAACGACGCATTTCTTCTCCCTGTTAACCTCTCAGATTCTAATGATTTCAACCTTGCGAGTACTTTTTATGGCAACGATTTGCAGCAAGTCTCTCCAACTCCCAACCAAAACGGTCATTGGTTGGATCTTGTGTTTACAAACGCCTATGACGAAGTAGTGGTAAGTCCAACTAATGATGCAGAGCATCTCTTTTCAAATAGTTTACACCACACTGCACTATCAGTTGAACTTCCCACTCCTGATTCTATTTACTTAAAAACGTACAATAATTCAATTGTATACGACTTTCTTAACGCTGACTACGAAAGTATTCACCATGTACTTGACTCTATAGATTGGACGAATACTCTTTCAGCGCTAGATCTTGAGGAAGCCATTTCCACTTTTTACGATAAAATATTTGACGCCGTTGAAAGATATGTACCTAAGATTAAAAATAAAAGAAAAAATTGTCTGAACCATGGCTTGATAGGGAACTTAGGCATTTGCGAAATCATAGAAACAAACTATATAAACGATTAAAGGAAAATATTGATGTTAATTCTACTATTCAGGAAGCTTATAATGAAGTAGTTAAGGAATTCTCGACAAAGTCTCGCGATGCTTATGCCAATTATATTAAGAAAACCGGTGAAAGTATAATCCACGACCCAAAAAAATTCTTTGATTTTGTAAATATGAAGCGGAAAGTCACCGGTTATCCATTGTCAATGTCCTATAATAATATCACCTCTGCTTCTCCTAAAGATATCTGCGATTTATTCGCAGATAATTTCCAGAGAATTTTCACTGTATCAGACCCATCTAACTCAAATGTTTCTCCTTCTAATTCAGCACCAACCACTTTTCTCAGCCAAATTAAAATTTCACGCGATGAAATACGTAAAGCTATCTTGGAGCTCGATTGCAACAAAGGCCCTGGTCCTGATCTCCTTCCACCGTCCTTCCTGCGTAGGTGCGTAGAGCAGCTAATAACACCCCTGCATATTTTCTTTGACAGGTCACTTTCATCCGGTGTTTTCCCATCCTGTTGGAAACTTTCATATGTGACACCAATTTTCAAAAATGGCGATAGACGCTGCGTCGAAAATTACAGGGGCATTGCCATTTTATCTTCCATTCCAAAACTTTTTGAAAAGGTTGTATACAATAAACTTTCCCCACTAGTTGACTCCCGTCTGAATGAGCAACAGCATGGCTTTAGAAAAGGTCGCTCAACTATCACAAACTTGACAATCCTAGTTTCAGACGTTTTGTGTAAAATGGAAAAAGGCTATCAAATTGACGCAGTCTACACTGACTTTAGCAAAGCTTTCGACAGAGTTGACCATTCTATATTGATCCTTAAGCTGCACAAATTCGGGCTTGCCGGATCTTTACTAAGCTGGCTCAGTTCCTACCTCCACAACCGAATCCAACTCGTTAAGTTTCAAGGAATTTTATCAAAAAATATATTTGCTACCTCTGGTGTTCCACAAGGTAGTCATCTTGGCCCACTTCTCTTTAACATATTCATCTCGGATCTATCTGACGTCCTGTTAAACATACCTCACCTACTTTATGCAGACGACCTCAAACTGTACCACACCATTGAATCTAAATCTGATGCACTTTTCCTTCAATCCAAGCTTGATTCTCTTGTTCAATGGTGCAATATAAACAAGCTCTCGCTGAATATTGATAAGTGCCAAATTATAAGTTTTAGCCGTAAATGCACGGTTACGCAGAACACTTACTTTCTCGGCAACAACTTATTAGCTCGCGTTGATAGCGTTGTTGATCTCGGTGTTGTGATGGATGTGAAACTTCGTTTCACCTTGCACTACGACAAAATTCTTTCCCGTGCGAATAAGCAGCTCGGCTTTATTAAACGACGTGCCAAGGAGTTCAAAAACTTGTGGGCCACAAGATCATTATACACTGCACTTGTACGCCCTCTTCTTGAATACGCCTGTATTATTTGGAGCCCAGCCTTCGAAATTCACAATAACAGACTCGAGTCCATTCAAAAACAATTTTTACTTTTCGCCCTAAGAGATCTGTACAACCCTTACGATTTCGAAAATTTACCCCCATATGAGTTTAGATTGGGTCATTTAAACTTAACTTCACTTGCATCCAGAAGAATGATGATATCGGCCTGCTTCACATTTGACGTAATTAGAGGCGTTATTAGAGTTGAGTTCCTCAATAGTAAATTTGTGATAAATATCCCCTTAAGGAACACCAGGTCCAATCGTTTACTAAAGGAATATCCACATTCCACCATCTATGCAGCTAATGAGCCAGTGAATAGATGCTGCAGGGTCTTCAATGGCTTTAGCAACCTTTATTCCCCAACGATTTCCAAACTATCCTTCAAGTCTTCCCTTATCCAAGCCATTTGTACACCATAATTTTTAAGCTCTTATTTAATTATCGTTTTTAATTGTTTTTCTTTTATTTCATTGTTATTTTACTTATTTTCAATTTCAAACTTATATGTTTATTCAATTAGTTATTTATTTATGTGTTATTTATTTGTACCGTACACTTGCTTTTTAAAATAATTTATTTGTATGTATTTATATGTATGTATTTATGCCTTGTTTGGCTAATAAATAAATAAATAAATAAATAAAAGTGGTTGGGGTCAATTTGACCCCAATCGCTCTCGATGATCGAAAAAATAGGTGTGTTCTCGGAGGGTTAAAAGTCTTGGCCCTGGAAAATATAATTAGCGTTTTAAAATACCAAATATTTCTAAAGAATCATTTCTGGTTGCTTGACTTTGAGAAAAACCTTTTACACGGAGAGAAAAGTGTAATGAAATTATACAAAATTTGCAATTAATTTTATTGCAATAGTAGTAATTTTTTGCCCCATTACCTTTGTAATCAATTGCACTACACATTTTACTACTTTGTTGTGAATTATGTATACATGAATGTCTCTACTACAGCGCAATGAACATGTGTGAGTTGTAGTATGTAGTGGAATTGACTATTATTTGAAGGAAAATAGTAAATTTTCATCAAATTTGTAATAACATTCAAGTTTTCACATCGAATTTTCGGAATAGTAAATTTTATTATCCACTGTAGTAAAAATCATTGCCGAAATTTCTCTCCGTGTAAGTACAACAAATGCGACATGTCTATGTCTTCAGCACTTTGAACGGTATGAAATTGCACAAACTGTGACAAATCTTATACAGGCAATAATGTAGACTGGCGGAAATGAGCATTTTTCAATTAAACCGTACATAATAGTTAGATGAAAAACAAGATATGCTAATAAGATATTTCGTGAGTTGAACATTCGAAATAATGCTTTTTAAGTGTTAATTACTTCGTAATATTTCAAAAATAAAGAGAGGTGAAAGAGCAGTTAGATTCTTAGAATAAACCTTTTTGAAAAAAAAATATATTTGATGGCATGAATTGGTAGGAAGCTTTAGCTTGAAAAGACGTTTACGATTAAAAATATATTTCGAAATTTAGTTCAAAATCAAATCCCACCGAAATATAAGCCATAAATACCCATTTGATGTACGTTTTATCTATGATAATGAATCTTATGACTGTAAAATCATGTTCAAAGTGGACATATACAGTATAGATGTATATTTGCATATATATATATATATATATATATATATATATATATATATATATATATATATATATATATATATATATATATATATATGTATATATATTCAATAAATATAAGGAACCTTAAAAATTGTGTATTTGTTAGCATTTCTCAAGAGTTTTTTGAAAGAATTATTCAAGAATTGACCCTAGAGAAAAAAACAAAGAGAAAACAATCATTTTAAGCCAATTTCCAATACAAATACAACATTTAGATTTTAAAATTTTGGTTACTGTAGATGATTAAATTAGTATAGATGTGGTAAGAGCTATTCAATTTAAATTTTACTTATTCATAAGAAGTGAAATTTATGCTGTCTTTTTGTACCCAATGACGAGATACAAGCAATTATGGTTTTAATAAAACAACTTCCATTAGTCTATTAATTCAAACAACTCGTTAGAATTGTAATTCATCAATATTATTTGTTTGTTAGTATTTTGGCATAGTTGCTATTATTTTCCTGCTGAGGTAGCCTCCACTCTCAAGATTGAGTTTTCATAAACAACTCTCCGTTCAAGGTCTATTTTCTTTAATTTTTCATCAACCATACTGCTAACAAGCACCCAGGGGCGGATTTGAACATTTCGCCGCCATAGGCCTCAGAAATATTTGCCGCCCTTTTCGTGAATTATATTATATGTAACAATGCGCGATTTTTTTCAATTCCCTAGAGTACTTCGCTGTCTTTCGTTGCGCCCGAGCTCACAAAAAAAGAATATCGGAGCAAAACCGGCACCGTTGGTTCGTAAAAATTCCTTATTATTGCGCCCTTGCCACACAAATAATTATTAAAATTCACACACGGTAAAGAACCTAAACGTACCTAAAAAAGAAATCCAGTAATAACCATTTTTAACAGTGCAAAACCATATACACCTTTACATCGCATATAATTCCAGCTCCTTCGCTCATATTTTTATAAGTAAGTTTACTATTCCGTTCAAAGTTTGCTTCCGCACTTGACTGGAGATCAATTATGAACTCGATTACTGTAAATTAATGTTCGATATGTTATTAGTTAAGGATGAACCCGTAATTTTTCGACCTACGATGTTCTAGATTTCATTTTATAGAAAAATTTTTATAAAAATTAATTTCAGTAATGAAGTACAATTTAAAAAAACACGTCAAAAATAAAGAGATTCGTATTATGTTGATATACCCTGCACTATAATAATAAAAAAAAAACTTTCTGAAAAATCAATGCACACAAATATTTACCTCTGATAAGCTTTTCCTAAACTGAAGAGGTATTTTTTTGGGTTCTTTTCAGGATCTTTTTATGTCTTTTTAGGCTCTTTTTAGGTATCTTCAGATACTTTTTTAGGTACTTTTAAGGTATTTTTGAGTTTCTTTGGTCCTTTTTTTTGGAGAATTCGGTTGGCTTGAGGTGTTAGGCTCATTCAACTCAGATATATATACATATACGACAGAAAAAAACTGCCGTCCCAAAAAACATCGAAAATTTGCCGCCCCTGGAATTTGCCGCCCCTGGAATTTGCCGCCCTAGGCCCGGGCCTACCGGGCCTAGTGCCAAATCCGCCCCTGCAAGCACCCCAGAAACTTGATCCATGTCCCAGAATCATTGAAATTTGCCACTGTCGGGGTTTAACAAAGATCAACGAAGAATTTCTTTTAAAATGCAGCAGATGCGATAAAAACCATATGTTTAAACGAAATAAACATTCCAGCCGCAAATAAAGAAGTCATTATAATAAATATTAATAAGTACTGCGGCTATGATGATCGGGAAGCCATATATTATGAAATAAATTCAAAGAAAATATATTATTTTTAATAATTGTAAAAAAACGCATATTTTCAACCCTGCTTAGTTAAACAGTAATATTGTACCAATATTTCTTTGGATATTAATAAAAAAAAATCCTTATAAATTGTTTTGCGAAATAAAAATCAGCTTTTAAAATCAATAAAATTACGAGGCTTATAAGCAGATGATTCTGATACGTAATTACAGCTGATAGAGCAGATTTTATTCAAAAAAATATTTTGAGGGATTTTAAAAATAAATTGTGCAAAATTTCAAACTAAATGTTGTATTGACAAAATGATCCATAGATTTCATAAGAATGACCGATCTGTATTTATATTTGAAAGAATAAAGAGTAAGTAATTTTACAATATAAATAAATTGTATCGAAAATTTTACATTTTGTAATGCAAAATAATAACGATACTTCATTTTCATTTACTCAGTTTTATTTCAAAAATAATATTCTTTAATTGACTTGAAACAAGTTCTGAGTAGTGTTTAAATACTCTCATATTATCTTTACTTCTATTCTTATACCATTTATTTGCAATCAAATCCCAAAACGATGATGCAACAATATATCCGCATGATTGAATTTCATTTCTCTCGTATTTGATCGCATCATGTTACCGCTATAAATAGCACATGCACAAAATCAAAACTAGTACAACAAGGAAAAAAATAAAACAATGTATGAACGAAGAAAGAAAAAGCAGAATTAAAATGCATGAATCGATCATATGGCAAAGTTTTATGACCTGTACGCTACGAGTAAGAGCAAAATTAATTGCATAGTGGTTAATTTTATGCCGTTAAATTACATGCATAGAATAGATTGATTGCAGATTGATCAAAAAATATTGATTGTTATTTAATCCATCAATGAAAATAAATAAGAAAGTGTATAGGCGTACAATCGGTTTTGTATTTAGTACCAATTGTTTTTCAAGAAAAACAATGATTAACATAAAAACATTGACTAACATAACTTATTTATCTGAAACTTACTTGAGATGAAAACTGAATTCGGGCAAGCAAGAGTAAGTAGTTTTTTACGGATACCTACACATATGTGTTTCAAATTTGCATTTCAAATTAAAAAGCCCGCAAGATATTCGCTGTGATAAAAAATAATTTCTACAGCATTTATAGAAAGTTCTCTGAATTATTTGTAATTTTTTTCATTTTTTCACCTCAACTCGCTTGTTGCTGTTTCGGTCTAATCATATCAACCATTAATCTAAACTTTGCTAAGATAATTTCTTTCACTTTCGATTACGCGCGATATGACTCTGATAAATGAGTTTGCAATATTTTTAATGAACAACGAAATAGTAGATTTTCACGATATCATATCAGAAATCAAGACAAATTGCTGAGTCGGCTACATTTCCAGTCGAAGAATATTAGCAGCTGACAAAGTAAAAGAAAGTTTCAATGAAGCTTGTCATGGAGCTTACCTTCTAGCTCGAATTTAGTTTGAAAGGAATCAAGAAAATAATGAAAGTTTTCTTGTTTCAATGAGCAGCAGAATAAAAGCAGAGAGTAGTTCAAGGTAGATTCGAATATGATCAGTAAGGATAAATGATGGCGAATAAAATATGTTTTGTTATTATCAAGCTTAGAAGACATTGTATCAATATATAATATAAAAGTTCAAATCATCCCATACAAATCGACTGTAAATTTTCAACAAACTCATTAATATAATTTTTTGTATTTTATTTTTGTGAACTTTTTATACATACATCTTTCACTTTTTCCCTGTTCACATCACGCAAAACGTATCAAATTTACATTTTTTTAACAAATCTGAGCAAAATGATTCTATGTTTATCTTTCATTGTAAAAAAAACGACTCGATAAGGTTCGCACGTGTGAATATTTGAATAAGTATATCGGCGCCCCGTGTGGGCTTAAGAGGTAGACATAACTAAAAAATCCGTCTGCCATGTGAAAGAGAGATTCTTGGAAATAAAACTGGCTCGTAAATTTATTCTCAGAATAACTACTGAAATTCAATATTGATTTTATTCCGATGAATAGGCGAATGCCGTTGTTGTTCTGGATTATTTTGACTCTGGCAAAAATACATTGTTTTTACAGAGATAATTGAATTTTGTTCACTGGTTGAAAGAATTCATATTATCACAGCCATAGTTGGCTTAATTAATAATTTTCTACAGCTTACTGAGCATTATCAATCTACCCAATTTCCAATCAATTATTATGAATTTAATTGCCAACCACCAGTTATGGCAAATTCACGCGTATTTTGCACGCCCATAATTGGTTTGCTTTTACGTACGCATTTTCATTTGTGTGCATGTTCATAGTTCTTCATAAGTCTTTGATTCCACGCTTGACGTGCCCTTGAACAATTTTTAAAGCAATAATTTTGACACAAAATGATTTTATTTGCTGTTTTAATTAGTCTCTGACCGTTCGTTGATGAGCGCTTTTCAGACAGATGTTGAGTAATATTGATGTAAGTCATTTAATTGCTTCTTTTTGATTCATAATTGGATGATTGTCGTCTCGAACAGCAATTAAAACAAATTATGGTAGAGGAATCTAAATATAGAAAAACTAATTGGATGCTTGAGTAAATTTTTCGTTCCACCCGGACCTATATTACTTTCTCAGTGCGTATTACCAAGAAATCAAAAGAAATATATCCTCAAAAAAACTACTTTTGACTCAAAAACCATATATAAATTATTTGATAAATCAGCTATTATGATTTTTTTAAGTATGCAAAAACATTCAGAAGTAAAGTTCAAAATTATTATGCTATAAAAATGTTAGCAAACAGAATACATCAATGTTAATAACAAAAAAAAAAATTAGAAAATGTATTTTCATTTGCCAAAAAATCATTGATATCAAATCAATATCAAAACATTAAATCATAACTCTAAATCTAAACCTTAAATTTCCACCATTTTTTAGTAGGCTTTTATCATTTTTGTACTACATGTAATTAATGTCTTCTAAAAACCAAAACTCTCCCTACCGTCTCAGGCAGTAAATTTCAACAAACACGGTTTTCCGCACGATTTCCGTTCCATGAATTTCCAAACTTTAATAACGCTGTTTCATTTATCCAGACAATTGTCTTTATTGTAATCGGACTGCTATACGAATTAATTCAGATGTCTTGAAAAACAACGAGTCCAACAATGAGAAGGCTGTACTGAAGGATAAGGTTTTCTTCTCTTCTCTAGTACAAGTAGCCCGAAGGTCAGCATGGGTAGCTGCTATTACGACTGTAAAACTGGGCGACGAATAATACAGGCCATTTGTTACGTAGATACTCACTCACTGGCGTGAAGGTGAAACAAGAAATTTGGGGCTCGGACTTCATTTACTCCCACAATTGGGGCGTCGTAGATGTAATCGAATGTACTGATGTCGATAAAATAGCCTTTTTGGAACAAAGGGACCAAGTTTTATTTTCTGAGTTCTATCTGCTAGAGACGATTTCGATGTATTTTCAGACGATAAATACTAATTTGCCAACAAGGTCGAACATAAGACGAGCACGTGCCGTTGAAGAAGACAGTTGAATGAAGCCATTGGGAGAAATGAAAATGAAATATTGACAATGGAATTTTACAAATATCGATAATATTACAAGCTGCCGATGGGGTTTTTTTTCATGAATGTTTCTACAGTATTTTTGGAATGTTTTATTGGTTTTAGTCATTTCATGGTGGTTGGGGTTACAGATGTTTTATGACTGTCTATTGAAACGTGTTAGCAAATTTTTCCTGCACTGATTGGTCATGAAAGTATATTGAATTTAAAAATTGCAGCGAGATTTTTTGAAGACAGGAACGATAAATTACAGTACAAATAACTTAATTTTCACTTGCATGGATGCTGGATAACTTGCTTTCGAAATTTTACTGAAGCAAATACAATCCAGCAAAGCTTGTTGAATATGATAAGTATTTTCAAAAAGATATTTCAGTAGTTTGCATTAAAAAATTCAATAAATGTTGAAGTTTTCCTTGCAATTAAGCTAATCGTGAAGTAAATAGCTGTTTGAATTTTGGCACTGGGTGTTGAAGTTCGTTTTGAAATGGAATTTCGAATATGGCTTCCGCATTTTCCACGAGTAACTAACATGCACATTGCCAAGTTGATCAATATTATGGGTATAAAGTGACAGACAAAGGAAAGTAAACTACCGTGTAAATCCACTTCAAGAAAATCTCAAAAGAATATTATTTTAAGAATATAAATGATAGATGTCTTTCAAACATTGGTACGCTGTTCAGGCTGAAAATGTAGACAAAATTTCTTATTTTATACTTTTTCAACTAAATGGCACTATTTTTATTAGTAGACTTTCCTTCAGATTTTTAATCCCAAAAAGAAATGAAATTCCGATTATTTTGTGGAAAAAATTGTATTTTTCAAAGTAACAGAGGAGTAAATAAAGAGTCAAAATGACAGGGTGGATGGGTTAGTCAGGCATAAGTCCCGTTTTTCAGTGTTAGAATAGCCAAACATCTCAGCTCCTATTCAAACGATCAAGTACTTGACTAACTCTAATATGCAGATGGCGAACAACTTAGACCTGCAAAGTAACGAAAATCAAATGGCAGTCATGCAATCTCGCAGTTACTTAATACCTGCTCGAATCAACGCGGACTGACTGCAAACGGCTGGTCAGCATCATTACTGGCCACTGACTTTTAGCAACAAATGCCATGAAAATAGGCTCCTCATCAACGACACCTGCAGGAAGTGTCAGAAGCTGGAAGTTTCAGAAACAATACAGCACCTCATGTGTCACTGACTCTTGTGTCATTAGAGAGAGCCAGAGAGCGCTGCTTTGGTGAGCCTTGGCTGATGAATTTCTTACATGTGGTGGAGCAGAGGCTGAAGTTCGCAAAAAGGTTGCATTTAGTTCGCAAACAGTTCGCATTTAGTTCGCAAAAAGGGTTGGGGATTTTTATCTCCACTTCAACTGACCCTTTTCATCTCCAAGTCCTCGTATCTGGTATCACTACGGACCAAAAGGTCTCTGTGTGACCTTGTGTCAATTAGTAATATCTAAACTAACCTCACATTTTTCATCTGTAAAGTTCTGAGATTCCAGGAGAAACGAATGCCTATACAATGTTAATCAAATTAAGAAACTAATTATAACACTAATGAAGCATTTCCGTCTCTGAGCAAACCGTCATATATTCTAGAGCTTCAGTAAACTGTCAAATTTTCCCAGCAAGCCCTTTTTATTATCCACTTTTGAGCACACATCTATAAGTAAAAAAACGTCTGAAACATCTTTTTTTTTAGACTGTCTGACGTATCAAGAAAGTTGCAATAAAGCAAGTCAAATATAACTGACCGTGAAATGGAAAATAAGAACCTGAAGATTGTTAAAAAAAAGTGACGAAAATGGACGAAACTTCGGAAAAACTGATGGCAGCACAAAATGACCTATCTAGACTGTTCTAAATGATCTGTTCCAAAAGTTTGCCGAAAACACACACACAAAAACAAACAAAATTAAGTCCTTCTACCTAGAAAAGATAGGCAAATTGAAATTGGATAATGAGATGCGCAACATCAAAGCCAATATGCCATTTATTTTTCCATGTGGAGGCACATGAGAGAACAGCTCAGTGTCAGAACTGTCAACAGTTCAGTGACTCGTCCAGTAATTTTCACATCCGAGCTCGATGTGTGTTCATTACTTTCAAGACTGCAGGAAACTTTGTGAAGAATGGCCAAAGTGCGTGAGTGAACGAGTACTTTGCTAGCTTTGACGACTAAAGAATCTGAGAATGTCTTTTGCCTAAGTGGTAAGCGGAAACTCCAGCCAACGAGCCAACATCCAACCTAACACCTATGTAGACTGAAAACCCAAACTTCTGGTTTCCTTCTATAAGCAAATCTTCTTCTTCGTCTTCGAACCAAGAACATATGATCCATTTATCGGCCGTTGTGCAAAAATAGCTTTTTGTTTTGTTGCAAGGCATGTTGTTCAAAGAATGTTCCCAATACAAGTACCACAGATCTCCAGTCGACACTCCTAAATCCTAATTACCGAATTTTCATTCTCACTTGAAATGCGAGTTCTTTCCCCAATAAGTTTAGTGAGATGTTGGAATGTTTAAAATAGATAACACGCTTATCCAAGAAGCTCTCTAACTTCCCTTAAAATTGGCAGCCATTTTTGGGACCCCAACTTTATCGTATAAAAAAAGATAAATAAAAAATAAATAAAAAATACTATTCTCATGAAAAGGAGCATCAAGCAACCAACTTTCAATCTCAATGGGTGAAAACCTAGCATCATAAAGGTACAAAATAGTTTTCTTGAGTTAGTTTTTGTTTCATCATGCAGGTCATCCAGTTACTAGAACTTCAGCTTCAACTTTGGTGCACTATTCGAACACAAAATGACAGTATCGATTACAGCCATTCTCAACATTTACAACTTCCGTTGCGAAGCTGCAAGAATCAACTGAGCTGGGACTTAGTTCAAGTAGTTCAACACAGATAGACTTTCCGAGTCGGACTGGTTAGACCATATAAGCGGCCAGTAGACTAAAGAAACTAAAAGACCTCTTCACTAGCCTGCTTTTGCAGACAAAATAGGACAACACCGTAAAATTTCCTAGTTGAAATATAATTGCTTATGCGGAGGAGGAATCGAATCCGGAGAAGAGCAGGGGTCACAGGTGTCCCTAGATTGACATGGGAAGCAAACCAGCTTACGACCTTCATTTGCAAATAAATCCAAGAATATCGAAATGAGCACTTTGGAAGACCAAAAGCGGAACATCTTATAAGCAGAAAGCACCTCTGGAAATTGTCAAAATATTGCAGATTGAAGAACAAACAAACAATGTCATTTATGATTTTTAAGACCTGAAATTCATGATTTTTAAGGCCTGAAATATGATCCTGATGGCAAAGCTGAAGCCATTTTCATTATTTTCAACGGAAGAGTTGGAATAAAACATCGCACCTACCGATGACCTCAACAAATAAGAGGTGCTCAGCTATGAATTTCTAGAGGCGTAACCATTGCAATATGTGAATATAGATGAGGCATACATTTTGGTTTCAACAATGCCAACTTGTATGAAGTAGGCAATATTAAATATCTCTGCCTCATACACTTACTTGATGACATATCACAGACAGTAACATATATCATAAGCACTGTTTTGTGTACGAGAAGGTATTTAAAAACGTCAAAGGAAGTAAATATCATAGTTTTGCCTAAGCCAAACAAAAGTTTCACCTTTTCATAAAATTAGAAGTCATTCAAGCTATTCATTAGAAGTCATTCAGGCACTCATCAATTACACCCGATCAGGGTAAACTAAGGAAATTCCAAAAATTTGGCTATGTTTGACATATGCAAGGTCTTTGACAAATTAAAACTACACGCATTTCATTTATCGATTCAACTTATCCAACTGATTGGATATTTTCTACAGAGTAAATTTTTTTAACATAACACAGCCACTTCGTCTTGCAGAGGTTTATAGAAGCTAGAGTTCCACAAGGATCACACTTATCATTATTATTGTATATCTTATATACAAAAGACATCCCGAGATCGCCCATCTCTAGAATATCCCTGATTGCAAATAACACCTGTACCTTGCATAATGCCAGGCTTGCAGATTTCGTTTGTTAGATCCTGCAGCATTTTATATACATATTTCTAGACATATTTCATAGACATATTTCTAAAAATGGAAACAAAATGCAAGCGATCTTTATGAACTGACTTTTGATGGCCAAAAACTAGACTGGCAGCGGACGGCCACATACTTGGGGCTTCATTTTGATGACAAAATAAATTTGGCAGCGCACATACAGTTTAACGAACTGTTAGGTACTAAATTATTCAATTCCAATTTCCACTGATAAGAACTAACTACTCGGTACTAAAATTGATATTGTCTTACGGAAGCAGTCCCAGGCATATTTGCTGTACAATCAGAATTAAATCTTCCTTTTTTATGGAAAATAAGTTTTTTTATACTTCGTTGTAAAAAAATTTTTATTTTTATTTTTAAAAATTAAAATTTTTCTTGAAACTGAAATTTCTTACCATCAGCATATTCTGTGAGTGAGCTTTAAAACTCTCAAATTTCACACCCTCTTTACAATCTAGAAGGAACAGTTTTCATTGAAACAGAGCTTCATACACATGGAGCTCATTGAAACAATATATGTAGAAAAGCCTACCCACCCACCATGAGCTAACGCAGGTTGGTCTGATAAATAGGTTTACCTTCAATATTAGGCTTTTGCCTGCATGTATTTACATATCCAAAATGTACATGCTTGAACGCAAGCCAGTGCTTTTTTTGTAAAGAAAACGACATATCAAAATACAGACACTCATTTGATAGAGAAGGTACCGAAAAATAGGGAGCTCTTCCAAAAATACCAACTAAGTTAGTCTGGAAAAACACATGATCCGAAATTTAAAAAAATATTTTCTCGTCAATACTTAAAACCAGCAAAATAAGACTAAAAAATTCTGGTTGTAATCAAAAGTGCAAAACTATAATTTTTGTTGAAATCCTCTCACAAAAATTGAATGAGACAGAAGTCATCTCAGATAGAGACAAAACAAAAACTGGTCTCTGATTAAACTAATTAAGCTAGTCTCGAGGTGAAATTTCACACATTTTTCAAAGACCGAAGGTCTAAAAACAAACTTTTAATGATAACAGCTCGGGATTTTGGCAAGTTAACGAAAATGACAAAAAATGTTTGAAGAAAACCTACCACCAAAAGACTTCTCAGCCAAAAAAGAAAATGTCTGGTAAGTATTTTTTCGTTACACATTAAAAGTAGAAAATTGAAGACAATGACTTTAATACATATTTAAGCTAGCTTACCATACCAGTTATACGAATTTAAGCTAGCTTATCAAGAATCAGCATTTTCTTTAATTTCAAGCCATAGGTCTGTAAATTATTAATAACTTTTGCGGGCAACCCCACGATTTGTTCTCTAGTTCGAAAAAAAACGGTGTAAACTATCACCTTTGAAAATTAGTAAAAATACATTTTGATTTATTGCATTATATTCTAAACAAAAAAAAAATAATCCATCAAACAATTGAAACTCAGCAGGTTAATGACAAAAAAGTCTAGCGCATTAGAACCGCCAAAAATCTAATTTTCGAAGAAATTGTCTTAGAGTGACAAACAAATCTGGAAAGACGTAATACACTTTTTTGTAGAATCATATCAACCATTCCTTATCCAAAGCAACAAAACTCGATTATAGCACAAATGATGAAAATGTTCAATACTAGCGACACTTTTCCAACGAAGCAGCAATAAGTTTACCATAATAAACTCATACTTAAATCAACTTATCCTTTGAATTTCGTTCTCATCGGAGAATTTCATCGAAAGTTTCATCGGTTAAACGTTGTTTGAGGTTGCCATCCGAAAAATGTTCAAAACTCGGAAAATTTAAAAATTGGTTTCTTATTTTTATTGCAGTACGTAATTTGAAGCATCTGTTGGTGCAATATTTACGAAAATCACAATCATCATCTCAACAGCAAAGCAAAATATACACCAAATCTGCTTCACGTTAAGTTAAACCCAACAAGTAAATTTCGTTTCGAATGAATCACTGCGCTGGAAGTTATACGGGTGAAAATAATTTTAGGGCTTCCACCCTCAAAACTTTTCAAATTTTTAAAGCGTTAATATTTGTTGTTAACTTTCATTGCAGGATCATCCCTATTTGCAAATCTAATGACATAATCGCTCAGTAAAGAAATTCCACAAAATTACAAAAATGGGCACAGCTGGAAGCCCTTTCATGATTTTTGTACGAAATTCCTACGACATTTGGCTCACAATAAGGTCCATTTACTGCATGAATTTTGTGTTGATTTCTACGCTGAACCGGAAGTTATAGGGAAAAAAGCTTTATTTTGCTGAGCAAATTTGTAAGATTTATGAGACAAAAATCAACATAGCTGGCAACTCTATTCTAACGTTTCAGCCAAAATTTCTAAAGTAATCTAAAGTAAGATCCAAGTAGTGTGTGAATTTTGTTAAAATCTGATGGCTGAATCGGAAGCTATAGGCCAAAAACCGGTTTATTTTTCTCAGTGGTTTTTCAAGATGGTACCACTGCCACAGGGTTGCCAGCATTTCACTTCCACCAGACCTGGTCCTAGCTAATACCAACATGTCCTGTAAATTTCACTATGATCCGATTGTCCGGGTGCCATTTCTCGTGAACAGAACTTTCAAGTGCTGAGAATAGAGGTAATTTTGTGATGGGCTGCCGTTCTTGTGCAAATCGGAATTTGAAAAATTTTAATTTGACATGATGGACAAAGGTAAACATTTTTCAATGGTTTGAATTTTGTGTCAAAAATCAAAAATGTTTGAGGAGGGTCAATGATTTGAAGGATTTTTTTTCAGGAGCCTACCGTAGCTACAGGATTACCTGCACTAACTTGAAAATCCATGTGTGTCTAATTTTGGTAAACATCAATACGCTCTGCAAATTTCACGATGATCCAATGTTTTTGTCAGAAGTAATGACAAATCAAAGTTTGAAAACAAAATCTTTGCCTACTTTTAGGCACGCTGCACCCACACACGGCTCAAAACTGCCACTTTTTTACATAAACAAGCTTAAAACATAATAAGTTTTTATTCCCAAACATTTATTTTAACAAAAATTTACACTGCTTGGATATATAGGAGTACCTCAAAATTCACTAAAACGCTCGCTGCCTCCAAAAGGTTTAAGATATCTGAATTTTAGCAAGTCATCGACCTACCTACTATATACATCTACGTCCTCCGAAAACTTCAGCTCAATCGAGTCGGCCACTATAGAGATTATCTCCCTTAACTATTTTGCTGATATATATATATATATATATATATATATATATATATATATATATATATATATATATATTTTTATGTATATATATATACATATATATATATACATATATATATATATATATGTATGTATATATACATATATATATATATATATATATATATATATATATATATATATATATATATATATATATATATGTATATATATATATATATATATATATATATATATATATACATATATATATATATATATATATATATATATATATATATATATATATATATATATATATATATATATATATATATATATATATATATATATATATATATATATATATATATATATATATATATATATATATATATATATATATGTATATAGATATATTTTCTTCGAAAATTAGTAAAAACTATAAAGCTCTTTTTAAGTCGTTAAGCTTCCTAGGCATGACTCATTACTGCAGAGCTCCACCCATAGCTCTGTGTATACTTGTATGTTCTTGATTTTGTGCCAATTTTCTCAGTCGTAAATTATTGTCTGCGGAGAACAATCATTTTTTCATGGTACTCTTTTGTTCTTCCGTGCCGGTCCCAAATAATAAATTCCAAGTTTTAACCAATAGGGAAATTATGTAGCTCATTTTAATGATTGAATAACTCACCTTTTACTAATCTCTGCAGTATTATGTCCTTATGCTCCTCCGAATGCGGCTCACCCAATATAATTAACAAATAGCACCCAGTTAACGGGCTAGGTGGTCCAACACCTAACAAACTCGATGGACCGCCATCCGAGCAAGCCGTGTCCAAATGATGTCCCGTAATCATTTCACCAGTACCGTTGCCGTCACCACAACCATTACCATTCATTTCATTACCGGTATTCTGCTCCTCCACGGCATCACTAGCATTTCCACCGCCGCCACCACCATTACCATTTTCTACAACAACTGCACTATCACAACCGTTACCGTTATTACCGTTTCCCGTAGCGTTACCACCATTGCCACTACCTGCACCGTTATTCACGCTAGTGCTACCAGTTCCGTTTGCTTCAAGAACTACAGCTGCTGTTGCAAGAATACCGGACTTTCCATCTGATGTGGGTGGATCGTTGCCTTGATCCCCCATTACAACGGTCCGTTCGACGAAGAAGAAGATGGAGGAGAAAAACGAAGAAGATTCACTTATCTAATGCAACTTTCTTTAAAGTGTTTCAACTTTTTCGCAAACTTTTTTTTAACACCGTTATGCTAAATGCTCGTTAAGCTTATTGAGATGACACTATTTTTTTTAAATATTACCGTTAATTAGGTTCAAGTATCTTATTTATTTAGAAACTGTTTATTTTATTAAATTCAAAAATGTTGCTGCACAAAATGTGTGGCTGTGTTACGGCAAAAAACTAGGAAGAGAAGAAATTGATATTCGATATAATCGATGTAATCGAGATATATTTTTCAAAAATGTTTTTAAAAAATATATATAAATCCCGAAAGCAATCACACGACAAAATAATCCGATTAAAATAGTAATTTCTTAACAAAAAATCTAAATTCAATTTTTTACTCTTTCTATTCGAAGGTTAATCCTCGAACTGAATAGAGTGGAAGCGACGCGAACTGTTGAAAACTTGAAACCCGACTGAACTTTTCAGCTACTGTGCACCAAAACGGATTCTATCGAATCCTGCGAAAAATCGAAAAGGCCGAGCTCAGAAAACGACTTAACGAAGGAAGGAGGGAAAATATCATTGCCTTAGTACTAAGGCGAAGAGAAACTGATGATACGCGAAAAAATACCGGTTGCGTCTAGAACAGAGCCGATGTATGCAGTCGGCTGATCTAAAGTCTCCACATTGTGCAATATGGTGGGGAAAACTGAACGAAAGTAGTTAAAACTGGAGGAAGCTATCGTATGATTTGTTTAGTAACTGTTTGAGTTGAAACTTTTTAAGTGATGATTTGCAAAACTTTGGAAAAATTTTCTGAAAGAATATTGACTTTTCTGTGCTTTCGTAGTAAATGAATTGGACGAAACACGCAAGGCCGAAATCATCCAGGATATACCGGAAACGGAATGAAGTTAAATGAAGACTGGGTGATTTGAAATTGAGTTTTCACACTAGAGATATGAACACTGCCGCGGATTCTCCGAAACTACTGCAAGCAGTTCCTCGGAAAAATCAGCTGGACTTTCAGCCCGGCGCAGAATATCTCCAACGATTCATGCGCTACACACCCTCTTCTCCTTCCTCACTCCCCTTAACAGAGCCTCACAGACTTCTCCACTTCACAAGACACCATGCACTCACTGTTTCCCGAGACCAGTGCATGTCCTTGGACAACAAATAATAAAACCAACCCCTCATCTCCATCCATCCCTTTTGCCAGTCGATTTATCCTACTGTCTGCTTCGGCTGATTCGTCCTGTCGCCGAAACAGCTGACTCTCACTCGAACTATGCATTTCACCATTTCTGGCAACTCGGCTAGCAATCGTTTTCGGTACGTCGGGTTTCAACCCTGCACCTGCATAGTAACCGAACTAAAGCAATTTTCCATTTTACCCCCAAACCCACTATCAGTTTAAACACAGCCGCCACCCTGCAGCTGTTCAACACCACCAGACCGATAGTATGCTCTCATTCGGCTCACACCCTGCCTCGTGACTGACAGTATATGCCCCGAATTTTCACTACCCACTTTTCCGGATTGGTCGACACCACCATGCCTCATGCCCTCGCTCGTTTCGATTTTTCGCAGAAAATTTTTTTCAACTGGTTCGAGCTCAACTTTCGGTCTTTCAAAAATTTTCACACCAATTTTTCGTAAGAACACTAGGAAAAGTCATTCATTTTCCACATCAAATTCACTTCAAGTTCACTTGCAACTTACACTGTTTGCTGGACGATTCGGGAAAACTTCTGGACACTTTACGTTGCACGTAAACCTTTCGAAATTTCCCGTGAAAAACTTTATAGAAATTACGGAACTCGAATGAGAAAAAAGTCTTCGTATAATTTCCACTACGATCTGAGTAAAAAGTCTTCAATTATTCTTATTTCGAAACGATGAAAAACTTTAGACGGACAAGTTTCAAGTTTAATGTCTACGGATTATATTGTACGACTGCAGAAAAACTGCTCAACTGTATGCTGAACCGTTCTTCTTGCGTTTTGCAGGGGAAAATTTTTGTTTCCGTTTTGAAATCGACGTGAAAAACTACTTCCGGACAGATTTTTGAGTCTTCTAACGTTGGGCTTTTTTCGCTCCTGCAAAACGTTTGGTTGCGGCGTTTTTCGAACTGTAACTGCGATTGGAAAACTCGTTTCTTTGGCTTTTAGAGACAGACAGACAGACAGAGGAGGAGACCGAGTGAAAGACTTTCCGTCACTGTCTTCTTCAAATACGTTTTTTTCTTGAATCTTTCAGACAATTTTCTTTAATTTCATCACTTCGCCAATTTCGTTTTAGATATTTTCTTTGGATATAATTCACTTTTTTGGGTTTAACTTCTTCTTTTCAAACAAAGTTCTGGAAAAGCTGAGGAAACGCGACCGGCAAGATTGAAGTCTGAGAGCCAAGTCGCGATGCAGTACGAACCAGCTGGAGGAGAAATTCATGTCGAAAAAGAAAGAATTTTTATTTGTTCACCCTCTCGGTTTGGATGGGTGTCGGGGCTGGTTTTACATACAACGGTATGGATTGCTGCGGATGGGCTCGTCGTCGGGTTGGAGTAGTGCTGTACTGAACGGATACAATGCTGAAGTTGAAGACAGTGGAGAAATTCAGGGGTGGTGAAAATAATGCGCCTGAATGACTGCCGTTGTTGGGTGGTTCTAGATCGGGCAGGGAAAGGGTGCAGTTTTTGAATTGCGCACAGGCGCCAAGAAGCCGATTTGCCGGCTCCATTCAGACCCCTTTTTTGCGACAACGATGAGACAGTCGAACAAGACGATATGGTAGACGATGACGACGAAGAAGAAAGAAGCAAAGAAGACGATGACATGCCGAGGAACGAGACTCTTGTGTTGAATTGGTCTTTTTGCGGCCAGCGGCAACGTCTTGGAAGATGATGAAGACGATTCTTTGAGACCGGTAAAGCGCATGTATGCCGGCACGCCGATTCGGCACAGTGGAGCAATGTTTTGTGGTTTTCGTTTCGCCATTCACCGGCTACAGTGCGCGAAATTTGCATGCAGTCGATTGTATTTGAAAGTGCCAGATGTTTATTCGTGTATTGGAGAGAAAAAATAGCCAAGCATTTTAGAATGTACAAACGTTGCACGCAACATCTGCATATAATGTTTCACGTGATAATCGTTGATGCGCCTGCTAATGAGCTTAATGATCATGCTCGCAAATTGATACTTATGTGAATTCGTTCTGGTGGAACAAAGTATGATTTGCCGGTGAATATGCTTCTGGTGGAAGAATTGAATGATTGAATGATTTTTATTACTCATTTTTTATGTAGCTAATTGCATGAAAATTTGAAATTGTGTTCAAATATGATCCACCTTGAGCCATTAAACCGAAACACTGCGGCTAAAAAAAATGTTAAGCCTATTACTGAAACTCTAAAAATTCATTCCATACCCACTCTAAAATATCCATAAATGGAGCAATACTAAATTTGTTGATGCAACATTTGATATTGAGGCGACTAAGGTATCAGCTACAGTTAAAGTCAGAGCTACGACGTATTGCAGATTAAGTCTGGTGTTATGGCTTGACATACTGCAAGACGAAAAAGCCCCAGTAAATAATCAACTAAATATCTTTAAAAATCTGTGAAGTTGTAACAATTGTTGGCCGTTTTGGAATTGTCAATGATTTGACTTTTGGTGGAAAAAGTTAAACAGCCAATAGAATACTAAATAAAATCATTATTTCCTCATTTGAGCGCAACAAGTACCTGAAATAGCGAATATTCAAAGAGATATCAATTTATTTATTTATTTATTTACCAAGCAGCGCGTACATGTATAAAAAAGAATAAAATAAAATAGTACATGCATAAAATTACCAAACAAAATAAAAATAAAACAAACTATATATAAATACAGGACTAATAAATAGTGCATAAATAATATTAGTTATAAGCAGACGTCAAATAAAGTATTAAATAAATGACAAATGACAAATAAATGACTAACAAATCAAATACCAAATTTAAATTTAAAACGAATACACATTGCATAGATGTATGTTAATATGGTGGGGGTAGGGGAGACTATAAAGAGAGAGCCTTGATGATTTTATTTTCAAACGCTGATTTAGAGATCGTAGGGGAAAAGTTCTCGCTCATGCTATTGAATAGCCTGCAGGCAGCACCTATTTATTGGCTCGTTTGCTGCATATGTTGTGTTGGTATTCAATAAGCAATCGTCGGGATCTTGTGACTCTCAAGGGCTGATTGAGTACATACTTTTCTTTCAAGCAAACGACATTAACCACGTCTCTGATGACATCGAAACTGAAGCAGGCAGACAACATTAATCTTCTCGACGCAAGGGGCAACAAGTTAATACATTTAAGGCGATATTCGTATGATGATAGATTACTGAAATGATAAGGGTTGAAAAGGTCCCTCAAAGCGAATAGTAAAAACTGCTTCTGAACAGACTCGAATCTTTGGCTGTGAATTTTGGAAGCTGGGTTCCAGATATTGCACGCATATTCAAGAAGAGGACGCATGAGTGAAATATATAAGGATTTAGTAACCCTAAGATTCTTAAACTCTTTTGCCCGTCACTTAATGAAACCAAGTTGTTTACTTGCTCGGGAAAGCACTCTATCGTAATGTAGATTGAAGCGAAGCTTTTCATCCAGAGTGACACCGAGATCTTATATGTTGTCAACCCTGCTGAGTGACTTGTTATTGAGGCGGTTCGTATAATGAACGCGTGCAGTTTTGCAAGAGAAGCTAATTGCGCGACATTTGGCAATGTTAAAAGGGAGCTTGTTCCCGGAGCACCAATGGTCTATCTAGAGCAGGGGTGGGCAAACGGTCGATCGCGATCGACCGGTCGATCGCAAACAGTTCGCCAGTCGATCACAGACATTTTAAATAATTTACTAGGTTAATTTAAAATGTGAACTAAAAATTTAGTAGACGATTTATTCAGGACTTTTTGGAATCGGACAGTTCACGCAGCTTCAGTTCACACAAAAATTCGAAGTGCCTTGGTGGCGGAGAAGCCAAAGGGAAAATCCAAGATAGATATGCTCTCGATTTGTTCAATTTATAGATTTATGTCATTGTAGTAAACCTGCTTCACTAAATCTCGTATACGTATACGGTTGTTTCATTTCCTTAAATTTCTCTGCTCTAAAGTACATACTTTATATTTTTCATTCCCGCGATACACCTCGCCTACATTTGCATTCGTCTCCCTGCTACCCAGGTAGTAAATTGGCGCACACAGCGCAACAAAGATTAATCTCAATTTTAGATAAAATAAAATTTTAAATTAAAATCTTTTCACGCCAATTTAGTTTGTGCAGTTCATTCTTTCGAGTTAAAAAGTGACATTTGGTGTTTGAATTTGAAAATTGAATTGTGTAAATGTCTTTTCAATAAAAAAATCCATCGAAAATTAAAATTCTTGTTTTATCCGTCAGAAATGATACTTGTCTCCGGTTTTCTCCATTTTCAAAATTTTCGCTCGAAAGAATCATCAGATAACGGAGACATGTCAAAATTTAGCTTGACGATTAATTCAGTACTAGCCTAAAGAACGAACTGCATATACTAAATTGGCGTGAAATGATTGGAGACATGTGCCAAAGCCATCTGCATTTGCAAAGCGAAAGCATCTTCCACGCAATTTTTCACGCTTAAAAATGAGCACAACTCTTGTTTATTTTCAAAGCTAAATTTTCGCCGAAATAAATTTCACGTGAAAATTTGCATGAAAATTTAACGTGAAATTGAAAACAGTACTAAGCTTTAGATGGCTCAGCTGAGGAAGCTTTTTGCAAAGATTTCTAAATATTTTGCCTGAAGTTATTACATTTTTTGACACATTGGGAGAAAAACATGAACAATTTGAAGATCCAGTATGGATAAAGAAATTAGCATTTCTTACGGATTTTATGAGCCGTTACAGCTCGCTTAGTTTACAATAGGTCTGTTTCCGTACTTGAATCTATTATAATATACTAAAATAGATTCGCAGCAAGTCGTTTCCGTACTTTTGCTGCAAGCCAAATGCAAGCCAAATTTTGCAGCAAAAAGAAGCCAGCTGCCAAATTCCATTACTGCTGCAGTTTGCTGAAGTACGGAAACAGACCTAATTACAAAGAAAAGGAAAATATTGTTGACTTGTTGAGCTCGGTAAATGTTTTCTAAGTAAAATTAAAACTTTTTGCTTCACAATCAAATAGGCAAAATTTTTAAATATTTTCCATATTTAGAAAAACATATTCAACTTACTGGTGAATGTAAAATGCAAAAGCTGAAAGACATCCTTCAGTTCGCGAAAAAGTCCGGGACCTTCGATGGCCGCTTGGACTGATTTTTTTTTACCTGGCCCATTTATCTGGTATCACTATGATCTTCATCTATGTGAAGCATCGTTTTCTCAAATGAAAAACATCAAATCGCAACTTAGGAGTCCTCTGACTAATGACCACTTAATGGCATCTATTCGATTGTGCATCAGTGCTTACAAGCCTAACTCTACAATACTTTTTGATGAAATGGAGTGTCACGCATATATATCAAAAATTAGTCCAAAATGTTTATTAATAAAGTACATTGCACAAAGTAGTAAATACAATGTACTTAATATATTATCAATAAATACCTTAATTAAATTTTTATTTGTTTTTGATTTAACCCATTTTTCGAAGTCGATCGCGCATAAATTAAAAAAATTAATGTCGATCATACCAGTATTAAGTTTGCCCACCCCTGATCTAGAGAGTTCAGTTTAGACTGAAAAAAGGTAGCGTCAGATGGTGTCCTGATGACATGGTAGATTTTGATGCCATCCGCATAAAGTGAATGGAGAATGTCAGATAAAACCTCCGATATGTCAGATATAAAAATATTAAAAAGGAGTTTTAGATTTCAACTGCAGTAGAATTTTGAATCAAAAACTTAGAGGATGCTGGTTAGTTTCGCATGACATCTGCAAATATAAACCAAGCTTAGACGTCAGTGCTATTACAGAAATAAAAGCAAGCTGATGTGGTATATGATTTTGCAAAGACTTTCAGTTCAATTGACCAGAACCTTCTTTTTGTTAACCTCTAAGGCTATAGGATATCTGATCTTCTCTTGCCCTGGTTTTCATACTATGTTTCTGGCTGTAGCTGTGTTGTATCTGTGAATTCTTTAATTTGTTTCCCACATTGCTCTCTTTCTAGAATCTCTCAAGTTTCAATACTAGGTCCTTTATTATTCTTGGTTTTTATCAATTATCTCCTCTTCTTTGTCCTTTCTTTTTGCATTCTATTCGCCGATTACTTTCAGAAGTTGAGAGAAGTTGAATTGTTTAATGATTGTCACCAGTCACAATATGATGTTTGTCCCATGAGTGAGCGGTTCTCAATGAGCTTTCCTGCTCTGAATATACCTAAATGTCATCAAATGTCTTATTTTTACAAAATATATCGTATAATGTTTTCCTATTCATTATCTAGATAGAGAAGTTGATAGTTCTAAAGACCATGGTGTCCTTTTTGACTCCAAGCTTAAATTGGATAAACACAATGCATACATAACTGCCAAGACCTTTCGTTTCCTCGGTTTTGTCTGCTTTCAGGCCCCTTCGCTGCCCTATGCTATCTGAACTTGGTTTCAAGTTTTTATAACGTGAGGTAAACCGTTCGTATAGATCTTCTTCAGTCTTTTCGATACCTACAGCACAAACAGACGTTTATTTTCACTCGTTGATATTGCGTTTCCCCAGGAGACACAATTGACCACAGCATGGTTCTTTACCGCTAACTTTCTTTCAATTAAGACGATCATTTTTGATTTTTTATTACTTTTCATTAAGCTTTTATGCATCATTGTTTACCATTTCATTTTCTGTTGAGATATTAATACATTTTTGTGTCGTATTTGAATTATATTATGCTTTTTTATTGCTGTAGTAGCCATCTTAATTAATTTTTCGAATTTTAATTTTGAGTTCTTTGAATAATTCGTTTACTTTTCTAATTTTTTTGTAGCTCAATCTGTTTTTGTAAATGGGCTCTGGCCTGTTAAAATGAAAATAAAATAGCTTATGTTTTTAGTAAAGGGCAAAATACTATCAAATGTCACATTCAAAGATTAATATAACTACTTTACTGCGGTTTTGGAAATCGGTTGCATTTTCCAAAAACTTATACCCAAAAACCATAGTGAGTTTGGACAGAAAAAAATATTGAAAAATGGTACGAAGTCATGTAGACTGGAAAACGATAGTTGAATTTTAGTAAAGATAATGATTTTAAGCCCCAAAGTCTGTTTTTTTTTACATAAATTGAGCAAAACAAACACATTTCGAAAATGGAGTAGCCGCCACAATCACCAGACGCAAGTCTACTTATCTGAGGCAAAAAGTCACAATAACTTAAACATCCCAAAAACACCTTGCTCAAAAATTAACCTTGTGCTCCATTCGCCGAAAAAAGTCGATTCTACGAAATCCACTGAAATTAAGTGAAGCAGGTATGGAAGTCCTTCTAAACTTTATACTGCTACCCTGAAAGCTTCACGAGAAACCGACAAAATAGACTATAAGCATACAGCAAATCTGCAGGCACAAACCAATTTACCTAAAAGAACAT